>SZWC01000105.1:351409-369536 GCA_023375785.1 Penium margaritaceum | reverse complement strand
GGTATCTATGTTGTTGCCTGCGTCATCTCCTATCACATCTACATCATCATCTACATCATCTCCTGCCACATGTGCTTCGTTGCCTATGTCATCTCCTGCTACATTTTCATCGTTGCCTACATCACCTCCTATTGCGTCTGCATCGTTGCCAATGTCACCTCCTGTTGTGTTTGTCACCTTCTATTACGTCTACATCATCTCCTATTACGTCATTGCCTAATCACCAACTGTAGTTCCATTGGTAGCGGACCGAGTTGCACCTTTGCAGCCTCCCATCTTGTTGTCGTTTGTTCACGCGCTAGGTGGTTTTTTTAGACCTTTGCAGTCTGCCTCACTATGCCCCACCTACCATTTGTCCAGCCTCGGCTGGACACTCTGGGCCCGTACAGCCAGTCCGTCTAGGTGACAATGGTGTCGTTAGTCCCATTGTATCTAGTCTTGATGCTCTTGGCTTGGCGGCGGATGTGGTACGACCTAAGACCACACTTGATTGCTGGGTCTATCCGGTTTTGCCACATCCCTTCGTCGCCACTACACTTGTTACGAGTGGTAATAGAATACGTGTGCCTGAACCAAACACAGTGCAACAAGAATGCTCTGCTACGGATGCAAATCTCTGGGAGCAAGCTACGGGCGAGGAACTCGCTTGAATTGAGAGACACAGGGTTTATGGGAAGGTGAAGCTCCCACCTGGTCGTAAGGCCATCTCAACCTGTTGGGTGTGTTGAACGGAAGAGAGGCTTGATGGCTTAGTGGAACGGTATAAGGCCCGTCTCATGGCCAAGGGATTCTCCCAAGTGTCTCGTGTGGAATTTGGTGCTACCTTTGCCCCTGTCGACAAATACACCATGGAAAAGGCCTTGTTGAGTCAAGTGGCACAACATGATTGGGACCAGATGGATGTCAACAATACTTTCTTGCACGGGAATCTCGAGGAAAAGATCTATCTTGTCCAGCTTCCAGGATTCAAAGATGGCACAGACACATTCTGGCACATTCAAAAGGCCTCGTATGGCTTGAAGCAGTCACCTTGTTGTTGGAACCTCAAGATCTCTGCAACCTTGGAGTGGGGAAAACATCACCGTAGCACAGTGAACTTGGCACTGTTTGTGATTCCCCCCTCTGCACCCTTTGTCGCTTTCCTGTTCTATGTGGACGACCTCTTGATTTTGTCCCCTGACCCTCAGGCCATACAGGTTATGAATTGTTTCCTCCATTGTGTGTACAGAATGAAGGATCTTGGTCCAGCTCGTGTCTTCTTGGATATGGAGATTGAGCGTGATCTCCAGCTTTGAACATTGCATGTGCATCAGGTTGGTTATGTCAAGACACTTGGGGAGTGTTTTAGTGACCTGTTTTCCATAGTCCCTTCTACATGTATGCCTATGATGCCCACTGGGCAGAGGCTTCTTACATCGGCAGACCCAGTGTCCATGTCATAATGTACCTTGGAGTCATTTGCTATGAACTTCTTGTCGCAGTTCTCACAGCATACGCGCCAGCTCCATTTGGAGGCTGCTCTACGCGTGGTGCGTTACTTCATGTCTATCCCACGTCTAGGCATGTGCTGTTGTTGTTGATGGGTACACTAACGGTGATTGGGTCCATGATTCCAGTTCGCACAGCCAGTCTGGCTAAATCCTCTTGATCATAGGTAAAGCTATCGCATGGAAGAACGGCAAGCAGGGTTGCATTGCGTGGAGCTTGATTGAGGTTGATTATGTGGTATTGGTGGCTGGGGTCTATGAGAGCATCTTGTTGTGTCATTTTATGTAGCAGTTGCATCAGTCCATCTGCTACATCGGTATCCGTTGTGATAATGAGAGCACGCATCTCATTACAGAGCATGATCTCATGTGTCACACACACACAAAGTACATCAACATTGAGCATCACTTTGTACGCAAGCATATTTCACGTGGCAATGTCTCTCTCATGGGTGTCGACATGCGTTCAGACTTCCTCACCAAAGCATTGTGTAGTGGCAAGTTCAAATTTGCAGCGCACAGTATTGGGATTCTTGTGTGTGCTCCTACTACTACCTGATTGGCACCCCGCTCTTGCTGTTATCTCTCTCGGTCAGTAGTTCTTGTGTGGCCCTTTCTCATGCCCCTTGCCGTGCTCTATCTTTGCCATGTTAATCAGTGTACATATTCCTCTGTGTGTGTGTGAGTGCGCAGGGCATGCCAGCTATGAGACTGGAGATGACGCATGATGAGCGCGTGCTTCACACGCCCCAGACACAGCTATCTCCTCAGCTTGTGACTCATGCTGCAGCTTGTGACTCATGTGCCTCGGCTTTAGCTCAGTCGCATGCCCATGCAACACTTTCTTCCTTGGTGGACTTGGTGCTACCTGGCCTAGATTAGACTTTGACTTCAAAGTGACATACTTGATGAGAATGTGGATAGACCTAGAATAGACCTTTGCCTTTGATTAACGCAGCGTAGGTTTGCTCTCGAGGGGGAGTGGACCGAGAAATAAGTCTAGGGGTGAGTTTCGCCCTCGATTAGCGAGAGCGAGCTCGCTTGGCCAGCAGGCCTCGCTGCTCGGCCGGGAGGAGCGAAGCACAAAAACTCGCACTTTGCTCCTCCCCTCTCTTGTCTGTTAGGCCTCGACACTTTGGAGTATCGAAACCCTCACCATGGCTGCCACGTTTTTGGACCTAGCATGCTCCACGCTTAGCCGTTTTCAGTGATTCAAGTTGAAAATCGAAGCTCTTGTGATTCCTATGCCATTGTTTTGTGATCCTTTCTTTTGTCATGGAGGAGTGTTGGTGTGTGAGTCACGGTAACCTTTGGACTTGTCGTCAAGGCTTGCCAGTGTGCTGGGACATTTGACGACTTCTTTTACAACGTCAACACCAGCCGGTAGGCACCCTCACGTGCTCTCCAGGGTGCAAGCCGACACTTTTCCATATTCCTCCTACAGCCTCTTCCCTTCCTTATGAGTCCATAGCCCCTGAGGCTGAGGCCGAGCAGCGTGCTCCGTAGCCCGAGGAGAGCACCTCTGCATTGGGCTACTCTTGCGGGCCCGGTGGACGTCTCTGACCGATGGCCTCTAGGGCTTTGTGGGCTTCTGACTCGGTGCCTAGACACACATTTTGTTGTGTTGAAAGTGGCGAACCCAACATGAAGGCCCTTGGCATGAGTGTCGGGGTGCTCTACTCTGAGGTGTACCGAGCGTGTCTTGTTAGTCACGAGTTGGTCTCAATTGTGAACAACTCTTGAACTCGTACATGAGAGTTCTCAGTTGCTTGCGATGTTGTTACCAACCTTTTCACGGTCAGACCAAGTTTGGGGGCGTGTGTCTTAGCCACCCGGATCTCTCCCTCAGTGATGCGTGATCCAGGCACATTGAAGGAGGTACTCTTGAAACCAATGCAGAGTTGTGTGCTGCTTGTGAGGATGATCTAAGAGTTATCCCTGAGCACAATGTCTATGAGCTTGTCGACCTCCTGCCTAGGTGGAAGGTTTTACAGGCCAAGTATGTCTTCTGCAAGAAGATGATGCCTGATGGAACACATGATGGCTACAAGGCTTGCTTAACAGCCAACCGGTTCTCAGAGGTCGAGGGTGTGGTGTTCACCAACACCTTTCCATCTGTTGGCCACATGACCATCGCTTGTGCTCTATCAGGGTTGTTGCTCACCATGACTAGGAGATGCACGAGATGGATGTGAACAACACGATCATCTATGGTGCCATAGAGGAGGAGATCGACATGGTCCAACCACATGTTTTTGAGGTTGATGACAAGGTTTGGCAATTGCAAAAGGCCTTCTATGGCTTGGAACTGTCACCCTAGTGTTAAAACCAGGAGATCACGGGACTTGTGCATATAGCCAGTCCTAGCGTTGGGCGTAACAGTTTGTATTTCTAGGTTCAGAAGGTCTTGCATTTGGATGCCTGTGCACGGAGTTAGGACCAAAACAGTGGTTTTGGGCCGGTTTAGTACAAACACTCTTGCGTCGGTTACCTATCCAATGTTGCGGCAGGTGTTTGTGCTGTGTGATTTCATTTTTCACTTCTCTCTACAAATTGAAGCCATTGTGCTTATGAGACTCTGCGCATCTCGCCTAGTCCAATCCTTCCTGTTTGTGCACTTGCCCTCTATGCTAGTGCAATTGCTGATTGGACAATGTTGCCACGTCAATAACAGTAGTGTTAGGAAGCTCCTAGGTAGCTTCTCATGGTATTAGAGCAGCAAGGCATCCCTCGTTGAGCTGCGCAACAGAGACGTAGCAGTGGCAACAGCATTGAGTGTCACAACCACAGGTCTAAGGAGGACCCACCATGCCACGATGACCCATTGCTACACGTAGCAGCGACAGAGACATCATTGGGAAAAAAGCTGAAGTTGCATCATCATGCAAGAGCCACAGAGACTGCGTTGGGTTGCCCAATACTGTCCCAAAAACAATTCAAGCACGTGGTCGTGCCACAATTTCCGTGAAGCTTCTTTGAAGTTTTATTTCAGGTCGCACTTACCACCCCACCAAGACACTCGAGAGTGGGAGTACCACAATTGACCACCCTTTTAAGCGTGTGAGTTTGCATTGCAAGCTCTAGTCACGAGCTCTCCAATGCATCCACATGCGCTTTGTTTGGTACCTTGTAGCCAACAAGAAATGAAAGTTCAATCTCATGTCTTGATTTTTTGGAATTTCGGGTAGACAAGAAAAAATTGAAAGTTTTTTTTATACAAAACAACCATCATTGCATTCAACATCATCTCTTTCATCATTGCCAACACTTAGCCAAATTTTTGGCTGAGGCATCAATTTTTGCTAACATTTCATGTTCTCAAGAAACGCAGCTGGATTGTCAATCCGACCACGTTCACGTTTTGCCCTACCGAGTATCCGACATGGCACTTGGCGACAACAAGCACAAGGGGCCTACTATTCCTTCTGGCTCTGGCTCCGTGGCTGACACATTCAGTCCTTGCTCCCCAGTCATCGCCTCCCTGTTCGAGGCACAAGAGCACATCCGGTAGCAGCAAGCAATACAAGAGGCTACCCTTGACAAGATTCTCACCATGCTACTGAGTATGGAGAAGCATTTGCCAGCCGCAACCAAAGCACCAGAGCAGGACATTCAGCAGTAGGACTTGCAGCAAGAGGGCATGCAGCACCAGCTGACGACTGGAGATGACAGTATAAGTGACGACAGTGATGCCCAACAGTAGCAATTCCTAGGCCCTAGAGTGCCGAGAATCCATGCTCTTGGCCTCCTGCGGTGAGGCGATGTCGAGGGGATGAGCATTTCCAGTTGGGTGAGGGGACCACTCTTGCACAAGAATCTGAGTTATTTGCACCTTCCGGCATAGCGGAAGGCGCCGCTCTCCCTGCGTGTCCTTTGGTGGGCTCCCAATTCCGCGTGCACTCCAACTGAGAAGTTTCCTACAACCTTCCTAACCACTTGCCGCGACACTAGGCGACCGTGCTAGGTCAGCGTGTGACAACAGTCACAAGTTAAAAACAAAACTGCAAGGGTCTGGGTTGGGACACGAACAGAGTGTCAGGAAACTCAAACTGAATATAATTGCAGCGAGAGATAACAAATGACAAGTCCACAGCATAAATACCTGCCTTGGCGCACGGCAGGTGTCGCACGCGGCAGTGCAAGGTCTGTCCTAAAACCGGCCCAAAACACTGTTTTGGCCGTGACTCTGCGCAGACAAATCAGAACGCTATGTCGTCTGAACCTAGAGATGCAGAATCTCAAGCCGGACGCTACGACTGGTCACACGCATAATTCTGACACCGATCGGTGCACAGAAAATGCAAAACATGCAAATCGGGCTCAAGAGCCAATCCACCGAGAAAACTCTAGTGTCTGCAGAAGAACCGCAAAGCACCCCGGCAAGCACCCAAGGCGTCGTGGCAGCTCTCTGGCAGCTGCTGGTGGATGGAACCACCACTCGTCGGTGCTCCGGTGCCACCTGCATCCGCATCAAGGATAGGCCGCAGAAAACCTGCAAGAGGTCCGAGATAGCATCCACGACGCTAGCACAGTCATCGATCAGCTCCGAGTGGGTGGTCCACCACCTGCCGATGCGCCGGTGTCTCCGGGGTCCGCATCCGGGACCATGTCGTCGCGCTCTCCTGTAGCGCTACTCTCCTTGCCATCGCTCGTGACAGGGGGAAGCCACACACACCAGCACTCCCCCTGGCTGACACAACTGTCGACGTAATGATGCCTGAGCGAAGGCAAGAGATGATGGCTCAGGGAACCAATCATAGCAAGCACTGATCAAGCATACCATAGCACAGGGTCTCCTCTTGACAATGGTGCATCCCACCAAATGCCCGAGTCTCGACCATGCACGAAGTGAATCACACACCTATGTGTCAAACATCAAGCAAGAGAGACAGAGAAACATGGTCTTCTCGTGATCCCGGAAAAATGTCTCCAGGTGTTCGGGTCTCGACTGCATCATGCATGGATCATACATAATACATGTAGGCAATGGGTCTCTACGTCACACCGGTATAACTCAACAGGTGCGCGGGTCACGACCAGCATAACCTAGCATGGATCATACATAACACATAGAGGCAATGGGTCTCCACATCACACTGGTGAAACTCACCAGGTGCGCGGGTCTCGACCAGCATAACCTGGACCATAGCATCGTGCCGCACCTTAAGTAACCTCGCTGTCCTCAAAAAGGTTTCAGACCAAAGTCCACACACCAACACTCCCCCTGGGCTCCAGAGGCTGACAGTACGAGCAAAGCTGATGGCTGCTCTCAACACAATCCGTGAGGAGGGGACACGGCTCCCCCATGGCCACATACCCCTCCACAGCAATAGCAAAGGTGACGACGATGCTGGTGGGATGTGTCCGCACAGAGCTCACCCCGGAGCGCCGTCGTCGCTGTCATCGTCATCGCTGTCGTAGTCGTCACTACTGTCGTCATCTGCTGATGTGACTGGTGCAGCGCTAAGGGCCTCCTCCAAAACAATTGCCTGCTGTATGGCCTCCAACTGCTGAGCTACATATCACCTCGCGGTCTCCGTAGCGTCGAGGCGCGTGTGGAGCTCGACAAGCTCTGAAGCGGCAGCCGACCCGCTGGCTGGATTTGCGGCATGTAGACGGTTAGTCGCAAAACAAACCTGACGGTGGACCTCAATAGTTTGCGCGTCGGCACAAGCCAGAGCCTCATGTAGCCTCGCGGTCTCACCCCATAGAAAGGAGTGGAGCTGCGCCTGGTCATCGCACAAGTCGACGTCCTCAACGTCAGTTGTCGAGTGAAGTGCCGTCGGGCCATGAGGTGCTGGTAGAGGGGGAGCGCAAGACAATGAGTCGCCACGTAAGTCGTCTGGGGCTATAGGAATGACTGCTGCAAAGGCACCTGCTGCTCGTGACACACCTATCGCTCGGCTGCCAGCTGCTCGCCAGACGACGGCATGTGTAGGTATAGCTGCATCCGCGGCGACGTCATGGTCATCGAAGGTGTGGTCAGTGCCATGGTGCTCCTCGTGACCCCTGGTGCGCAGCCCATCATCCACCTGCTGCTGGAGGTCAGCCTGTCCGAGACGTGAATCCTGTACAGACCACTCAGCTGCCTCGAGACGCCTGTGTACATCCTCCACACACTCCTCAACATTCCGTCGTGCCGGAACATCCACGGTGTAACAGCGGTTGCTTGCCTCCCGGAGCTCGACCACGGGACTCTGCACATGCCCCTCCGCTTGAGCCACCACTGCCTCCTGCTCGTTGACCGCGGAGCGTAGGCGCTCGGGTACAGGAACTATAGCCACCACTGTAGCTGTTTCATCGATTGGAACCGCCATGGTGTCAGCGACATCGATCAGGGTAGCGAGGGGACGGAGGTCCATAACTCGTTCTGCATCCTCCATGTCGCACACGCGGACGTCTGCTATCGTCAAGGGGCCATCTCGTGCTCGTGCCGCGGCTACTGCAAATACGGCGGTGCACTGGGCCTCTACGTCTGCCTCCGACCCTGTCTCTGACCATTCCACAACGGACGACTCGTCCTCATAGAGGAAGTCTACCTCGTCTTGGTGGTCCATCACCTGCTCCTGCTGCCCAGTACTATGTGTCTGAACCACCTGGGCGTCTGCTGGGGGCCGAATATCAGCATCTCTATCACCTGCCCCTGCTGCTACTCCTAGCACCATGACAGCTGTCTCCATACCGGCTAACGCGGGAGTGCGGACACCGTCAAGTACAGCTCCTGCATCGGCCGTCGTCATGTCATCCGCCAGGGTATCAACGAACTACATCTCCATCCCCGATTCAGACTCGGCCTTGGACCAATCCTCCTCCGACGAAGAGTCTCCATCACGGCGAACGCCCCCCCCCTGCCGAACTCTCTGCTAGCTGAGTTTGCTATGTGACGTCATCCGCCTCAATCATCCTGTGCTGTAGAGCAGTCGCATCACCAATGCTGAGCTCCACCGCGGTCGTCAGCAGACAAACCATCCCCCCACGGCTGACTCCTCGGCAGGAGCTGTGAAGACTTGATAGACCAACCCGTGGACAGGAGACGAGGGGGTCTCGTCACTTGAGACTCCTCCCATAGCCGCGTCAGATGGTGCTGCCTGAGCACGCCCTGCAAGACGAGCAGCTCGCCGTCGCGCACGACGAGTGCAAGAACGAGCGGTGCAGCGAGGGACTATGGGTCCGTCCGTCAGTATGATGGCGATAGCCTCCAAGACGGAGCGGAGGGCGACGGATGTAGACGAGAGATCCTGTATGCTAGCATCGTCGGAGGAAGGGATGCAGGGTCGGGAGGAAGATGATGATGAAGTGGGAGGCGACACCTGCGACGGAGTGGCAGCTCGCTCGGAAGTCACGTGGTCAAGGAGCTGCTGGACCATGCGCTTGAGGTTCCGGACCTCCATGTGTAGGGCGGCCATATCACCACGCAGAAGTGCTGTGGCATCACTCGGTGATGTATCCGCTGAAGGAGGTGGTGAGAATCGTACCCAGGGGGGATGCCACGCAGGAGGGCGCTGTCGGCACCGGCGCCAGNCTTGAGGTTCTGGACCTCCATGTGTAGGGCGGCCATATCACCACGCAGAAGTGCTGTGGCATCACTCGGTGATGTATCCGCTGAAGGAGGTGGTGAGAATCGTACCCAGGGGGGATGCCACGCAGGAGGGCGCTGTCGGCACCGGCGCCAGCCATGCTGCCTATCTCGACATTAATAGCACAAAAACTCTGAGGACAAGTGGGACTCGTGCCACGGCTGCATAGACCACTGTACCTGTGGCGGCTGCCACGGCTGAGGCTCAAGCACAGACCACGGCGATGGCAATGCCCACGGCCACGCTGCGCAGCTCATGTCGAGAGCTGAGCGTAGGTAATCTCACACACTCAATCCCGGTGGTGCAAAGCGCCACGTAGAGGGATGAGAGTGCAGCAACGTCTCTCAGACGGGCTGCGATGTCGTCAGTCAAGGTGACAAGCTCAGCCGTAGTGTGTTGCTACAATGTTGCACCCGTCGACGATGGAGCATTTATCGCAACGTGCGACCTCAAGTCGCCTTCGGTGCCGCTCATGCTGCACCGGTTGCCGTCGTCAACAAACGGCTGTGGCCTCAAGCCACCTTTGCTATTGCTACTGCTGCTACGACTCTTGCAGCTGCTGCTGCTACAGCGGTTCCCGTCGTCAGCCGACGTTAATGGCCTCAAGCCACACTAAAAAGTAAAACAATTAAAAAAACAAAAACAAGACTCATCCCCTAGTTTTTTTTTGGGTTCATCGACGCTCGACGCGAGTGGGGTACCCCTTCCCGGGTCTTACTCAACTGCCCCAATCGAGGACCCCCCTGTCCTTCTCCCCCCCCCCTTTTTTTTATGGTGCCACCTCCTCGGGTGCCCCCTTTGGGGTTTTCTGGGGTGCCCCACTCGAGGTCCCCCCCCCTCTCATCTCTCATTTTTTTTCCCGGTCTGGCTCGACCCTCGTGGCGAGCACAGTGGAGGGGGAGGCTCGCTCCCCCCCTCGCGTGCAGCCGACCGGAGGCCGCCCGTCAGCCTCCCCTGCCCCTCTCAGCCGGCAGGGGGACGGCGTTTGGCTGGCACGCACCGGCTGAAGCGCCGGCGCTTGGCCGGCGCTGTCGCGCCCTCCGGGGGCACGACGGGCCCGACCGATCAGACCCCCCCCCTCTTGGGCGGGATCCCTCGCGTCGGGTCCCCCTCAGGCCCGACAGCAGCAGCTACTACAGCAACTGCCGTTGTGGTTGCTGCAACAACTGTTGCTGCTGCTGCAGCTGCTGCCTGCTGCTGCTGTTACTATGGCTGCTATTGCGGCTGCTGCCTGCTGCTACTGTTGCTGCGAATGCTGCTACAGCAGCTGCTGCAGCTGCTTGCCGCCGCCGCTGCTGCTATGGCTGCTGCCCGCCACCGTTGCTGCTGTAGGTGCGTGCTGCCACCGCCGTTGCTGCGGCTGCTGCCCGCCGGCGCTGCCGCTGCTGCTGCTACTACCGCTACGCCTGTTGCATGCCGCTGCTGCTGTTGGAGCTGCTTGCTGTTGCAGCTGCTTGCTGTTGCTGCTGGTGCTATTGCTCACTGCTCACAGCCGCCGCTGCCGCAAGCTGCTGCTTTTCCTGCGAGCTGCTTCTCCTCCTCCCCCTTTTCTTTTGTGTGTGTACACACCGGTAGCCAAACACGACTGCTGCTGCCACCCAGTGCTACTGCTGCAGTGCGTGCTGCCCGTAGTCGCTACCGCCGCAAGTGCTTCCCGCCGCTCGTTGCTGCTATGGCCGCTGTTGCTTGCAGCTGCCGTCGTTGTCTCTGCTACCTCCACTGCTCTGCTGCAACATAGTCGCGGTGGGTCCCTCCAGGATCTGTTGTTGCTGCTATGGGTGGCTGCCGCTACTGCCACTCACTGCTGCTTCTGTTGCTGCGTCTCTGCTGCACAGCACAACGAGCTGTGGCTCGTTTGCTCTGATAACATGAGAAGTTTCCTAGAACCTTCCTAACCACTTGCCGCGACACTAGGCGTCAGCGCCAGGTCAACGTGTGACAACAGTCACAAGTTAAAAACAAAACTGCAAGGGTCTGGGTTGGGACACGAACAGAGTGTCAGGAAACTCAAACTGAATACAATTGCAGAGAGAGATAACAAATGACAAGTCCACAGCATAAATACCTGCCGTGGCGCACGACAGGTGTCGCACGCGGAAGTGCAAGGTCTGTCTTAAAACCGGCCAAAAACACTGTTTTGGTTGTAACTCTGCGCAGACAAATCAGAATGATATGCCGTCTGAACCTAGAGATGCAAAATCTCAAGCCGGACGCTACGACTGGTCACACGCATAATTCTGACACCGATCGGTGGACAGAAAATGAAAAACATGAAAATCGGGCTCAAGAGCCAATCCACCGAGGAAACTCTAGTGTCTACAGAAGAACCGCAAAGCACCCCGGCAAGCACCCAGGGCGTCGTGGCAGCTCTCTGGCAGCTGCTGGTGCATGGAGCCACCACTCGTCGGTGCTCCGGTGCCAGCTGCATCCGCATCAAGGATAGGCTGCAGAAAACCCGCAAGAGGTCCGAGACAGCATCCACGATGCTGGCGCAGTCATCGATCACCTCCGAGTGGATGGTCCACCACCTGCCGACGCGCCGGTGTCTCCGGGGTCCGCATCCAGGACCATGTCGTCGCGCTCTCCTGTAGCGCTGCTCTCCTTGCCGTCGCTCGTGACAAGGGGAAGCCACACACACCAACACCAACATGCCCCTGAGGTCGCCCTTCCCACAGATTGGTATTAGAAGGACTTTGAGACCCCACCACCACGCTACAATCACAATGATGGGTTTGAAGCCTTCGAGGCCCTCTTCTAGGTGTAGATTGATGCGGAGGGCTTTTGGCCAAATTACTTGTGCTAGTATCAGACAGGCGACCACCGCTAGGTGCGGGTTGTGGCAAGATCTATGCACAACTTGCTCTACGTCGTACTCCATGACATCAATATTGACTTCCACCAGTTCCTTGGGACCCCTGGTGCAAGCACTAGAGCGGACCCTTGACGCAACTGGGAGTTGGTCCTGACTCTCCTTGGCAGGCGAGACCCATGCAACGATGTCGGCACGTCTCCTGGAGTTTGCCACCGTTTGGCATGGTCCCTCTGAGCCAGCGTCAACCTAGTGGCAGTTAACCATGTGTATCTACACTTGCCTTGGCACTGTTTGCGGCTCCAAGCTGTAGGCCCTACACACCATCATGGTCGGGGTCCACATGGAGTTCGTCGACATGTTCACCTACTTTGACCAAGCGATTGTCCTTGAGCTGTCGGCCTCTTTGGAGCTCCTTCCTTGGTCCCATCAATACCACTTGGAGCACGAAACCACATGGCCCCAAGGCGTGGCCACCACTACACAATGGAAGAAGGGAAAATAAAGCCATGGGAACAGGAAATTGCAGTAGAACAATACTAGCAACAACAGCACGAGCAACTTCCACAGAAGTCCAATGGTGGGAGTGGGCGGCCACTACTACAACAATGGGGGCACACATTGCTACACAGAGTGCACAAAGCCCCATGAGTGGATGTGGATCATGCGAGGATTTCAGGCCGCACATAGCAAGGGGACTACTGCCTCTATTTCCACCCAGACTCTCGGCGCGACCACGATAGCACCTGACCCTCCACCCACCTCTGGTGATGCGGATGCCGTATACCCTTGCGACCAAATCATCACGGGGCTTTGTCATCTTCTGGTTCTCCACACTTAGGGAGGTGTGATTGTGTTAACACAGCCATGCGGTCCACAGTCTACTTGTCTTGTTACCTTTGTTGCCCGTGATGATGCGTATGGGGGAGCGTCGACTACATCTCATGACTTCGGGCCTGACTGTACAGAGTGGTTAAAAACGTCCCAGATTTGTGCTGTTCTTTGTGAATCCATCATCCTTGTTGAGTGTCCGGCAGTTGCGTAGTATTCTGTGGCTCGTTGCTCGGTGTCGACGATGCGTCATGAGGTGAGTGGTACTTGGATCATTGACTCAAGTGCCACTCACCACATGACTTTTCGTCACGCTAACTTCGTTGTCCGCAGTCTTGTTGGGTTTGTTCCATGTGCTCGCACATGATCTAAATCGTCTTTTGCAGTCTAGAGAGTTTGGGTCATTTGCCTTGATGGGCCATCTGAGCCCCTGTACATCTGTGACGTGCTCTATCTTCCTACTTTGTAGCTCAACTGGTTGTCCTTTCATGCCTCCACTCGAATGAGTCTCTCTGTTGAGCACTCTATTGACACTTCCATTGTTTCTACCCGTGATACTCATGTTTTTTCTTCCTTCGTTCTCTTCTTGCTGATGCCTTGTGCCTCCGACCACGGTCCCACCAGTGTGGCTTCTTAGCAGATGGGGAAGTCGCTTCGTATAGATGGATCCGCCTGGACCTCCTCACATGTGGCTTGGTCTACGGCTACTGATGATCCTTCCATCGTGGCCGTAGGTCTAGTAGCCTCAATTTCCCCGTTGGCACACCTGATCCCATGCCAACATTAGTCCCATTTGGCACATCTGATCTCGTGCTAGGGTCATTCCCCTCCAGCACAACTGATCACGCGCCAGCTTTAGTCCCCTCCGAAACACCTAATCTTGTGTCAGTGCCAATTCCCTTTAGCACACATGATCCCATGACAGCATCATTCCCCTCCAGCATCGCTGGTCTGGTGCCAGCGTTTTCCCAATCCGACACACCTCATTTTGTGTCAGTGAAATTTCCCTCTGGCACACGTGATCCCACGACAGTGACAACATCCCCAGCAATACCTACTCATGTACCTGCACCTGCTCATCATACATGCAAGCCGACACCTATCCATATTCCTCCTCCAGCCTCTTCCCTTCCCTACGAGTCCATGGCCCCTACAGATGAGACCTAACAGCCTCCTACGTAGTCCAAGGTGAGCACCTCAGCATTGAGCTACTCTAGAGCTTGGTGGATGTCTCCAACTTTTGGCCTCTAGGGCTTTTTGGACTGTTGACTTTGCGCTTAGCCACTCAGTTTTTAGTGTTCAAAGTGGTGAGCAAGGAATGAAGGCCCTTATTCTGAGTGTCTAGGTGAACTCCACTAAGGTGCACCCATTTTATCCTGTCTATAACGAGTTGGTCCCCTGGGAGTTCTTGCTTGCTTACGATGCTGCAGCCAACTTTGTTGTGGTCAGAATCAGTTAAGAGGCATGTGTTTTTGCCATCCGAGGCACTCCCTCAACAGCGCCTGATTTAGGCACAATGAAGGAGGCACTCTCAACTCAGGATGTAGAATTGTAGCATACTGCTTGTGAGGATGAGCTGAGAGCTATTCGTGAGCACGGTGTCCATGAGCTTATCGACATCTTGCCCCGACGGAAGGTTGTACAGGCCAAATGGTCTTTCAAAGGAAGGTGAAGCCTGATTGCATACTGGATTGCTAAAATGGTCACTTAACAACCAAGTTGTTCTCTGGCATTCATTGAAACCTTTGCACCTATTGACTACATGACCACTGCTCGCGCTCTATTCGGGGTTGTTGCTCACCACGACTGGGAGTTACACGAGACTGATGTGAACAATGCGATCCTCCATGGTGCATTAGAGGAGGAGATCTACATGGTCTAGACACTTTTTTTTTAGGTTGATGACAAGGTTTGGCTCTTGCGCAAGGCCTTGTATTGCTTAGAAGTGTCACCTTGGTATTGAAACCAGGATATTACTAGTATACTGACTCGTTCCGGTGACGTGTAGAGTGACACCAACCCGTCCCTTTTTCTTAGAAGAACAGTTGTAAGTTTCATCGTCATCCTAGTCTATAGGGACAACCTCCCTATTGAATCTCCGTCTATGGAGATCGTGAGGGGGACCAAGAAAGTCCTTCAAGTTGCGTACAGGATGAAGGACCTCGGTACTGCAGTTGTGTTTCTCAGGATGGAGATTGTACCTGATCGTCATTGATAACCACTCTTGCTACATCTGGCACCTTACGCCCGCGTTGTGGGGAAGCATTATGCTGACCTTCTTAGATTACTTCCTATAGCCTTGACCCCCATCACATATGACGGGGAGGATGCTCTTAAGGTGGATGATCCAGCATAGGCGGGAAAGGTAGTGGACTTGACCTCATACTTGCGCCTCTTTGGTGGAATCTGCCACTTCCACACCATCAGATGTTGCCTTCTCAATTATCGTCCTTGCACAGTTTTTATAGTGTCCTCAAGCGAGAGCCATTCACGCTATTGTGCAAGTGGTGTGGTACGTGGTCTCAGGGAAGTGTTTGGTGATATTTGATGGCTGCATAGATAGTGACTTCATATGGAGCTGTAATTGGTTGAATTGGAGATGCTACGTTTTCCTACTAGATGGCACCGTTGTGTCGTGGCACAATGGCTAGAAGGGCTAAACTACACAAAGCTCATTGACGAGTGAGTATGTTGTGCTCGCAGGCTTGGGCTACCAAGGTTGAGTGACTATAGTGTCTGTTTTGTGAGTTGTGTCAATCTCTCCCTTGCATCATTTTGCGACATGACAACCAGAGTCTCTTGCCATTAAAGAGAACTCTGGTGTGATTCCAACATGCACGAAGAATATTGCTCTTGAGCATCACTTTATGCGTGATCTTGTGGAGTGACATGTCATCTCAGTCATCGAGGTCGACAAGGATGTACAGAGTTCTCACTTCATGTCCAAAGCACTTGCACAAAAAAGATCATGGTGGCCATTCGCGCTTCTCCTTTGCCAAACTCAATGCTTTCATAACAACTTTTTAAAGGAAAGCCAAAATTCTACCAAGTGAATCTGCCATCACAGTGTCATGTATGTGAGTTCTATAGAGCCTCCCACCTTTCTAGCATTAGACTACTCCCACCTTTCTAACATTAGACTGCTCCAACCTTGTCATTAAACCAAGTCTCCGAAACAGCACTGATTGCCACAAAAATGTAAGGCTCACCTACATCAACACAGCAAAGTAGTTCTACCCTCCTGTTGAGAAGCTCCTCCTATCTATGCTCATCAGCTCCATTTGACTAATTTCTCGTCCCTGTCCACCTGCAAAGCACAAACTCCTCATTTCCTAAGGAGGAAACCTCCCTTAATCTGGACCTCAGGCAAGCCACATTCCAAATGGTGCAAAATGTGTTTCCACATAAGGAGCAAAAGAATTCATAAAGGGATGAAAGAGTTGGGAGGAGAAAATGGTGTAGGTGGAATAGGTGGTGGTGATGATGAGGGGAAGAAGGGAGTGGGGAGGCAAGGAGGGAAAATGATGGTAGAGACGGAGAAAAGGTAGGTAAGGAAAGAGGGCATCTTGAACTGTGGGGTCCTATTGGGAGATACATATTGCTTATACGTAGATATATGTATACATATATATATATACATACATAGATAGATAGATAGAGAGAGAGAGGGGGGGGGGATTGGGGCGAGGAGCGACAGGGTGGTAGAGAGGATGACAGATGTATTGAGACGGGTGAAGGTAAAGTAGGGGCAAAAGGAGGATATCAATGGCCATGACAAGAGCGATGATGACTATGTTGGTGACGGTGACAACAATGGCGACGTTGACAAAGAAAAAAACTATGAAAGCCATTGCAAATGCAATGGTGAATTCAAAGGCCATGGAAAATTCGATGGCAATGGAGATGGCAATAGTGAAAGTGACGAAAAAGGCAACGGCGACATCAATAACGATGAAAAATGTGTCTGCCTAAGCAACTGTCACTACAAACACAATTGTGCATGTGGCAGCAATTGCGATGAGAATAACACTGATAAGCAACAAAAATGGCCTAGGATGAGAGAGGAAGAGAGAGGGAATGAGAAGGATGTGTGATTGGATTTAGGGTGAGGAAAGGTGATAACGAGGGCGGTGTAGGGGGGCTAGAATGTGAGAAGGAAATGTGGAAGAGAGGGAGGGCAAGGAGTGAGGGGGGGCAAGAGAAAGATAGAATGAGAGTAATGGAGACGGTGGTAGACAAGAAGAGAAGAGAGGGAGATAGAGAGAGGGAAAGAGAGAGAGAGAGAGAGAGAGAGAGAGAGAGTGGGAAAGAGGGTAAGGGGAGAGTTACATGAAAGGTCCCATGAGGGTAACGAAGGGAAACAAGGGAGAAGATGTGGAGGGGGTGGATAGCGAGAGGGCAGGGGCAAGGCAAGGGATAGAGGAGAAGAGGCTACAACAAGAATGATAGGAAAGAGGAGAAGGGAAGACAATGGTGGAGGTAAAGACCTGCATGGATAGACATTGGAGGGGATGGAGATGGAGGGGGAGAGGACATGGGCAGTCCTAGGAGAGAGGAATGGATTAAGAGAGGGACATGTGGGATGGGACTGGAAGGTGAAGGGAGAAGAAATGTGGGAGGGATAGAGGGCACGACAGGTCTAGTCAAGACAAGACAAGGCAGAGCAAGTAAGAGGGTAAATTAAGATTTGGACGATGACAGTTACACCAGCGATGATGATAACAGTGACAACAATTATGACAATAGAACCGGTGAACGTGACATGAAAGTTATAGTAATGCTAAACTCTACTAGAATGCCTAATGCAGTGCAATTGCAAAGGCGACAATAATAGCAATGGTCACAAAAACTGGGAGGAGGGAGAGGGGCAAGGATAAAGGTATGTAGGGACAGGGAGAGACAGAAAAGAAGAGAGATACATATATGTAGGAAGAAAGAGGGGCAGTGGAACGAGGAGTAACAGTGTGTAAGAGAGGATGAGAGAGATGTTGAGAGTGGTGAAAGTAAAGAAGGGGTGAATAGAGCATAGCAAAGGCCACAAAAACAACAATGCATGGTCTCGCAATAGGGAGGGAGGGAGGAAGGATGGAGACACAGAGGGAGGCAAGGAGGGATGGACGGTTGGGTGGGTTGACAGTCCGATGGGAGGGAGGGAGGGACTCTTGGGAACGAGGGGAAGAGCAAAAGGGTGAGAGGAGGTCTAGAAGGAGAGAGGCAGAGGAACGGGGGGAAAGATAATGATGAGGGAAGAGAGAGATAGAGAGAGAGAGAGAGAGAAGGAGACGTAAAGAGAGACACACAGAGAGAGAGAGAGAGAGAGAGAGAGAGAGAGAGAGAGAGAGAGAGAGGGAGAGAGAGAGAGAGAGAGGGAGAGAGAGAGAGAGAGAGAGAGAGAGAGAGAGAGAGAGAGAGAGAGAGAGAGA
>SZWC01000105.1:322139-344315 GCA_023375785.1 Penium margaritaceum | reverse complement strand
CTCTCTTCTCTCTCCTCTCTCTTTCTTTATCCCTCTCTCTCTCTCTCTCTCTCTCTCTCCATAGCTCTCTCTCTCTCCTCGGAGTCCTCGGCTCATTCTTCGTCTTCAGCCCCTTCCTCCTCATCGTCCTCCTCCCTCTCCCTCTCTCTTTCCCCTGTCCTCCCCCGTCCCTCCTCCCCTCGGTCCCGTCCTCACCCCTCCCTCCTGGCCTCCTTCCTTGGCTCCCTCCATTCCTCCATCTTCACCCTCTCTCCCTCGCTCCCTCCATCCCTCAATCCCTCCGTCTAGCCTCTCTCCCCCCATCCCTCTATCACTCCGGCTCCACCCTCCTCCCTCACTCCCTCCATCCCTCCGTCCAGCCTTGTTCCCTCTCTCCCCCCATCCCTCTGTCTTTTGTATTCCCTCCCTCGTTCCCTCCATCCCTTGATCTCCACCCTCTCTCCCTCAATCCCTCTCTCTCCATCCCTCCGTCCCTCCATCTCCTCCCTCCTCCCTCCATCCCTCCCTCCCTCCATCGGGTCTCTCTCTCTTGATCCCTCCGTTCCTCCATAACGACCCTCCCCCCTTGTTTCTCCCCTTGATCCCTCCGTTCCTCCATCACCACCCTCCCTCCCACGTTCCCTCCATCCCATCTTTTAGCCTCTCTCCCTTGCTCCCTCCATTCTTCCCTCACCACCCTCCCTCCCTCCCTCTCTCCATCCGGTTTCCCTCCCTCGCCCCCTCCATCTCTCCCCCAACCTCATCTTCGTCGTCATCCCCATCTGCACTGTTGCTGTCGTAGCCCCCTTTGTTATTGCCTTTGCATTTGTCTTCCCCGCCACTGCTGTCGTCGTCATCGTTGCCTCCAGTTTCCTTCTCTCTCTCTCCCTCCCTCTCTCTCTCTCTCTCTCTCTCTCTCTCTCTCTCTATCTCTCTCTCTCTCTCCAGCTCTCACTCTCTTTCTCTTCCCAACGTCCTCGGCTCCATCCTCGTCTTCGGCCCCGTCCTCATCGTCCTCCTCCCTCTCCCTCTCTCTTTCCCCTGTCCTCCCCCCTCCCTCCTCCCCTCGGTCCCGTCCTCCCCCCTCCCTCCGTCCGGCCTCCTTCCCTAGATCCCTCCATTCCTCCATCCCTCCCTCTAGCCTCCCCCCCCTCCTCCATCCCTCCATCTCCACCCTCCTTCGTTGCTCCCTCCATCCCTCTGTCTGGCCTCACTCCCTCTCTCTCTCCATACCTTTGTCTTCTGTCCTCCCTCCCTTGCTCCCTCCATCCCTCCATCTCCGCCCTCTCCCCCTTGATCCCTCTCCCTCCATCCCTTTGTCCATCCATCTCCTCCCTCCTCCCTCCATCCCTCCCTCCCTCTATCGGGTCTCTCTCCCTTGCTCCCTTCGTTCCTCCATCACCAACCTCCCCCCCGATCCGTCCCTCAATCCCTCCCTCAATCCCTCCTTCCCTCCGACGGGCCTCTCTACCTTGCTCCCTCCATCCCTCCATCTCCACTATCCTCCCTCGCCACCCTCCCTCCCTCCCTCCATTCGGCCTCCCCCTCTTGCTCCCTCCTTCCCTCCTCCCTTTAGCCTCCATCCCTTGCTCCCTCCCTCCCTCTTATTCTATCCTCCTTCTCTTGATCCCTCCATTCCTCCATCTTTACCCTCTCTCCCTCGATCCCTCTATCCCTCCATCCCTCCCCATGGCCCCTCTCCCTCCATTCCTCCGTCCCTCCATCTCCATCCCCCTCCCTCCATCCCTCCCTCCCTCCACCGAGTCTCTCTCCCTTGATCCCTCAGTTCATCCATCACCGCCCTTCCGCCCTCGATCCCTCTATCCCTCCTACCGGCCTCTCTCCCTTGCTCCCTCCATCCCTCCATTTCCACTCTCCTCCCTCGCTCCCTCCATCCTTGCATCCGGCCTCCCTCCCTCGATCCCTCCATTCCTCCCTCACCACCCTCCCTCCCTCCATCCAATCTCCTTCCCTCGCCCCCTCCTTCTCTCCCCCCAACCAGCTCTCTTTCATCCCTGTCTCTCGCTTCCGTTTCCTTCTCTCTCTCTCTCTCTCTCTCTCTCTCTCTCATGATCTCGCCTCATCTAGTGTATCCTTTTTCCTTGCATCATGTCGTGGTGTTTTCA
This sequence comes from Penium margaritaceum, assembly GCA_023375785.1. NCBI lineage: Eukaryota > Viridiplantae > Streptophyta > Zygnematophyceae > Desmidiales > Peniaceae > Penium > Penium margaritaceum. Next base: position 342,210 of record SZWC01000105.1, on the reverse strand, counting down.
GTCCTCTCTCCCTTCCCTCCTCTCGCTTTCGAGTGTGACCATCCCCATGTTGCACCCCTTGGTGCGTCCCTTCTCTCCCTCTACGTCTTGTGTCCTACCTTCTCACCCAGTTCCTATCGCAGTGCCTCTCCCTCCCTGCGCTCGTGGCCCTCGCCTGTCCACATTTGCTCCTCCTCCTCTTCTATACTTCTACTGTGCAGCCCAAGGGCATGCTTGGCAACATTGTTTGCATCGCCCTCCCTTGTGGGTGCTTCGTTGCCTCTGCAATGTTTCCCCCGTGTCGTTGTCTCCTCGCGCTCTCTTGCCGCGTCTTCCTGCCTTTGCCGCCCAAGTTGCTAGTCTTGCTGCTGTTCACAAGTCGTCGTGCCCCCTCCCCTTGCTTTGTGCAGTCCACGTTCTCACGGATGTCATCTGCTTGACATCCGCACCACCTCGCGCCTGCTCTCTCTCCCCTGCCACCGCCAACTGCCTTCCTTATTCTCTCGCTCTTGTCCCTTCCCTCTCTACTCTTCCCTCCTCCCCTCTCACCTCTGTTACCTCTTCACCAAACCCCTCTTCTGCCTTCCTCCCCTCACCCACCTCCTCCTCCTTGCTCCCATCCATCATCTCCCTCCCCCTCCCCCTTGCTCCCACCCCCTCTTCCCCCCCTCCCGCTCCTCTTGCTCAACCTCTCTCCCTTTCTTCCACAGCCTCTCTCTCAACCTCCCCAACCCTCTCTGTTCTTTCTACGCCCACCACCTCCACCACCATCCTCCCTCTCCCTTCCAACCCCTCACACCCCCTCTCCCTTCCTCTTCTGCCAGGCTGCCCTCCACTCCCTTCAACCCCACCAACCTCGCCCTTCCCTGCCACTCCTGTCCACCCCCTTGCCTCATCCCCCTCCACTCTGTCAATGTCTTCCTTCCCTCCTTCCGCCACCACCCCCACCTTGCCTTCTTCCCTCTCATTCGCATCCATCAGCACCATCTCTCCTGTCCTCCCACTCGCAACTATTGCCTCCGCCTCTTTGCCTTTGCCTCCACTCGCTTCCTTGGTCTCCACCTCACCTTCGCTCTCTTCTCATTCCTCTTCCTCTGACCTTCCTTCCTTCTCGTCTCCATCCACTCCCCACTCCCCTCTCCCCCTCCCTCCTCTCCCGGTGTCTGCCCATGCTCACAAGCAAGCACGTCAGCTCCTCCGTTGTCTCTCCATCCCATCTCCTTCTCCATCGACCCCGCTTAAGCTATTGCCTTTGTCTACCTCCTCCATTCCCTCTTCCATCCTGAGTGACCTTCATCATTGTCTCATTGCTCTCATCTGATGCTTTCCTACTCTCCTCGCTGCCTACGGCCTCACCGAATCCTACGTGTCCACTCTCTCCCTTGATTCCCTGCATGGTGTTATCGACGACGCCTCCACGTTGCTCTTGTCCATAACCGATCTGCTTATTCCATGACCCCATTCCTACAAGAGCACCATGTCGTTTCACCTCCCTCCTGTCTCTCTTGTATCTCGTTGACATTCCTATCCTTCACGTGTGTATCCTGACCTCGACGGTGAGACACTCCTTTGTGTGGGAGCCACGTCTTGTATGCCTTTGCCTCAGTGCCGGTCTCGAGTCCGTCCTCATACCGAGCTTACATGTCCCATTCCTGTGTGTGGACTCCCAGTGTTGATACATCCATCATATTCAACCAGTAGGTCATGGTTATCGAATTGAACGAAGTGACAATAAGACCCACCATCTTGTGGGAACTGTGTCATCATGCGTACGCCTCTTACATATCCTGCTTGCATTGTGGTACTTAAAGTAGTGACACCAAGACCCACCATCTTGTGGGAGATGTGTCATCATGTGTCTTCCTCTTGCGTAATCCGCTTGCATAGTAGTGTTCAATATAGTGACACTGAGACCCACCAAGTTGTGGGAGCTGTGTTTTCATGTGCCTTGGGCTTTCTCTGCTTGCATAGTCATGTTAAACATTATAGTTTTAAATACAGCATGACCCGGCCTTGATGTGGGAGCTCTTAGATGTGTTTTAGGAAAAAGAGCGGTCAGGGACGAATCCGACCGCAAGCGGATGGGCAAGGTGGCTGTCCACATATGTGAGCCACGTTGCCCATGTATACTCCGGCTCTTGCCATTTTCAATCACTTCTCCTTCCTAAACTTTCCAACTTCCGTCTCTTTCCTCTACCCTAGGACCATCCCGTCTAGAAAAGTGCAATAATACAATCTTTCATGATTTTTTTGACATGTCAAACACAAAAGAACGCGTAAACACTAGGTACAAACGGTGATTATAACGAGTAGAAGATGTCTTTCAAGAGAGTATCACAATACAGTTTTTTACACAATAAGTAAAAGTATTTATTCTCATTTTTGGAAATAATGGAGGTCATCGTTTCTACAAAAGTAAATCTGCTGATAAAGTTCCTATTTTTGCATGAATGTTTTGATTTGGTTGAAATCATGCATGGATGAAATCTCGTCGAGAAATTACGTTTTACAAAATGTTTTCTCTTCTGCCATTGCTAAATCTACCTTTGCCTCAAAGGTAAAGGTCTTTTAAATGGAATATGTCAATATGAAAAGGTACGATATGTCTTCATACAATTCCATTATTTTCAAGTATGTTATTGAAATAATACTGGTAAAAATGCAGCAAAGGTATTTAGGGTGGTTGTTTTGTGGGGTCATCTGATTATTGTTGGGAATTATAAAACCAGTGCCTATTTTTTGGCGGTTATACCTGATGCATATGCATTATCATCAACAAAAGCACGAGATATCCGGAACTTGAATACAAACCGCTCCATCTCCAAATATCTCTAAAAAACTAAGCCATACCCTTTCTGATGGCCATGCCGAATCGGCAACCGAAGTCGCTTATCGAGTGAAGCAAACAGGGTAACTTGTCACCCCCTTTGCTTCACTCCCTCTCTTCTTGCAAGAATGGCGATAGAGAAAGTTACCTTTTTTCTTTTATATTTTTTACTCTTAAACCCCCATTAGCGGAATCAGAGTTGTGTATGTTTACATGAGCGGAGCCTGAGTAAACATAAAACCCTCAAATCATGAAAGGCAGTTTGCAATTAGGAAGAAAAACAGTTTATTTCTTGATCACAATTGAGAAGGACAGCTTTTCCAACTTTTCTTTACTTCGGAGAAGCAAACCCACTTTCATCCATGCAAACCGTTTTCAAATCCTACCTCAAATTAAACTCGTGGTTTAAGGGTTTTATTTTTGTCGGGCTCCTTTTAGGCCCCGCAAACGTTGGGCCTCGTACGTTTCCTTTCAATGCATGGGGTGTTTTGGACCCCCCACTCAAAACTCTCGCAAGCTTTTGTGAGAAAAATCACGATCCCCTTTTTCGATTGGTTCAAGAGTTTTCTTTCATGGCCAACAACGTTAGCATATTGTTGTTGGATGCCATTTACACTTGACATAGCATGTTTATTTGGATATGGTGTATTTGTTTGCACAATAAATATATAGCTTTAAATAAGAAGTGAATAGTACTATAATCAGATATGGCATGATTAACATGAAAAAAATGGATACAATGACAATAACCAAGATTTGCGTGGATATCTGGTTGCTCCCTCGAAATTCATTCTAGCCCCTTTTTTGGTTTGAAATATTTCTAGTTTTTCTATTCAAATCAGTAAAGCCTCTTTACTAGAGGCTGTAAACATGCCAGATTCATCTTTGAAACATATGCTAAAATATTCCCTTAACAGCTCGATAGAAATAGTTGACAAAGTGGCATATAGTCTTACCAATTGTTGAAATCACACCACCTTTTTATTTATTAAAAACATATGTTATTCTGAAAACAGGTAAATCTTGTTTTGCACAAGTGTGCTAGTGTTGCCATCCTCTGTGAAATAGGGCTTGAAAGATGGACAATAGGCCCAACTCCAAATTGATGATCCAGGGTTCCAAATGTTTCAGACAAATCTTCAAGATCATAATGTACACGTTAAAAATAAGCGTGATTTCTAGTCAAGAATATGGTTGTAGGGATACAAGCAATACCCTTTTTGTGTAAGATTTTCCAACTTTAAAACACGATACATGTGATGAATTACTCTTAACGGTGTTTTCGTCTTGAAGTTTTTTTCTCACCTCTATAAGGTAAATCTATGTTTTCCTACCTATTAATGTCATGTTCTTGTCCATGGGGGCAACAATCACTCAAGTACAATACAATAGTAAGCTGTGGATTGTGAGCATAGATGATTCAGAGACACGATGTACATAAAGAACTGGTCCAGAATGAACCAAGTTTACAAGACATTTGGCTTGTGAATCTTAAAGAAAGTTGCAAATTTATCAAAATTTTAATTATTTAATGAAATTTAAAAAGCCTATAAATGATTTAACTTGGATCTTGAAGGGCTTATTGTGCACCAGAGGTACATTATGCCATTTGTGTCCATTTATGTGAGACTTGTTAGGTCCTTAATGAGTCATTTCATCCCCAAAAATACAATTTCAAGGATTCTTTCTTGAAAATCACCTTGATTCAACGTACTTATCATGAATGGTTGGTGCAATAATCTACTTGAACATTAGCTACTTAACAATACGGTTGCAAGTGCATGGACAGCATAAAACTATTAGCCAAGACATTGTCTCCATGATCTCTACCAGGAGGTGTAACTTAGTGTAATGTTCTTAGGACAAACATGGATAAATTTATTCATAGAAATGCAAGAAGAGCATACTAAAAGTGTAAAATTCATTAAGAAGTATAATGTAATTTTGAATGAAGAGGAAGAATGAATGAAATCACATCCATGAATTTTTATGAATGTTTCATGATTCAAAATATATCTTATTGTTTATTGGAAATGCTTTAGACATGTGCCTTCACGTTTCAATATATTTTGAAATCCAATAGATTACTTTTCTGTATAATGAACACAAGTTTTATTCTTTCATCACCATGATGTCGTTCTTCAAACTTTTAATGATGCATGAAAGGTCAAACATAGCTTTGTGGAATTCAAAACATTGGAGGTTCTTTGTTGTTGTGATTAAAGATTTGTTCTCCTCAGAACAAGATGTTAAATCTTTTACACTTCTTAGGCATCATGATTCACATCCATCACAAAGTGAGTGGAATAGTGCATATTACTTCAACATTGAGTAGATAAATCCAAGATGAATTCTTATTATTGAAACTCCAAACGAAGGTGTTATGAGGATTGTTTTATGTTTATTCTTTAACTTTTGCATCAGAATAAGTACGCGTTTGCCTTGCTTTAAGTTGTACTGTAGTTTAGAACAGTTCCAAATAACTAAATCACACATCATCTAAGAGTCTCCTGATTTTAATTCTTCAATGTAAAAATGATGATGCTTCATGATATCTGACATGTTTCAATAATTCAATTATGTAAGCCAAAAATTTATTCTCCATGTTTTGAGGCAAAAACATTTTGTGTTATGGGTCAAAATTAACAAAAAAAACGGACATGCTCTTTGTGAAAGAAACATTCACATTTCAATTCTACCTTTTTTCAAAGAAAAGTACTATGATAACTTTATGCGATTCTTCAATACATATATGATCATGAATCAATTTATTGAAATGATTATAGTCACCATTTGAATGAAACAAACTACACCTGTAATAGTTAGTGCATCTCAAATTGGTGGAATGAAACTATGACACGTCCACAATCTATCTGGCAGTATCATCTTTATTTGTTTGTATGGTTCTATGACCACATGTGTGTATATATATACATATACATATATATATATATATATGTATATGTTTCAACTGAAAACATCCCAATGAACAACGTTCATTTAATGAGAATCTTGGTTTTTTAAATGATGTTAAAGATTTTATTTATGATAGATTAGCATTTTGTCTTAAAGGCACTTCACATTGAATTTTACTGTTGATGCACCTGTCTATATCATACTCCCTTTTATGAATCTTTGGAAAAGAACCTAATATATCAGTGTCCTTATTGAAATTGTTTCTCTCGTAGTGCAGAAATGTGTTTTCCACGAAAATTGATTCTGGTCAAACAATTTCTGCTTTCTCTCATAAGAAGATCTTGAACTTGAATTTTTTACAAAGGTGTAGGCAGGATGGCAGAAAACGTATTTCATAACCATCCTTCATCATGGTTATTTCTATCCAAAAGTATTCCAACACTTGTATGAGAAAAAGTGAATTTAAAATTTTCTAAAGCATTCCATAATCTATCATTTTTGCCCAAATTCTGCTTAACCTAAGACTTTTATCCGTATATGTTGAATATAATTGAATGCAAGTTTTACAACAACTCAAAATTACTAGGATTTCATGTGTTTCATCGTAAAATTCCGCCATACTTAAACATCCCAATGCTTAAATTTGTATAATTGTGACCCCCAACCCTCATATGATTGGAAATTAAGAGATGGAGACATGTGTTCCACTCGCCTTCCAAGCATCTTTAATTTTATTGGATACAAGTGAGGGGTTCACAAAACTCATCATTCTCATAATTTCCCCATAGGTTTTTTCTTCCTCTCTAGTGAATGGGAGTAAAGAGAGATAGAATGCAAAACCCCTCGTTGCATAAGCTCAAAGAGGAGACAAAACTGGAAACATATTAGCATTTTCCTTTCATTATCATACAGGTGGAAAGGAATTGAAAGCACATCCTTTTCTTTTTCTTCTGGTACTATTTATTCTTGAGAAGAAGGGGGATGATATCATCAATAATGTCATCAAAATATGAGAGGTAAGGGGTAAGGGGGAGCATCATTTTGTCTCCTTGTTTAGAACCGTCTGAGCCCATGGGATTAGAATAAAAGGAGCACATTTCCCTCAAGTTATAACTCTGGTAGAATCTTAAATTGAATAGAGAAGGAAACCTGAACCCATGTTCCTCTCATGTGTCATCAATGTTATAGATGTAAGGGAGAACGAGAATCAACAAATCCTTCTCTTTTCTGATGTCACCTAATAAGAGGTAAGGAAGAGAGAGGAACAAAATCCTTCTTTTCTTCCTCCGGCCTTGTTGGCACTGATGAAAAGAGTGTTTTCAAATGGATGAGTACCCTTTTTCCTTATCTATACGTCGCTTTCTTCATGTGGTGTTGTAAGCACATTCAATGATGGTTAAAGAGGGAGTACCTTTAATCTCTTTTGTTAATGCCTAGGCAACGATAGGCAACTTTGCATGCTAATGTATGGGTTCATAAATGTGTTTCATCCCTTACATGGGCTAGAAAACTCTGTGTTGCATGTGACGTTAGAATATATATGTTATGCTCCCTCTTCTATAAACCTATCGCATGCCTCAAATTATACTCCATCTACAATTTTGAGATGTCCAGCTTAAAGGACCTTTGAACTTCTTATCTCGGTTGTATACATGTTCCACATGAACTCCTTCCCCATGGGGATGACAAAGTGTGGCCCTTAAAGCACACTCCTACATAGGTGAGTTTGATCTCATTTGTCAACTCTCCTATGCTCATGCATGGCTAGGCATGGTGTAACGAGGTGCCCTATTTTTCTGGCATACTTGGGGTTCATCCAAGTTTGGGAGGCATGCTGGCGATTTTACATTTTTCAGAAATCGTGCAAGTGGTCGAGATCACCTCCGATCGACCACCGATGCAAGGAGGAGGAGGAGGAGCCAGCGCGCGAGCGAGAGCCGGCATGGAGTTTATGCCGGCGTTAAGGCCCTGTTTTGCGCAAACCCCCACGCGGTGTTCCGAACACGCCACGCGGGGGTGGCTTCCCCCTCTCAACGGGAAGCATAACGGCGACGCTACCCGCCGAGGGGTCTTTTTGACGAATGGCCCCGACAACGGACGCGGTCAACGATGAAAGTAAAACCGGTGACTGCGACCGTGCGATGGTCGCAGTTCTCCGATGGCATGTCCAACACGGTAACCACACCCACCGTTGAGAGGCAGACAAGAGCAACGAGGCAACTTGCCGAAGGACAAGATCAACCGTCAATCTCGACGATCGACGGCCGCAGACTCCTCGCATAAGGCACTAGGTGCAAGTAGGGCAGCGAGTTTAGGTGCAAGTATGACACCAAGCACAGGAGCAAGTAGCTTGCTACAACAAGCTAGGAGACTAGTAGGCTAGGGCTAGAGTAGCCAGCCAGAGAGTATAAACACCCTGTACTCAGTTCAATATGATTAACCCACGTTTTTCAGCTCTCGCTTCCAGATATCTCCAAGTCTATCTTTCCGCTACGACTGTGCTCTCCACACACTAAAGCCTAATCTCTAGAGAGCACCCACTCTCACATCTGGTAAAAGAGCCAGAGCCATGCGTTTGGCGGAAGCACGGTCGAAGCTCGCAAAACTTCAAGGAGCAAAGGCACGGACTACGCCGGACAACGTCGAGGCTGATTGAAAGGAAGATTATTTGACCAGAATGTGAAGCCAACGCACAAGCCAACTTCTAGAAAATTTTCTACATTTCTAGAGCATCCACACGGCCTACCGTGCGCGCGTGGGAGACGACGGGTTACTCTCACACACTTCGAAGACGTCAGATTTTTGTCCGGGACTGCCGAGTTGCTGTCGGAAAATTTTTTGATTGCTCCCGAAATGCTGCCAAATTGTTTTGAAGGATCTCTAGTGGCTAAAATCTATTTAAAGCCATGGAGCAGGCCTTGCAGCAGATCGTAGAGCAGTTGGGAGCCCTCAAGCTGGAGAACGAGCGGCTCAATCGGTAGATGCCTGACCTGCAAGACAGGACTGGCGCTGGGCAGGTTGGGGCGACCCGGTCAAGGAGCCTGTCAAAACCAAAGCCAAAGGCTCTGTAAGCGTTCAATCCCTCTGTCAAGGGAGCGAGCGTTCGGACCTGGTTGTTTGCAATGAATAGCTACTTTGGGGCTCTAAGTCACCCTCCATAGGACGATGCTGTGCTTGTGTCATTTGCGGTGACATTACTACGTGGAGCGGCATTGGAGTGGTGGAGGCAGCTGAATATGCTGGCCACTCGAGGTGGAGGTCGGAACGAAGCTGTGCAACATGCCGTGTTGTGGCAGCCAGGCGCGGTGCAAGCTATAGCTTGCGTGCCAACGACATGGGAGTTGTTCGAACAAGCCATCAGAGATCGATTAGATCTCGTGAACGCCTCCATGGTCGCACGCACAAAGCTTAAGCAGCTGAAGGAGATGGGCTCGGTGCGGGAGTACACACACTGTTTCTTGGCTTTGTGCTCAGAAATTGACAACATGAGCAAGCCGGAGATGGCAGACAAGTACCATGATGGCTTGAAGGCAGAAATTCAGCGTACGCTAGCACTCAGTGGAATCACGAAGTTCCAGGTGATGGTGGCCACTGCTGAGCGCGTTGACGCGCAACGCTACCATCGAGGGGGTTTTGGTGAGAAGGAAGAGAATTTTTAGCGTCGAGCACAAAACTTACAAGCGAACCCCATGGAGATTGACGTAGTGCAAGGAGGCCAGCAACAGAGCAAGCCGCGTGGTGGGAACTATTGGGGAACTATTGGATCTGCGCAAAGCCTGGGCACCACAAGAAGGACTATAAGAAGAAGTAGCAGGGAAACGACAACCAACAGTGAGTGGTGGGCGGCCATTTGCTGGGAAAGCTTTGTCTGCATCAGCAAACACCGGCCCCAAAACTCCTTCGACAACTAAGGAGCTGCCAAGTGTATTGCTGCGGAGCGTAGGAAGCGGGAGTGTTTCGAGGATCCTCGTGAAAGCCAAAGTTTTATTGGCTGGTTCTACAGACGGCGAGGGGCACCAGGCTCGCCGGCAGATTAAAGCATTGCTAGATTGCGGCGCGTCGCACTCATTCTTCAGCGACGAGCTTGCAAAGAGGTTGGGGCTTGCACGGCTACCCGGGAAACCAACTACGGCCTAGTTGGTACAAGGAGAGCTTGAGTGCGAACTGCCTCTAAAGCCTCTGAAGATCCATCTGGGCAAGCTATCGTGGAAGGTGATCATTTGCACGTGCCCAATGGATACTGATGACGCCATTTTGGGGCGTGGATGGCTATATCGGTGGAATCCTGCTGTGGATTGGGTGTGTAGCCAGGTGAAAGTGAAGAAAAGTGGAGAGCAAATCGTTTTAACGTTGTGGGCAGAGGAGAAGAACTCCAAGGCAGTCAATGTGTCGTAGTTAAGTTACGTGTACCTGAAGCGCTGTCAGCGCAAGGGGGAACAAGTGTTCCTTGTGTGAGTGCAGCAGAAGGAAGCAGTTGCAGAGGTGGAAGTGCTGGCAGCGGAGACAAAGCAAGAAGAGGGCGATCAGCAGAAAGCACCTGCAACAGAGCTGTTGGAAGGCATTATTGGAGTGTTGGACAGCTATAGTGACGTGTTCCCTGCTGAGCTGCCAAAGGGTTTACCACCAAAGCGGGACATCGACCACAAAATTGATCTGGTTTCGGGAGCAACTCCAACGGTACTAGCTGCTTATTGCATGAGCAATTACAAGCTGGGTGAGCCAATGAAGCCGTTGGAGGAGCTGACGGAGCAAGGGTTCATCAGACCGTCGTTGTCACCTTATGCTGCACCGGTCCTCTTTGTGAAGAAAATGACAAGGAAGCTGCGGATGTGTGCGTCCTAACGCGCACTAAACAACGTAAAGATCAAGAACCGATACCCACTGCCAAGGGTCGAGGAGCTATTTGACCAGCTGAGGGGAGCGCAGTTTTTCAGCAAGATTGACTTGCGCTCGGGGTACCATCAGACTCGGATTACGGATGAAGATGTGGATAAGACAGTGTTTCGGACGTGGTACGATCATTTTGAGTACCTGGTGATGCCTTTTGGGTTGACAAACGCTCGTGCAATGTTCATGAGCCTCATGAACAGGATCTTCCACCCTCACTTGGACCGGTTCGTGGTGGTGTTCCTCGGCAACATTCTTATCTACTCCCAAACTCAAGAAGAGCATCAGCAACACCTTCGGCAAGTGCTGGACATTCTTTGGAAAGAGAAGCTGTTTGCGAAGCTCTCCAAGTGCAAGTTCAAAAAAAGGGAGATGGAGTTTCTTGGGCACATCGTGAGTGGCAAGGGTCTCCGCATGGACCCAAAAAAGGTGGAAGCAATGAAGCAGTGGCCAACACCAAAGTGCGTGCGTGACATCCAGGTGTTCTTGGGGTTTGTCAACTACTGCCAGAAATTCATTCGGGAGTACGTAGAAAAGGGTGCGCCGTTGACTCAGCTACTGAAGAAGGATCACCAGTGGGAATGGGGCGATCAGGAGCAGAAGAGCTTTGAGGAGCTCAAGACTGCCATGTGTGACGCTCCGGTCCTGGTGCATCCAGATTCATGTAAGGAGTATGTCATGGCGACGGATGGAAGCGACTATGCCATTGGGGCGAGGCTAATGCAGGATCACGGGAAGGGGCTGCAGCCGATTGTGTACGCGTCTCGCAAGTTGCGAGGTGCGGAGCTGAACTACACAAGCCATGAAAAGGAGATGCTGGCGGTGATCCATGCGTTCAAGCACTGGAGGTGCTACCTCGAATTGCAGCGCTGCGTGGTTTTCACGGACCATTACGCCCTGAAGTACCTGAAGACGCAGCCGAACCTCAGTCATTGACAAACTCGCTAGATGGAGTTTCTTGAGGGGAGTTTTGACTTCTAGATCCTTGCAAGCCTGGGAAGATGAACCCAACAAACCCTCTTTCAAGGAGGCCGGACTTGAGCCCCAATGCTATCTCACTGCAGATGTGATCTCTAGTCATGCATAGCATGTTTAAGCATGGCTATAGTGTGGACAGTGAGTTCACGGGTAGTGCGCAGAAAGACGTCACGTGGGATGGAACGTATTGGCAAAGGAGGCAAGAGCGGAGGATTGTCGTGCCAGACTATGCGCCATTGAAGCAGTTGTTGCTAGAGGAGGCGCATGACACCCATTACTAAGGTCATTTCGGCTACGTCTAGATGCTCAAGGCTTTGGCACGCCAATACTGGTGGCTATCAATGGCGACTGATTGCAAGAGGTTTGTGAGCAGCTGCGATGTGTGCCAACGCATCAAGGCACAGAGGACCNTCACAGACCATTACGCCCTGAAGTACCTGAAGACACAGCCGAACCTCAGTCATTGACAAACTCGCTAGATGGAGTTTCTTGAGGGGAGTTTTGACTTCTAGATCCTTGCAAGCCTGGGAAGGTGAACCCGGCAAACCCTCTTTCAAGGAGGCTGGACTTGAGCCCCAATGCTATCTCATTGTAGATGGGATCTCTAGTCATGCATAGCATGTTTAAGCATGGCTATAGTGTGGACAGTGAGTTCACGGGTAGTGCGCAGAAAGACGTCACGTGGGATGGAACGTATTGGCAAAGGAGGCAAGAGCGGAGGATTGTCGTGCCAGACTATGCGCCATTGAAGCAGTTGTTGCTAGAGGAGGCGCATGACACCCATTACTAAGGTCATTTCGGCTACGTCTAGATGCTCAAGGCTTTGGCACGCCAATACTGGTGGCTATCAATGGCGACTGATTGCAAGAGGTTTGTGAGCAGCTGCGATGTGTGCCAACGCATCAAGGCACAGAGGACCAAGCAACTAGGGGAGCTGCAACCATTGCCTGTTTCAAAGAGGCCATGGACAGACATCTCGCTTGACTTCATTAGCGGGTTGCCTGTGATGCAGCAAGGTAACAACACGGTGTTGGTGGTGGTGGATCGGTTTTCCAACATGGCACATTTCATCGCATGTCCTGACATTATCACATCTACCGGGACAACTCAACTCTTCCTCAACCATGTAATCAAGCTGCATGGAGTGCTGCATTTGGTGGTCTCTGATCACAATCCACGCTACGATTTGCGATTCTGGAGAGATATCATGGAGAAGATCGGCACGCGGGTGTAGCTGACCACAGCATATCACCCACAGAGCGAGGGGCAGACGGAGCGCACGAACTAGACATTAAAGCAACTGTTGTGGAGCATGGTCCCACACAATGGAGAAGGTCCGGAGGAGAAGCTCGGAGTGGTAGGGTTTGCCTACAACTCAGCGATGTCGACGTCAACAGGAAAGTCACCATTTGAGGTGGTGTATGGCCACCAGCCATTTAGCCCAGCCGCCCTTACTACGGCAACATCTCTTGTGGCTTTGCAGCAGATTGATGACGTGTTTTCCACCACTTGGGACGTAGTGCGGCAACAGCTGTTGAAGGCACAGAAGCATCAAAAGCGGCAGGCTGATAAGCATCGCTCTGCAGAAGAGTCCCAAGTGGGAGATCAGGTGATGCTGAACCCTGCTAACCTACAGCTGATGGGAGTTTTGAGTCCCAAGCTGAAACCACAATGGGTGGGCCCGTTCCACATTTTGGAGAAGCGGTCGGCCATTTCATCAAACCTGGAGCTGCCAGCTCACTAAACCATCCATCCGGTGTTCCACATCTCCTTGCTTTCTACCTACTACAACCCCAACACATACTTCCAGGGTTGCGAGACAGCTCCACCTCCTACTGTCCAAGTTGAAGAAAGTGGGGAGTTTGAGGTGGAGAAGATTCTTGTGGACCAACAGAGGGGACATTGGCATGAGTTTCTAGTGCAGTGGAAGGGGTATTCGGCGGAGCATAACTCTTGGTAGCAAGAGGCCAAGTTTCTTGTCGGGGGTACCAACACTATTCTCCAGGAGTATCTCAGGCACGCCAGGATGCCGTGCCTCCGACGGGGGGGGGGGGGTGAATGTAATGAGGTGTCCTATTTTTCTGGCATACTTGGGGCTCGTCCACGTTTTGGAGGCATGCTGGCAGTTTTCCAATTTTTAAAAATCATGCGAGTGGTCGAGCTCACCTTTGATCGATCGCCAATGCAAGGAGGAGGAGGAGCAAGCGCGGGAGCGAGCGTCGGCGTGGAGTTCACGCCGGTGCTAAGGCCCTGTTTTGTGCAAACCCCCACGCGGAGTTCCGAACACGCCACGCGGGAGTGGCTTCCCCCTCTCGACGGGTAGCATAATGGCGACGCTATCCACCGAGGGGTCTTCTCGACGGATGGCCCCGGCAACGGACGCGGTTAACGGCGGCAGTGAAACCGGTGACAGCGACCATGCGAAGTTCGAAATTCTTAGGTGGTGTGTCCAACATGATGACCACACCCACCGTAGAGAGGCATACGGGAGCAACGAGGTGACTCGTCTAGAGACAAGATCTACCGTTGATCTCGACGATTGACGGCCAGGGACTTCTCGCACAAGGCACTAGGTGCAAGTAGGACACCAAGTACAGGAGCAAGTAGCTTGCTACAGCAAGCTAGGAGACAAGTAGGCTAGGGCTAGAATAGTTAGCCAGAGAGTATAAATACCCTGTACTCAATTCAATCTAATCATCCCGTATTTTCCAGCTTTGGCTTCTAGACATCTCCAAGTCTATCTTTCCCGTGCGCCTGTGCTCCCCACACACTAAAGCCTAATCTCCAGAGAGCACCCACTCTCACACATGGAAACAGTTATTGCTCATATAACACTTGTAATGTGTTTTGATAACCGTCTTCTAGGTGGCTGTATATGTGTGTGTGGTTGAGCATTTTCACCTCATGATTCAGACTCGCATTCATGACTTAATTATGAGAATGTGACTCAAGCTAGGTAAAACAAGGTTGTGATTTCTCACATGGTATCAGAGCAAGGTTGCAAGAAAACTATTATGATATGTTAAGGTAAAGTATAAAGTGTAGACGGCAAAACATACAAGTCATTTTCTAATTTCTTATTGAAATTGAGATCGTCAATAATTTGAATTATTGGTTCTAGTCTGTTATAAAATGTAAAGACGATTTCACTAATACAAATGGCACTTGATTTGATTACGAAAAAAATTGAGATTAATTTTTTTTTAGTTTGATCGGTTTCAAATTGCTTTTCCAAAGTTTTTTGGTTACTATCTCCTTCATCACCCCAGAGTTTTACATCTTGTTCACGGCTTATAGAGTGAGATTTAGCAATCATTTTGCAACTTCCACACCTTAGTTGTGTGTTGTGTAGAGTCAGGTGGACTAGGTTATCAACATCCATGGTGTCATTTTAGCATCTTTTTGCTTTTTCCTCATACCGGGACCTTTTTGACAGTTGGGCTGTAAAGCTCGCAATACAAACGCTCCAGTTTCTTTTGATGCTTGCACCTATAGCCTCAATTTAGTGCTAAAAAGCAAGAGGCCGGCTTGCATGATAGTTGAATAATGGGCAAACAAGCAGCGATATGGTGATGATTGTACAAAAGAGGAGCCTCAGAATAGAGAAAGAGAGAGAGAGAGAGAGAGAGAGAGAGAGAGAGAGAGAGAGAGAGAGAGAGAGAGAGAGAGAGAGAGAGAGAGAGAGAGAGAGAGAGAGAGAGAGAGAGAGAGAGAGAGAGAGAGAGCGAGAGAGAGAGAGAGAGAGAGAGAGCGAGAGAGAGAGAGAGAGAGAGAGAGCGAGAGAGAGAGAGAGAGAGAGAGAGCGAGAGAGAGAGAGAGAGAGAGAGAGCGAGAGAGAGAGAGAGAGAGAGAGAGAGAGAGAGAGAGAGAGAGAGAAAGAGAGAGAGAGAGAGAGAGAGAGAGAGAAAGAGAGAGAGAGAGAGAGAGAGAAAGAAAATAAAGGAACAACAGAGAGTGATAGCGAGAGATAGAGAAAGAGCAAGAGTGAAAGCAAAAGCAAGATTAAGAGCACGAGCAAGAGTGAGAGCAAGAGAGAGGGCAAAGAAAAAATGCCAAATAATTGATCACAAAAGGAAGGGGAATTGTAGTAACCACCTAGGCCTACTCACATGGGAAGGGGCCCTTAGGATTATATTCTTTTGTTCAAAAGAGCAAGTGTATACCATACAACCAACCTTAGCAATTTATGTCTAGATTTCAGACAAGTTGTTTTCCACATGCTAAAATCATAGGACGAGGAGTGCCCGATGTGGGAAGGAAAAAAGGTGGGGGGGAAAGGGGAGGCACAAGAAAAAGAAGAAGAAAGAAGTGGTGTTTCACAATGTATATGAGTTTGTAAAATCATGGGGCCTAGGTCAATTGCTCATATTGCATTTCGAGCATTTCTATGGCAAGGACTTGGCCTATCATCAGCTTTTTTATCACAAGTCTCAACATTTTTACCTTTCCTACATGTTGGGAAACGAACAAAGATAGGACTTACCACAGTCAACACTTAACAAGGATATCGGGGTCTAGGTCTGATCCTTGACATAGGTGGAACACATCACATTTGTTCCAGTAAGAACTCACTTGATATTGTATGCTTTTATATTTCTTTTTATCAAACAAACATCGAAAGATTCAATCGAGTCAAAGGAGTGACAAAGGTTTGTATTTGGGGTCAACAAGGTTAGGTATGCATTACTTGGCTGTTGTATGTCCCACAACTGAGGATAATCATGTTTTGTGTGCCATAGTTTGATTTTTAAGGAAACATTACCAACATAGAAAGGCACAACTGGTTTAGTTTCCATCATGGTCGTAGAGAAAATTTTAGAAGTCCATTTGTGGGTGATCTATACGGTATTTTGCTACAATCCGTCATAACTTGTCCACATGCCCATGCATACCTCTCTATGGGAGTGGATGCTAGCACTTTTCATCTTCTCATCTTTTCTTCATCTATGATTATGACGGCCGAAGAAAAGAAGATACTCAGCAATTGATACAAAATGAAAAATCTTGGAAAAACTGGCATTGTTTTTTAGAATTGAGGTCAGACGGATCAGGAAAAAAGGTTGGATTGAGATAGGACAACAATGATACGTGAGGGGTTTCACCATAAGGTATGTACTAGTGGTGAAGGATTTGTGATCGTTGGTTACTCAGATCATGCTAGAGGGGAGAAAGGAAATTAGTGATGCAACTGATGTCAAACTTGCTCATTTTATTCATGCTCCTCTATACCACTTAATGGTGGCCAGTTGGATGTACCCTTCTATGAATACTTGAACGGACATTACAGATGTGGTTAGCCTTTTGTCCCAGTACCACGTTTTACCACGCAGCCTTTACATCCAAACTTTGCTTTGAGTCCTTTGTTACACTATTGACATAGTAGATGTAATCCTTCTTTACACTTGCTTGCCAGATGGACCATAGGTGGTTGGGTTTGCTGGCGATGAACATGTCACAAATGAAGCAAGGTCTCAAAGTAGGACAAGACATGTGCTCAACATTGGAGGGAGAGCAGTCTTTGCGAAAAGTGGCAAGCAAGCTTGCATCTTCACCAATTCCATAGAAGCAGATTTTGTGACACTGTGTGTGGCGAAACAAGAGGCAAGGTGGTGGTGCATCTTCTTGCATGATTTTCATAGTCACATTTTACCATTACCTCTCATATGGGAGAACCAATGCACACTCAAGATTGCCAAAAATCCTTTGCATCATCACTACACCAAGCACATTTGTGTAGCAATCTATTTTTTTGGGGATGCACTACGCATTGGCAGCTTCACCATTGATTGAGTTTTCACACTTCATTGGTATGCAGACCTTTTGACCAAGGTCTTTCTTACACCATTATTGTATTCCCATGTAGGGGCCACAAGGTTTTTTTGGCTTGGGCCATAAGGAAGCAAGGTGCAAGGGGGAGTGTTAGAAACATAATTTATGACCGTTGCTTCTAGAAACCTAATGCATTTCTTAGGCTATACTCAACGTGTATTCTTCAAATTTCCCTCTTGGGAAACCTTTGCACTTTTTGCCTTGGCTGTATGCAAATTCTTCAAGGGCTCCTTATTCATTGGTGGATAGGAAGGTTTCTTTTAAGGCCCAATGTTTACAAGGTCAACTTAAACTCATTTGTCATTGCTCTTGTCCTGATGCAAAGCTAGGCATGCATACCATTCTTGTTCCTCTAACACTCAAAATGTGTTGAAGCTAGGAAAGAAGCAACACTGATTAATCACTAGTGGTTTTTTCATGGCTCGAAAAAGTGCTTGGTGCTCAAGTTGAATGCAGGGTTTCTTGCTATATGGTGAATTCATGATTTTGAGACATTTGTTTAGGGAGCATATTGTTGATTTTCTAGTCTTGAAAGAATATGTCACTCAAGTCAAAGATGTAAGGAAAACGTCTCTGTTTTACAAAACATTATTGTATGGGTCTCACTTGTAATGTGGCAAAGTTTAAAGAAAGCAAATGTCTACACGTGATATTCTTGAAAAATCTATGGCCATCATATGAGTATGAATTCATGTAAAATATGCAACAAAATAATCATAGTAGGAGCAGGATAGAGAGAGGGAGAGTTACAAGGTGATAAGGGAAGATAAGGGGAAGGATGGTGGTTGATAAGGAAGGGGGAAGAATGGATTGTACAAGAGTTGAATGGGTGGAGTTGAGGGACAGGTGACGAGTATTCACCATTGTTATCATGGGAAAGGAAGGGCACCACATGTACAAAGAAAAAGAGAACTTTGGGACAAGAAGGTGTCACACGCTCTTAGAAGACGCGAGGGCATCATGAGTGCAAGACACACATATGTAAGGAGGGCAAGAATCCCACATGATTTGAATAAAGTATTAACCATAAAGGGACTTTCCATGGATTTAACTAGAACCGAGTAGTAAAAGTAAGGATGCAAAAAACAAGGATATTGCAAACAAGGATTTTTTAAGAAAGGACAAGAGAAGCATTGAAAACAATAGCCAGGATCATGGGAGAACAAAATACAGAAGAAGGAATAGCTAAGAAAAATTTCTGAAGATGCCATGTTTCGAATGAAGGCATGAGGTTGGCGAAGATCATAGATGAAACATGGTTAGCAATAATGCCATTCTTATAACTTTGGTATGAGGTGGATTTGACTATAGATTCAAGAATGAAAGTAACTTGAATCTTAGGAACAAGAAGTGATTCCATAACAATGAAACTCTAATGTAAACAAAAGCTCTTTTCATGGAGGTAAAAAGAAGTGTGCTTCAATCATAGTTTGATTGGAGCCTAATTTTTAGTGTTGTTCAGTGAAATGAAAAGGAACGTGAGTCGGAAAGAAAACTTGTATTGCTACCCTAGTGTTGAGATCATTGTGGCATCATATCTCGTATGTGCTCTACATGAAGATCCATGAAGGAATCTTCCATAGATCAAATTGGTCTGTGTCATCCTATATAATTGCATCTTTATCACTGTCCATGTCTCAACATTAAGGGAGGGCTTAAAAGAGATTTATCAAAGTTAAAAAAAAAAAGATAATGCATGAGTAGGATGCATAGATAAAAATGTTCAGTTAACACAAAGAAGAATAACATATTTCAGTGAGTTGGTGCTAACATACTTCTTGAAGTTTGGGTGAACGTAGAAAAACCTAGGGATAGGTAGGATTGTTTAAAGTGGCATGCATTGTTTTTTTATATCAACACCCAAGAAGGGATTTCAAGGGGCATTTTTTTACTGCACTTCATATGATAGTGCATCATACGGTTATCACTCCACATATAATGGAAACAAGTAACTTAAACCATAGTTGTTTCATTCGATTGGACAGAAAGAACCACAATGTGTTATGTACAAAAATTAACTAAAGCGAAAACTGATCCATAGATTTTGCCGCCATAGGATTCTAAAGCAAAGGAAGGTTTTTGCATCATCTACAATAAACCATCACATGAATTACATCTTAAAGTGTTTCTTCTGGTGCACAAAAATGAAACTTTAATATTTTCTTATCCTAAACCATCTCACAGTACAGACGTTGCCATTCTCTTCCTAAGAAATTGAAACAATTTATAAAAGTGTACCAGTAAAGAAAAAGTTTTATTTGGATCTATTTCAGTCCTGAAAATGGTTTGGTGTACGAAATGAGTTCACTCAATGATGGAAAACATTTTTTTGGCAACATTTCAATACTTTATTTCATGGGTAGGAAAACATGTTTCTCACGTTTTAGTCTATAATGATGCTTAATTCTGTTATTGATATAATTCTTTGCTATTTGTTATGTTTTCATCAGATTCATTCCTTAAACATTACTCCATCTCTTATTGAAGAAAAAGTTTAATCCTTATCCTTAACTTAAATCCTCTTCCTAAAATTCTCACCCCCCTTTCTCTCTGCTCTACCTCTCTCTCTCTCTCTCTCTCTCTCTCTCTCTCTCTCTCTCTCTCTCTCTCTCTCTCTCTCCCTCTCTCTCTCTCTCTCTCTCTCTCTCTCTCTCT
>SZWC01000105.1:292559-320943 GCA_023375785.1 Penium margaritaceum | reverse complement strand
TGTGTGTGTGTGTGTGTGTGTGTGTGTGTGTGTGGGTGTGTGTGTGTGTGTGTGTGTGTGTGTGTGTGTGTGTGTGTGTGTGTGTTTGTGTATGTCATTCTCCCTGTTCTCCTTGCCTCCGTTTTTACTTTTTTTTAATCAAGTTTTGTAGAGTTATATATTTTTTTCCTTAATTCATTTTGTGTTTTTTTTCATGTAATTGTTTATTTATATAATCAAAATAATGCATCTTTCAACATGGATTACTACATGGTAATGCATTGACTTTTCCACATTATTCTTGAATATTATGTTTCAGAAAATGTCTTAGAAAATTGATGGTACACTCATCCTTCTATGCCATGCTTTCTTATCCTTGTCTATATGCTCGATGAGTGGCAAGTTGTTGTTTCAACATGGGTCAACTGTGACATGGTTCCATCACATGCGTACAAATCTAGGGATGCAGATGCGATATATTGGAGGGTGATGGGGATGGAATGTTCAACTACGTGTTGAAAACTGGTTTACTATTTGAAGAATCATTTTCCATTTTTCCTTTACACCTCACTTGTGTAGAATCAGGCAATCCATTTGACATTATCAATGTAATGGATTTGTATGTTGTGTGCTCTTGATAAACGTATGATATAGTGATTAGAACAGTTCTATTTAATTCCTCGCAGTCCCCCATTATGAGTATTTTAAATGCCGAAACGGATGGGCTTTTCAATGCTTCGGACAGGAAGATTTGTGCACCTCTTGTCAAGAACACGATATGGGAAGCTCAAATTATCCGTTTTATCGGTTGGTCAAGTATCTTCGATGACGCAGGGTCTGTTAAGATACCGCATTTCACGGTGCCCGATGGATGGATGTATTTCTTGTACCTTGCTGAAGGCTATAGACGGCTTTGAAGGCCTCCCTTGATTTTTTTTATGTTTTCCAATGACTTAAAATGTCGCATCGTTTAAGCACCCACTCATCGAAGTCAAAACTGAACGGTAACGATGGCAGTCGCTGCATCTTGGGCAGTTTGTAAACGATAAGCGACTGAGCCTCGCCTGCATATTCGATCAATCGAAAACCAGTCGCGAGGAAGCAAACCTCTTTTCATCCGGATAGAGCCTTGGGAGAGGAGCAAATCGACCTCTCCGACAAGGGCCGGGAGTCACCTCTTGTGAATAAACAGCTACTTGGAAAACAGTATGGTGCCTCCATACGAGACTTTGACTTGAAGGCGGCACATACCCATGCTATGGCATACGCGCGACAACCCAAGTACAGATGTTGTCCTGGCCTGTTTAGTACTACATGGTCAACGCAAGGATCGACGGGAGGGCTGGGCCAGTCGAACCGCGTTTCTTGACGCCAAGTCCCACAGGCCGTCGATTCCGGCTGTGTTGACCACACAGACGTGTCCTCCCTGATGTGCGGTGAAAGGCAAACCCGCAAAGTTAATTCGCTTAGGAACGATCATATGTGCCGCGCTTAGGAACAGTCGCATGATTTTTGCTTCACATGTCCGCGACAGTTTCCTGCTCATTGTGATGTGTCAATTGTCACATCCTGAGTACTGCTAAAACAGTCACAGAATGCATCGCGACCGCACAGGAATGCTGAAATTGTTCATCGACCTCAACTGTAAATATCATCTGTACATTTCCGTCTCGCTTCTCGAACTACATCGGGAAAAGCATATGTACGAATTGTGAGAGGACCTTCGGAAAATACTGTCTAGAGGTGGCGGTAGGTTAATGGGTGAAATGCATCACATTCGAGATTAGACCGTGATTTCACCCACCCACTTTCCGCCGACTACCTACCTGGATTGTTTTGGGAGTGAGTGGATAAGATGTGGGTGATGGACAACGTATTCCGGCATGTTTTACAATGACGACAGGCAAATGCAGGTCACAAGTGAAATGGGATTTTTGACAAGCCGGACGCCAATGGACTCGAGCAAAAGGAGAGTGGGTGGGATCGGCATATTTCAAAAACATCTTACCCATGACATTTTTCGAAACTCTCCATGCTGTTTTGAGCATCAAAGATAGTTTACATCGTGTTCCTAATCGACCATTTGCATCCGATTTAAGAATGTTCCTCTTCTGTAGACAAGTTACCAACGGGAATGTAAAGCGTTGAACTGGCGACATTATTTTTGGTTTTGATTCCAATGGAAAAAGCCGAGGCCGCTCAAAAACCAGTTTGCCAAGGCCTCACCATCAGAGGCGATTCCGCAATCAGGCTTCTCCACTATGATAGGTGAAATAATATACCTCCTGTTGATTCTTCACGATACTATGGCCAACTTAGCCTATGTGAATGTCTCTTAACCTGTTGCTAAGATCCTATTTCCGTCAAACGTTAGAATCAAAGAAAGTAGTGTGAAAATAATCAATTGGTACAAATGTTTGTGAAAGCATGTTTTCTGTGCATTTCACTTTGTATCGACGACTTTCACACCTTTTGACCATCGAAGAGCCATAGAGATGTTACACAAGTTTCCTTAGTATTGCTTCCACAACGTCATCACCTGTACACTAATAAACATGATGGCTATTTACAACTTGAATACTCATCCATGGAAACAAAATAATAAGCTACAAAATTTAGATGAAAAGGAATGTGAAAAATGCTAAGATAAGCTTTGATCCCTCAATTATACACCAAACAGATATCAACTAAGAATTACACAAAATTCGATAAATTTGTGAGAAATTGATTTATCCATACATAAATGAAGCTGTCAAAACGTTTCAAACCAGAACCATGGCTACTTTGTCACAAGTGGGTCATGCCCAATACCTTTAAAAGAAGAAAAAATGTATTTGAAATTAACCCTAATCCACTTTCAAAGCAACCCTTCAAGGAATGCATCATGAAATTCATTTTGAACTGAAGATTGGCAATGATTATGGCACAGAAAAGCAATGAACACAATTTTTTGTGGTAAATGAAAAATGCTTACTTCTTCATGTTATGTTCTATGCTTGCTAATCTTTTTCAAAATGTTTTCAGACATAAGGCATCAATTCTAAGGGTCAAATCACACATACTTACAAAAATTCATGTGATAAGGATTTTCTAGTGCATGATGTAGGTAATCGTTAGATTACATCTACTAGCATTATTGTACATTGTGTTCTTATTCTATTTCTCTTGCACTAGATGGCTCTAAATTAAGTTCAATTGCTCGTATGATTTGTGCATCAAGCATCACTTCATGCAACATTAAACATTACTACGAAAAAATGGAGTACAACAACAAACTAACCTTGCAAATTCCAAAAGAAAATATTTCACACAAACTTTTTGTCATGTAAGTAACAAAATTCCATATCATAAACAATGCATTCATTTGCAAAAGAAACCTTTTGGAGTGTAACACCTTGAAGGTGGTTTGCTCAAATTTATATAAATTTTGCTCCACTTACCCACTGATTTGGTAACAGAAACGATTTTACGATGGATGATGGTAAAATGATAATAGCGCCATGCCATGCAAGGAATGAAGGAAATGAAAAAAACATCAAACAAATCACGAGATAATATCTTACCGAATAAATATAAATATTGGTTTTTAATGAAACTTCTTCGATTTCTATATTCTACAAAACTTTGTATGGAATAAGAAGTTTAAATGCACAAGGATAAGGATGTGGAGGTTCATACAAACAAATGTAGAGATTGAAAAAAAAATCGATTCTAATATGGAAAGGACAAGCATATGTGAATCAAGATTTGGATTGATATGCAAAGAAATATGGATGTGGAAACGGTGTACTTCAAGAAAAAAGATTAAAATATTCTTTTAGCTTTGAAGATTAATATATACATGGATGTACTTTGTCAACGATATCAATATGGTTAGAGATATTTTTTAAATGTAAATATGGATATTGATATGCATATAATTGTCCATATGTATATGGATATGGATTTTAACATGGATATGAATACTTCTTCGGTGTCAAACATTCACATAGTCATGGATTTTCACCATCTTTGGCTCACAAAAGGATGCAAAAGTTGACAAGAGTCTTGAGGTGAGAGAGTGCTTGTAGATTTGAAGTATATGGAATTCATTGAAAATGAATCCCAATAATCTTCCTTACTTAAGAAGATGCTAATGCAATCCAAGGTGGACATTTCACGAAAGATGTTATTTAAGCTGGTGGAATGATGATGTCTAGTCTCTTCCCTTATCGAGATACTAACAAGTTGACTTGCTTCTCTATTACTTGAGTAAATGTCTTGTTTTGTGTTCATACCTTCATTTCCAAGCAACATTCCTTCTTTGGAGCACGCTTCTTCCTCTTCTATGAAGGTTCCACTTGATGATGGTCCCAGGAGGTCATTTGTGCATGAAGCTATTAACATAGGAAAATCCCCACTTTTGGTTTCCATGTTTCATTTATGTTGCGCATGGATAAGTGAAACACTCAGCATGACATGGATGTACTAATGAAGAGCATTCTACACTTGAGGTCTTACATGTCACTTCTAAGTTACGTTGGTCCAAACGTTCATGATAGGCAATCCTAAATGCTATTTTAGGTGTGGTCCCACTTGAGTGGATCTAATCTATTACCTAATAGTGCTTGCTTACACAACAAAATTACAACCTCATGCTGGTCATCATGCATACACTAGAACGGAATGTATGTAAGAAAGCAACGTTCAGGCATCTTTGTTCAAAGACCATGGTGCATGTTTATAATCTAGCCTTGATAGAAGGAAATACCTATCCAAACCACAAGGTGTTTTTTAGGGATACAATTGGACTCTTTAACGTCTCGTCTCATCTGAAACGTTTTTGTTTTAGCGAAAATGCCTGACATCAAGAGAGAAAACGTCAAAATGTTAACAGTGGCAACAAAGAGCAATGGGTACAAAGAGTTAGAGAAAGAGAGAGATTAAGCACATGAGAATGCAACCTCATACACATTTGAATATAAACTATTTTGAGGATTTCATGTTATCTCAGATGATTACGCTCTAGATGCATTTTGAAACATGTATGCGAAAGACATGCAATGTGGTAAGGTGCAAGAGGTTGAACTTGACAACATGATGAATGAAGAAAATGATTTTTAACGGTTACAAGCCATGAGTTGAAATATTGATTATGAGGAATAAATGTACATGAGAATTTGAAGGAGTTTGGCCGTTAAGGCCTTAAAAAGGCAGGTGAAATAAAGAAGTGATTAAAAGAACAACTATATGGAAATGCTAATAGGGGAATGAGAATGTCCGGAATGATAGATGAGAGGGAGAATGGAAAATGTTGACACAAAAAAAGGAGGATTCATAATCAAATTTGAGGTTTGTAAATGGAGGAAAGATAATAATCCTTTTTACTTTGGAATTAGACAAAAGCAAAGGGGACAATGTCGTTTGACATTTAATCATGTAATTTTTCGCACAAACCTTTGATGGAACGTTGATGAAACATTGTTTTGTTTTGATTTTTGATGAAGATCAACTCAAAGTAATATTATATATTGTTAGCATATTGGAGTCTTAAATTATTGTTTTGGAACATATAAAACTTGTGTATGAGATTTTTCAACGTAATGATGTGAACTTTGAGTAGGATAAGGAATTTACAACAATCTCATTCTGATATCTCGTAACTATTTGGGGACATGTCAATTGCTATGTTTTAAAATTGATTCAAGTATCTTGGTCACGTTTTACGTAAGTTTAATTTTCTCTTTCAATGTTTATCCTAAAAATACATTCACCACTGTTAGACTATGATAGATTTGACTTGATTTTCTGCAATTCAAAACATTCTTCTTCAATTAGCAGTTTGAATTGTTTTCAAATTTTTTATGGCATAAGTCAGTTATGATGGATGAAAATCATAAAAGTTTTGTTAGTTTTCTTCTCTTTCAATTGAAAACAGGTTTATAAATCATTCTATTTTTCCTAGTTGGACTTTGTAAAGGGTTAACGTGATGTGAAAGAACATTGTATCCGATCTTGCACCTTTTATGAAATAAAATTAATAATAACAAGATGTGGGTTTTTCTTCGTGAATGGATAACTCCTTTGTTCTCAAATAATCATGTTTAAGGGGAATCCTTTTTTTAAAGAGAATAAGTATTTAAAATTTAGGAATGCATATGAATGACCATAAACTCTTCATAATTTGATAAAAATGCATTTGATATAGTAAAAAAACGTTCCATCACAATTTTGTAGTGTAAGTGGTTCTATAATAGTTCACTATGGTGAATTCTGAAGGTTTTTCATGCATAATATATGTTTTCATGACGTTGAAGGTCAAAAATAAAAAAATGGTATGTTAGTAACCTTTGAAAACTTTTCTAGGAATCAAATCCAATTGCTTAATTACCCTGTTTGAAACTATTTAATAAGAGAATCATGTTTGAGCAAGAATTTGTTTTTTATGGAATTCTAAAGATTCATCATTGAAATTTGTTTGTATGCTACATTTCAACGCACATTTCATATGTTAACATTTTTCAATGATGTTTTCTTATTGTCATGGAATGTGGTTTGATCATGTTTTGAAGTCAATGCAAATTATTTTTTCCGGGATTGATTATAAAATTTAATTGTCGAGAGAAGGTGGCTAATCTGTTGGTCAGGACATAACTGTCTTGAGAAATATGTTGTCTTTCAGCTTGTTTCAAAATGATGTTTGCAGTATCTTCTGCAAATGTGAAGCGCTCTTATAAGATTTCAGGAATGTAAGCTAGCCTTTATCACAACGCAGGATACAACAGATCAGTAAAGCATCGGAGGCTTCCTTTTCGGTCAATTCTGTTTCGTAAGAAGCGCGAAGTACTGTTGGTCAGACGGGACAGCACAGCCGCAATCGCAATATCTGTAGCTTCTTGAAAGACCGAACATCGCTCAGATCTTGCTCCGATTCCCACGCATTGCTGCTTTTTGTGTTGAAATCGGCTCAGCACAAACCGCCATGTACAGGCGTGTTTGGATACTTTTTCATCTGCCCCGCTGGTCTCCAAACGTCTAGGATTCTACTCGGCAAGGGATATATGGGCAGGGCTCGAGCGTTCGCTGGAAAGCCATGGGAGGTACGACATCTGTGGTCGCACAAGCAACCCAAAGCTCTGGACTGGGCGTCGAGCAGGTTTCGAGGACAGCCAAGCCAATGCGAAAGTCAACGTAAGCGCCCTAAACAAACAGGGACAGCACGCAAACACGTGTACCTGTACCGTTCCGTTCTCGCGCATAACTCAGTGACCCTTGTTACGAACCCTCATTAGAAATTTCAAAATTTCATTTCTTCAATGTCTATCTCTATAAGCATTTTTACGATGGAAGCCATGCAAGGTCAAGGTATGAAGTCGTCTTGGATGAAACGTACTTTATTGTATGATCGGTCAATATGGCGTTATGAATTTGTAAAAGAAACGGCAATTTAGAATATGAATTGTTTAATGTGCAAAACATGGATATTTCATCAGTTGACTCGACCTTCGGGCCCGAGTTCTTCCCTTATCCTGATGCGAGGACCCGTATTGCCGGATCCATGAGCATTGGAGCCTGTGTTCGGGCGGCGGTCAATAAAAGGGCCCCCTTCAGCTGGCGGCGCGACTCGAGATAGCCTAGCTGCTACCGGGCTCGCTATGCCGGATAACTGCTTGGATGCTTAATACGCCAGAAAATTCATCTGATGCTTTCTTGACATCCTAAACAGTGTGCCACGGATGGAAACACGATTGCAACCTGTTTTTTTTACACTTTCTTTTTCAGTTTCAATTCGATTCGTTACATTTTTCGCTACCCGCCGACTGTCATGGGAGATTCCAGGTCGGTGATGACGACGAATCATGCTCGATACTGACAGTAAATGGACAACGAGCCCTGAGGTTGCCGACATTTGCCGATCGGGCCCTTGGTCATTTCGGCCGGCGAGGTCGAAATGGGCCCCTCCATCTAACCGCGCAAGTAACCAAGGCCGCGAGGTCTAAGTGCCCTATTTCATCCTTCTTAAGGACTTTGTGGAAACATAGTCAATCTCATGATTAAGAAAACATGTTCACAAACTACCCCTTGTCTGAGTTTAAATTTCATTGCAAACCTACATCAAATTTTCATCTGAAAATTTGGATTGAAGTTTGTGTTTTCATAAACGAAATCGGATCAAATACATCTGGGTCATTGCTTATGACGTTCCAAAGATTGAAGAGTAAAAATAATTGTTTACTAGTTCCACGATTGAGCATTTCTTCCTTTACGATCATGGCCTATCCTGTTTCTACTCAAGATTTTTATGCCACTTGACCTAAGGCGTTTTGGCCACCTATCCTAACTTCTTGTGCTCCTTTCTAACCTGTCTTAAAAATGAGCGCAAGGGACATATACCAATTTTTTGGAACTAGATTGCTAGTATCTTAACGTCAATGTATGATACAATGCATGAATCAATGCACTACAAGAAATAACACAAGTATCAATGCAACGAACCCCCCTGTGCTAATTTATGTTACAAATTCGAGAATCAACTTCACAAAAAACATCCTTAGCCTCAAAACAAGTTGTTGACACTTGAATCATGATGGAGTCAAAACCAGATTTCCAACGCTCATGTATTGCCAACCATCAATACAAGAATGGATGCCGTTTCTTAGAATTCCATTGTTATGCCCAAACAAGCCTGTCATTGGCTAAGGTTCGAAGCAAAACAATGGAAATATGTGCACCTTTTCGAACAATCAGTTTTTTGCGTTGAAGTAATGGATACGTGTCATCAAACATGTTTCCAATGAATCGGCTGGCCGTCATCACCATCGCTGTTAATGCTGCATGCCAACCACCACCACGCTACCAAACATCTAGGGCATAGTTTAGAAGAAGTAGTCTAAAGGGTGGGAAAGCGCAAATGGAGCATGTACTCAGCTCAAAACAACACTTCAAAAGCACAACGCAATTCATTTTTAGACGTTGTTCATTCGCCACAATTGACATAACGTGAGATACAACCAACAATGCTCATTTCAATGATAAACCGTTGTCCAACCAACTGCATCGTTTTCAACATCTATTTTGATTTCAATGTTTCCAAATGCAAACATGTCTTTCGCAGATCCAATGGGACTCAAAGGTTATTCCATGCCATCCCCATAGCTTTGCGACGGAGATCTGAATGAACCTCACTGGGATGCATGCAGAGTCCTCATCTTGCCACGCTCCCCATTGGACCAATATGATGTAAGGGTAGAGCGAAAAAAAGAATCAAGTGCAAGTGGGACCCCAAAGGGCTACAGTTCATCTTCTAGTGACCCGCTTGACTTGTCCCACATCATACATGTGAAGCTACCCCATTTTCACCACATATTGTTCCCTCTTCACTACCAACCCTGGGTTCATACGAATCATCTTTGGTGTGTCATGATATGATCATTTGTGGCAAGAAAAGGAAAGGGTATGCCCCATTTAGTTGAATTTGTTTTTATACATGAGGTACTTTGGTGAAAATGATTCAATTTGTCGCAATTATGTCATCTATGCTTGAGTTTTGTCTATTTTTGAAACTTTCCTTTACAACACAAATGTCAGAATGAATGGCTAATACAAAACAAGGAGGAGAGTGAAAAGCATGAGGATTTCCAACTCACCTCTAATGTGCCACTAAATGGGTGTGGACTTACCCAACTCTCACCACAAATGGTGCCCACCTTGCTTGCACTGGCTCCATCCATTTCATACTAGTGTGGCAAGCTAGGTAGAGGAATGGGTATGTGACATGTAAGTGAATTTCTTTTCATGTCTTAAATACTCACTTCATGCTGATTTAGCTTAGTACAATTTTGTCTTGTATGCCAAATGTTTCTTACACTCTACAACTTTCCACTAAGACAAAATCAAGAATGAAAGGTTGCTTGAGACACAAGGAGCATGAGAAGCATGAGGATAAACCACATAATACTAATGGGCCACACCATGGGTGTAGATGCATTCGACACTCGTCACATATGTTTCCCCCACTCTGCATGCCCTGGCTCCACCGTGGTCCACACATCTGTGCCAAGATGTGATCTTTCTCGCAAATGCACGTAAGGGCATGTCATTTCCCCCACTTTTGTATCTCATATACCAGCTATATGATGATTCTATACACTACAGTTATCCACGGCATCAGGGAGCTTTCATTAAAAGCACATATATGAAGGTACAATGGTTGGTACTAAAGAGTGATGAACATGAAAAAAATGTGGGACATCCACTCATAACTATTTATGAGAATAGGTCTGTACTGCTCTAGAAGGACAATTGTCAGCACGCTAAACATTACTGATTTGACAGGGGTCTTCGTTTACAAGCTAGTAGCACACTCGATGGGGGGAGGGAGCATGTACATCCATCCAATGATTTCATACATGGGGCCCAGCTGACCACGACCGCTTGATGTTTGAGGTTGATTGGGTTTAAGTTTGATCCCATCTTCAAAATCTGTAGAAGCGTCATAGAAAATGTTAATTACAATTTACTCCAATGTTTGTCTCGTGTCACAATGCACATGCTTTATTCCAACTTTATGAGGAAATTCCTCCATTACGCATGCACTCTTGAAAGCAAGTCGTTGGTGCCAGATCCACATGAAAATAAAGTCATCAACTGCGTCATAAGGACAATTTTGTGGAGTCCATTGATTTGTGGTGCAAAACGTTGAAGAGAAGCAAGAATGGATGTGTCCTCACCCATAATACTATAGATAGTCCCTTCTCTTTAATGTTCACTAAAATGATACCTCAAAGCTTTGACATGAAGAATGAAAGTAAATATTCCATATCTTGATGAAAATGATGCACATACGTAAAGTGATGAATGCAAGTTTCACAACATCATGAATTTGAGGCATGAGGCCAAAAACAAAGCACAATAACACAACCATTGTACCTCCTAGTCTACAAACTCTAGCAATTTAGTATTCATTCTAGCAAAACCGTTGGCATGTATTGGACTAAGGCCTTGTCCATGTCTGCGACGAGGGGCTTGTCTCCTCTTTCCCCTACATTGGTACATGCACACACATTTAGAACAAATTCAAATGCAATCATAAGACCATGTTTGATGATTTTTTGCACAAAACATGTACACTTCGACCTCTCAATTTGTATTCCAAGTGCATACATGCGATGCACTTCATGGTCCTCTTGTGCTTCCCTTTCCTCATGTTTCAAGATGTGTATACTCCTCATACTCCTCTCTTGTGATGAATTCTGCGTCATTCTCTGATCCCCTATACTGTTTCATTCACCTGACACCTTCTTTTTCATCCTCTTGTGCCAGCAACCTTATTCTTGGCTCTAAAACGTATCTAAGTGAGTGTTCACTACCAATGTCATGTAAGTTGTTGTCAAAGTTGTCACTAGCATATTCGCAAACCTCTTTGGTTTTTTGGAACCACTAGCCTCAGCATTAGAGTTGTAGTCTTTCTGGTTGGAGTCGTTCGTTGTAGCCTTGTTTGCTGCCTCTCAACCGCCCGAATGTTGTGTGATAATTCTTGTCTCATTGCTCTTGCACTTGCTATTGAAGCTACTTTAGGATTTGCTTTAAGTGGTGCTGCTGTTGGTTGTTGATGGGCCATTTCTTCTTGGTGTGGCCTTGTTGTCCACACATGGAGCACATGAATTTGCAAAATCAAAGTGGTTCACGTCATAGACTGGCACTTCTTGGCATCCCCCACCTCCGTGTGGTCCTTGTTGCCCCGAATCGAATAGTGATGCTTAAATGTCCTCTATGGCAATTGATGGTATGGCATTCCAATATGTCTTGCTCTCGTACCCCAAAGTCTGGTCGATGTTCACATATGAAGCTAGGTCTTCTCCCACCTTCATCATCACTACACAAGCATGGTGCTAAAGCAAGCCGTACTCATGAGATATGGTTAGTCAAGGTATTTTTGTACATTATTAGATGGGTGTATAGGTACCTACTTCAGAAGGTAGTTTACTAAAAGGTTAGAAGGATTCTAATAGCATTCTCACATATAAGACTATTTGAGGTCTACTAAGAATTTCTAAGCACACCTACCTCGCGTATATCTATTTACGTGACAACTACATCTGCAATCTTGTCCATTTTGCACATACTAATACATGCATGTTTACCATATCTTCTTGATCGGATGAGCCCCCCCCCTCCCTGGATCGCATATGGCGAGTGTATGAGGAAGTGTATGTGGTGGAAGTTGCGAGATGTACATAAGTGTACATCTCGCGACTTCTGAGAAATTCTCTCATAAGAGTTAATAAGTGTATTTTCTTTATACCCCCCACATTCACCGCCTCATACACTTGCCTCACACACTTTCGTGTATTGTGGGGAGACGGATCCATCAACATCGCACGGTCCATCCCCCCTTCACCTCCCTGGATTCAATATGGAGAAGGTATGAGGGAGTGTATGTGGTGAAAGTCAAGAGACACAAACTAGTGTACGTCTTCTAGCGTGGAGGAAACTCTCTCACAAGAGTTCATTAGTGTATTTGTTTTGTACCCCTTCACATACACCGCTTTATACATTCACCTCATACAATTTTGCGTAGTTCGGGGGGGGGAGACGGATTTGTCAACATCGCTCGGTCCATCTGCCCCCACCCTCCCCCCCACATTCCATATTCCACGTGTATAAGGGAGTGTATGTGGTGGATGTCGCGAGATGTACACTAATGTACGTCTCACGACTTTCAAGAAAATCTCTCACATGAGTTCATTTGTGAATTTCTTAAGACCCCCCCATATACGCCGCCTAATACACTCGCCTCATACACATTTTTGTATTTGGGGGGGGGGGGGAGACGCATCCTTTGACATCGCTCGGTCCATCTGCCCCCACCCTCCCCCCCACATTCCATATTCCACGTGTATAAGGGAGTGTATGTGGTGGATGTCGCGAGATGTACACTAATGTACGTCTCACGACTTTCAAGAAAATCTCTCACATGAGTTCATTTGTGAATTTTTTAAGACCCCCCCATATACACCGCCTAATACACTCGCCTCATACACTCTCCCGTATTGTGGGGGGGGGGAGACAGATGCATCGACATTGCTCGTTCTATCCTCCCCCCCCAAGATTGTATATGGTGAGTGTATGTCTGAGTGTATGTGGTAGAAGTTGCGAGACGTACACTATTAGACGTCTTCCGACTTCCAGGAAACTCTCTTACAAGACTTCATTAGTGTTTTTGTTTTCATACCCCTCACATACACCACCTCATAAACTCGCCTCATACACATTTTTGTATTTGGGGGGGGGGGGGAGACGCATCCTTTGACATCGCTCGGTCCACCCCCCCTCCCCCTGAATTGTGAATCGTGAGGATTTGAGAGTGTGTACATGGTAGAGTTTGCAAGAAGTACACTAGTGTATGTCTAGCAACTTCTAAGAAACTCTGTCAGAAGAGTTCATTAGTGTATTTTATGCATACCCGCCCACATACACCGCCTGATACACTTTCCTCATACAATTTAGCGTGTTAGGGGGGGAGGGAGACGGATCCTTCGACATCACTTGGTCAATCCTCCCCTCCCTTGGATTGTATACGGTGAGTGTATGACGGAGTGTATGTGGTGGTAGTCACGAAACATACACTAGTGTACGTCTCGCGACTTCCACGAAACTCTCTCACGAGAGTACACTAGTGTATACTCAGTATACGACATTGATTCAAAAGACCCTCGTGGCCTAGACAACTCGATTCATGCTGCGCCAAGATAACTAGACAGTGATAGGTAACTCAAGGTTGAACATAAATGACATGGTAGGAAATCAGTTACATATGAGGTCACTTATTCTTCCAGCATCTGTTTTTTTTTACATTAAAGTGAACATTTGAAACATAATTGTTTCCACAAAATAGACAAATATTGAAGGGAAATTTATTTGAATGTTCGTAGAATGTCCATAAAGCATGTACATAGTAAAGATAAAGTAAAGAGGTGGTTGGTTATAAATGGTAATTGCGCCAGTGACCACACTCATAAGTCGCGCATCAAAGATCCACCAGCTAGCGGATGTTTTCTGTGCCACGTATCAAAGCAATGTTTGGCCCCTCCATGACAATGTTGTAGTTCCAAGGTAAGCCAAACTGTGAGAGAGTATTTTGGCGGTTGCTTGGGCAAACGACTCATTTGAGTTCACGATTTGCAGGCATCTTTCAAACAAGATCCTTTAGAGAAAAATAGAGAAAAAGTGTTTTTCAGACTCTCCATTCATGGTGTCACTTTGCACAAGTTGATTACCTTCATTGCAGTTGACCGTGAATTTGTGT
Source organism: Penium margaritaceum (assembly GCA_023375785.1). Classification (NCBI taxonomy): domain Eukaryota; kingdom Viridiplantae; phylum Streptophyta; class Zygnematophyceae; order Desmidiales; family Peniaceae; genus Penium; species Penium margaritaceum. The sequence goes on along the minus strand of SZWC01000105.1, from coordinate 306,677 downwards.
CATTCCTTCATTTATACTATGTATACATGCACCACATTTCTTAAACGTTTCATTCAAGTATGCTTGATCCTCATTTGAGATAATCAAATGATATGGATTCCTTCAATGGTTTGTTGGAGCACGGTATTCCCTTGAATCGTTTTTGTTTGTTTTCTCTACATCACCTGGTATGGTACTATAGAAGCCTTAGAGGGAAATAAAATTGCACTAATCAAAACAACCTTGCACTAGAATTAGCGCATCTTGGTGATTCAAAGGACCTCAAAAATCTCAATTAAAACAATGAAAAAAACAAATGCAGAAGAGGATCAGCAATGATCACCACAATTGTATTTGGCGGTGGGGAATCGAGGTCACATCAATAAAAGCGCACTAAAAACAAACTATGCATCAAGAGTAACATTTTTGCATCTTATGAATCTGAGGAAAAATCCGATGACAATCCCCATGAGGGCGATAACCAATATGATGTAATAAACCAATTCACTGGCTCCAATGAACAGATGCATGTACGAGATTCTCTTGAGCCTTAAGTTCCAAAGGAACCACCTTGTAAAAGAGCACATGGCAGGTGTAAGCAATAGTGCTGACTTGAAGGAACAAAGAACTCAAGAAATAAGCCTAAAACATGGCATGCCCTTTCACAACCATTCCTCTCTGCAATTTCTGGTTGAGCAACAATCACAATGATGCTAAAGCATTTGGAAATCGTCTTAGTTTAATAGCATCAATTTCTTATTGTACACCCTCTAATTTGTGGTATCAATCATCAAACAACCTACAGTAGTACAAGACATGCAGGGCTATATTAACGGCTCACAATATCACTCTTACATTTGCAACAACGTGCATCAATCTTATGTGTCATGACTCACCATCTTCATCATTGAACTTGATGAAACTTTTCTTTTACATGTTCACTCATTTTGGAACAATGATGAAATAGTGTAACACGAACATCATGATGAGGTTACAATTGTTACATCAATGAGGAAATAAGGAATGATTCGGAAAGCATGATTGATAGCAAATGAATGAAAGAAAACTATGTTTACAACAACTTATAATTCAAAATGAATGATACGTTAAATGTTTACAAATTCAAGGTAACCTTATACAATGCTTGGATGCAGGAAGATAACATTGGGATATGCCGGAGAAACAACTCCTCACCTCATGAGACAAAGTTATGTTGAAAGATAACCTCATTCATGATTGAAGTTGACTTTGCTATTCAATGCAATCATCTACTGCGTTAAACTTCCAATATGTTGGGTCAAATCTTACTTTTGCCTTTAGAATGGTATCATTAAGCATCAAATAGTTCAAAGTAAGAGAGAAAAAAGGAGAATTCCCTTGGAAGGCAAAAAAGATGAGTAAAGCGTAGACATATCATTCTATTAAACAAACATTTGGCGACTGATCACTTGTCTTAGATGCTTTTGTTGGTGCATATGAGGGTTTCAATATCACAAAGCATGAAGAGGGCTAGAAGCACAACAATCAACGAATATAAGTGTAACTACAATAGAGGGGTGAAATAAGCTCTTCAATGATGTTTTCAATAGTTAATGGTGGACATTGTCACACTTTGTAAATAGCAACAAATTGTCAAAGGTAGATGTGCACATTGGACCAAGGGGCTCTCAATGATAAACTGTTGATTAACAACGAATATTCCATGGACTTCACAAAATCATCTTTAATCTAATAGAAGAGGTGCAAGATGTGATGATTAAATGGACTTGCCTAATGCAAAAACACGACATCATCCTTGGACAATGTTTACTCATAACGCATTTTTCATGACAATAATAGAGTTGAGACATGATATACACCAGAATGAATTTGACAGAATGAAACCTACGTATGATCAAGCTACCCATGAAACAATGGTGGTTTTTGGAAGAAGAAAAGATAGAAAGAGAAAAGAAGTTCTGGAACCAACTGATTTTATTGAACATGGCCAAGTGACACCGCTCATACGGAGAACAAGCATGAGTAGTCCATGTAAAGTGAGGGAAAGCAATGGAGGCCAGAACTGCACAAAAAAATAAAGCTCGTGCACCTCAACACATTGGATGTATTAGGTCCACTTGCGCAGCACTCTGGAACTCAGTAAGGATGGTTAAAAAAAATTCAATAAAAAAAACTAATATCTACCTTTGTAATGTAGCTTCAATCATGTGAAAATTCTCCAAACAAGAAAGAGATGATGTTTTAAGGATTCTATCCAAATAATGACCGTGAACGGACCTTGTATTTGAAAATGAGGTATGTTACTCGGTGATGGTTTCATCATGGTACATGTGTAACCATACGGTGCAAAAAAAACCTCTACGAAGAAAAAAGAGCAAGATGTTGATTTTCATGGACCAAAGGGCATTAAAAGGTTTTAATCATCAAGAAATACTAGCCAATTCCATGAGCACATAGTATGCTTGACTAGTTCCCTAAACGGTTTTAAACAAATTGTCCTCTACAATGGCAATCTATGTTTTTGCAATGTTACACTCTGAAGATGGCAATTTATACCAGAAACAGGCTGTTAACATCCATGGCTAAGCCACCTAGACATGCAAGTGTCATAGGAAATATGATAGTGGCTATGAGTAATCATTCATATGTACCTAAATATGGATCATTGCGCCCTAAGAAACATCATTCGAAACCAAAGGATAACATTGACAGGAAAGAAGTTTGAGGTGGTTTCTTAAACGACCATTGTTGCTAATGTTTAGGGCCTTAAGATCTTTTTATTTATTCTAGAACTACCATGATCTTTGAAAGGATAATTCTTGAGTGTTAACACTTCTCTCAGAGAGATTTGGGGAGAATTAAAGAAGAAGGAAATGACTCTGCAAGGCATTTTTTTATCTCTACATTGGCATTGAAATGTGTGACATCACCATAAGAGCTGATTTCATTTAAAAGAGCATGAGTAGAGGGGAATGGATCTTTTTTGTGTCGAGAAAATGTTGTGTATTGGAGCATATTCACGTGACACACCCGATGAAATGTTATGTGACAATGGACAAGTTAAACATGTGGTGGTGATACTCAAAATTTGGAAGACTTGTAACTAGTAACTACCACCGAAGACTCTATAATGGAGATATCTTAAAATTTTGGTTACTTGAAAAGTGGATGACAAATGTTTTTCTGAAATGGAGAATGACCATTGGAAAAGAATTTTAATGTTTGCCTTCCCTTCATAAGAGATGCTCTCCCTTCATAAGAGAACCATATCACTTAGATCCCTTTGTTTCTTCTTGGATGAGGACAATTCCTTTTGAGACAGCTTCCAAAGTGTTATCAATTGTTTGGTTGGTAGAAGAAAACCAAGTACTTGTTTATCAATGCAATATTTTAGCAAAGAATAACCATTGAATTTCTACATTAACATTGTGGACTTAGAAATTTTACAATTTCAAGAGTATCATAACAATAATTCAAATGAAGAACTTGCAAGGACAAGATGCATAAGAAAGTGGTGGAGTTCTACTAATAACACCAAATACACACAAATGCGACAACATTGTGAAAATTATGCAAGATCGTTTTGTCGTACAAGGCCACCCACATTACTCCAATTTCTCCCAATTTAGATAAAACTATGGAAACATTACAAGTGGACTTTATATCATGGACACAATGACCTTGGAGGGATGTAATGGCATCATCATGGTGATGTTTGGTCTTGGAAACAACTTACTTCCTTTTGATAATGACCACCATCACTGCTAGTGGATTCACATGGTTTTTTCAAAACATTGTTACATTTCATCATGTCACATGTAACATTACGAACAACTCGGAACATAGTTTCATGAAAGACTTTTGGCATGAATTGCTAATGTGTTATGTTCGTCATGTTGGCCTATGAAAGAAAGGTAGATCTTAAAAAAGATAAGCAGTTTAAGTGCATAAATGATTTGAGCATGCAACTCCTTCACACTTCATGAAATCCCCACGTGCCGCATTGGCCAAAAATACATTCAACCGTGAATGTTTCCTATACCCCATTACGTTCAACATAATGGAAGATATTTCTAGGTAATGTATGACAAAACGCCTGCCACGTTGATAAGACAAGAGAAAAAAGTTGTATTGTGAAGATAAAACTTATGAATCTTTCATAGCTTAAAGGAATATCATATTAAAGATTCGAAACATTGATATGAAAAGATGTCAATTGTGTTCATGTGTTTAGGCCTGAAAACGTGAAATTGTGTTCATGCATACCATTCTTTCTTAATACACGAGCTTTAGTAGCCAATCTTAAATTAAAAACTTATTCCCTTTCAAATATTTTAAAATTTATTTAGATGATAAGATTTAGCAATCAATGAAAGCCCAGGTTAAAGCCAAATCAGTGAGAATGTTTGCAGCTACTCAGAAATTGCTATTTGTTTTATGAATTTTCATACGCAAGTGGTATTTCAACTCCTTGAAGAATCTATGGCTTCCGTATGACCCTTCATTTTTCATGGGTTCTTGTTTTGTCTATTACGGATTTATATAACTACTTACAAATTCACGGAATCCATAGGAGTCTTTGGGAATATGTCTCGTTTCCTAAAGTTCTCATGACATTTTGCCTCCCTTTAGCGACCATAGTTTACTCCAACGTCAAGTTCATGCATATTTCTAGTGTTGCATTCACCACATGAACTTTATAAATTTCACAAAGCATGTCTTTGGTAACTTTCTATAGTGAGATGATATTCAAGGTAGTTTTGTAACGTTTCAGCTACATCCATGTCGGACATTTCGCACATGGTGTTATGCTCAACATATATAACTAGATTGCATAACAATTTTCTTTACCTTTGGTTGAATTTTTTGTTTGCTTTTAAGAGTAGTTCTCTCCCTTATGTGATTTCTGCATCTAACTTTAAATTGTCTTAACGAATAGATTTTGTTTAGAACTGTTTTCCAATAATGAATGTAAGGGTAGTTTTATGAACATGGTATGAAGGCAGAAGCATCATGGAAAAAAACTTAATTATTTTGCTTGAAAAAACATGTTTAAGGAATGCAAAATGTCCTACAGTAACACCATAAATCATCCACGCATTCCACATGATGTAAAGCAACTAGAATTCCTCCACAAAAGCTTTGAACAGAATCATGTCAGACTTTGTAATTAACTCAATTGGTGGTTACAAGAAGAAGAAACACACATGCAAGAGAAGGCAATATGCATAGGTAGTGGTGGTTGCATATGCCATGAAGATCAAACTTGCATCAATAAACTGATGCATCATTAAACACAGAGAACGTTCACCACAAAGCAGGAACACAACATTTTCAATTCCATCTCAAGTCACTAATCGAATAGGGCCCTTATGAGGTCTGAAATCCTTACGTGAAGCTCTATAATGGACACATGTTTTTAACATGCCTTGCATCTCCACCATTATGGAAGCAGGCCAAAGAATTCAAGGAAAGTATAATGGAAAATAGTTCTCAAATGTGTCTTTCAAATTTCAAATTTACACAAATATACAAACATTTGGGCAAGACTTTAATGAAAAGCACAAAAAGACTCAAGGAGACGGTTGAATCCCTCAAAGAATTGATTATTCAAAGTTTCTTTGTAACTATAATCCTCCTCCATAGTGTGATATTATGCATATAGCAAGTGATTTTCATATGAAATGATACAAGGAAAGTTCCACTCTCTACACGACAATGCCTGATGTACTTTCACTAGAAAATTAATTACATAAAAGTGTTTAGAGCATACGATGTTGATGACCATGTTTGTGTCACAAGATCACCTCTTCTGAAACCCCTCTTGTTCTACACATCATGAATTGTTTTGAGAACATATAAAAGGGTAAGGAGAACATTGTTTTCTTCAATTAACATTTTCTTACTGGAAAATTCATTTGAATGATGCTACTTGAAGAAAAATGCGACAAGCTTGAAATGTAACATAGATAACTACCCGTAAATCATGCATTACATGGCTTTAATATGTCTATAAATTTGAATTAAAACCCAATGTGTATATCATCTCATCATTTGGAGCATTGAAATTGATCGTAATATCATGTTCAACATGCTAACGTTTACGATGAATACTAAGGAATTCACATTAACATCAAACCTCGTAAAATGTCTTGAAATCACACATGGAAGTTTTATCTGAAAGGGGCATATAAAGAAGGGTTAATGAATTTGACAATGAAATCAACAAGAAATTTGTGTTGTAAAACTATCAATTCTAAAAGAAGCATGGGATGGATGATTAGCTACAAAGCCACATACTTTCCATGTGAGAGGAAACAACGAAAGCAAGATGAAGAGAGGAAAGAGGAAAACAAACCTTATGATGCAAAAAAAATTTCACTTAAGATGGTATAGAGCTATGGCTTCTTGTACACAAAAAAAACCTCCGGTAAAACTTAGAAGTAACCTTTTAATGTTTCAGATATCTTCCACTTAAAGAGATATTGAAATCTTGATGACGTGTGATCTTAGTATATTATCTTAACCTCAAATTCTACCCAACCTCCATAACAAAGGTGGGAAATATACAAGAAGTTCTGAATTAATTAATGTTTGACCATCGATTTGGCGCTTAAAGCAACATTATTGTTATGATGTGTAATGCACTTTATGTACATGGAATAATTTCAAACTTCATTTCTATAGGAAGTTTTTCAAATTAAACGAATCAACTTAAAAGTCATCCTCACCATGTATTTGTATATGTGTAACACAAGAGGATTCATTACATAACTTTAGCTTTGGAGAAAAGGTATGGTCGCGATTGAAGTTAATCCTCATAGTGGGCAAAAGCCGTTTTTAGAAGTTGTTAGTATGCGTCCAATAATAATATACACTAGAATGTAGGAATTCCATTTTTTTATGTAAGAAACCAATAATAACAATAAGTAATCTCTGGCAATCCCTTTGTGATGTTATCACTATTATAATTGGATCAAGCCTATTCATTACAGTGAATGTTTTGTGAATTTCATGTCAACCCTTCAACCTTTCTATCTTTTTAAATGAATGTGATAAGAAAGAACCCACGTGTTTCGTTTTTGGAAAACAAAACATCATCATCAAAATGTTTGGTTTGGCACAAGTAACTCGCAATCATTGTTGATGAAGCCTTAAAGTATATGTAAATGTATCCACTATTGATCCCATATTCATTATTTTTTGTTTAGCAATTTGTGCATGTTAGGTTCTAAACTGTTAAACAAAATGACACTTGAGAATGAAGCAACTATGAATCCATCACTTTAGTGAAGGAGCATGACGTGGAGCATCAAACATGGACACTTCACACCTTGTTGCATAATGGTCTAGCAATATGATACTTTCCCACTTGTTTGGAACTGTTTAAGGCCATGCTACTCTTGCCATAAACCTAAGACCCATGATGACCAACGACACTCTTGCAAGTAGTGTGGATAAAGATGAGACTGCCCACATCAACTCTTCCATCAACACTTAAATTCTTGTGAACATTTGCATAAGAATAACCTTGAAATGAATGGCTTTCAACCATCGGGAATTACAACTCTAATACATACGTAAAGAATTTCTTGATGTAAGGAATAAAGATGTATAAACCATCTTCATTGGTTAAGGCGGGATGAAAAAGGCACATGACCTATACAATTTTGGTACCAATGATTTCATTAGTGCCCATATTGATGTCTGTTTAATCAATTTTACATGCATGACCCAGATGGCAATAAAGATGTTGAGTGAAAAGATAAAAACATATCATAAGAAACGTTTTGGTAATGATTAGAACCAAGAGGACAAATAAAAGTATGTAGGATCTACATGATGAGATAGTGCAGGAAAAAAATTGCAATGAATGATGATGGAAAACCACCCATTATTTGTGAATAAAATGATAGATAATGTTTTTAAAATGACACTCCTATGATGGAGGACGATAGGATAAAGGCCTCATAAGGCAATTGAATGAAAAGAAAACACTTATATAATGTAACTAAAGAACCTCGTGTAAAATTGAACAAACATTTTGTACAAAGAAATTAGAATAAGAATGTTACTAAATGCAGCATCCATAAATAAGAAGACACCTTCAACATATGCTTTCTCACCAAGAACATGCCGAAAAAGATCATTTAGCACCCAAAAATTCCAACATCAATAAGGGTCTTCCAAGGAACGCATGTAGAAAGCTAGTAGGAGTATCTTGATGGAAAACAATACAATCGTATTCATGAAGGCACATGGTGGCGTGTTAAACAAACGGTAGGGTAACATGTCATTGAACTAAACTGTCTCTTTTGGTTATGAAAAAGCCAACGATAGTATCGACATATTGAAAAGCTTGTATTTCTGGCCAAGGGTACAACATTCACACAAGTTGAATTGATAAATATGAAACTTCATTCATGTTATTTGGTGTGGTAATGCCCTTCCCTTGCTTTGTAACATCTCAAACCAAATGAAAGTTTCTCCAATTATTTTAGGTTCCTTGAAGAGCCTACCTTAGGCCTTTAAGTAAAGCTTCACGTGGTTGGTACTCAAGTCTTGGATCTCCTTAAACGTATTGATGTTGCCATGGTGCCCCATCTCTATACCCATGTAGATCCACGTCAATCATGCATTAGAATGACCCATGTAGGTTTATAGGGTTTGGAATTCATGCATGAATATGGTGTCGTACATTCATATTGCTAAAGATGTATGAGTATTGTAGATAGTTCAAGGGAAACATGACCAAGGGACATATGCAACATTGTTGAGTTCTCAAGTCAGCAAAGCATGTGCTTTCATCATGTGCATTCTTGCACATGAAAATCTTTTGACACATTTCACTTTTCATTAGAGAAAAAATTGCCTCCTTAGGTTGAAATTGTTTTCCAAGATTCACCCATCATAGTTAGAAAAGCATCCATGAAGTTTTCTCAAAGTCTTTGATTTGAATGGCATTTTGCCCTATAGAAGGAAGTCTTTAGTGAGTTTTTGGCTTATGGTAACAAGAAATGCTTGATCTTACCACTTGAAATATATATATATATATATATATATATATATATATATATTCTTTTCGGTTTCAAATGTTCATGCTAATGATTTCATTTGTGATTTTGATTTCCTTGTAATCTTTAGGTTTTGAAAATCTATTGCTTGATGGCTGGGTGAATGTGGAGTGAATAGCCATAAGTTCTGTTGGTTTGAATGAGATGTGAATTGTTTTTGGATAGATCAAGATTAGAATAGGGATCATAATGAACCAAATGTAGGGATGAATCCACAAGTGTGCATTTGTGGAGCCATTTTGCACTTATGCTTGATTTCTTAAGTGTGACAAAATGAAAGGAAATGTCTATCATTGTTACTAGCATGTAGTAGGAAAAGACAAATTTCTTTGTGGGACATGGTTCGAAAGGCACTGAAATGAAGTTCAAGAGATCAAGGCTTGTACATGTACTTTCTAGAATAGTTACGAGTATAAAATTTGAATTTCAATGTATTATTTCAAAGGAATAAACGGTTGAAATGAAAATATTCTTTAAAGGAATAATGAGCCACCTTTTTTGCTACCACATCAAGTGGTTCATTTGTTGAGGTAGATTGGTGGTTGCATAACCACTGGCAGAGGGTGAAGTTCATGGCATTCAAAGAGTAACTTAGAAAATTGAGGCTATCTTGGAAGTTGAAGAATCATGTGCAATTTAAAATTGAGAAAAAACGTTCAACGTGTCATGTGGGAAGATGACATTACGAAAGTTTCTGAGATGACCAATTCATTGGAAGATGAAGGTTGACGTGAGATTACGCGGTCAAATTACGTTTGCCGCATACGTTAAGCTGCTGCCTTGTAAGGGAGTTGAGGGGAAGATCGCTAATTCAGGGGAGTCACCGTCGCTGGCCAGCTGATCATTTCATGCTTGCATTATGTAGGGCTCGTTTTCCCAGACTGACTGTTCACCGTTTCCTACCGGAACATATGCGCTCGCCCCTAAACAGCAGTCCCGTGCCTGGTATGTCGTGGAAGGCACGATATGGAAAAACATCATGACCATGCCATATCACAAGAGAACGATCGCCGTCGATGTCGTAATTTCGACGATGGAAGTTCCAGCGTATGTTGAGGCTTGGAACGACCACCAGTTTCACGACTTACGAGGCACGGCACATGTTTTCTCCCGCTCCACCAGGCGTACCTCCAAGCACGGAGACCCAGCTTCCGTCGAACGCTGTCAGATCGCTAGCTGCGGCTGGTGGTTTGCGTTGGCCAGAACGATCGCAGCAGGATGGGCATGAAGAACTTCCAAACCCCCTCTCAATGTCTATTCATTTTCGTTGAATTCAGCACCAACGAGACAAATTAATCTTTTTCCGAAGCGGCAGGTAGTGAAATTTTGGGTGACTCGTCATATGATGGAGCAAGTCTTTCATATACATCCAGCAGCGACCCGTCAGGTCGGGATGAAATCCAACCCACTGGCAGATCCGTCGACGATCGAACCTGCAGCGGATACACTTGCACTGCGAAGGCACATGGACCTCGCTAAGACAGGTGGACACCGAGATTTATCGTCGCTCTCTCTCCACGAGAGATGCACAGAGGTAACTGTGCCCACCGAACAAGAGCAGAAACGGAATTTGCATGTGCAGCGCTGGAATGTCGGATGCAACCGCAAGGGACGTTGAAATCATCTCACTATGCTTGGACGTATCTGGAGAGATCTCGTCTGAGGCCGAATGCACGAGGATCTGGTACTCCAGCAGTACGCAAACGTCATTGCACGCACCCAGAGAGCTCACTGCAGGCACGGGGCATGCCCCAATGCACGATTAGGCAGTGACAAATCACGCCGCTGAACTTCTTACGCACCCCAAAATGGCTCGTAAGTCGCGGATTCGCAGGCCACAGAAGGGCTTGAAGCCTCTAAACCACCCTCTCCGGCACCTAAACTGCATTTCTTCCCACAGCTTTATTCTGAATTTCGGAACAACTATTACGCTGTTGTCATCAGTTGATGAGGACTTTCTACGCATGTTCACTACGCTCCCAGGCACGCTAACTAAACACCAGCGCAACCTAAGAACGTTGTGTGCCCAAGTAGCAGCACAGGCAGCAGCAGCAGCAGCAGCAGCAGCATCAGCAGCAGGAGCAGCAGCAACAAAACCACCACCACCGGCAGCAGCGGACAAGGCGGCCGGAGAAGCATGTGCTGACGCACAATGGTGGCGGAGAAGAACTATGACCACCTTAAATCATGGTTGGTGGCTGCACCTTTCCTCCGCGTTCCCGTTTACGTCGGCGTCATTCCTGCACCATGGCCACCACACCGTTCGGTCGACCCTCGGCTGTCCATCCAGGCATCCAGATCTCGGGTTGCAGCAAGACACATTTTCTCTTACACTTTCTACCCCTTTTCGTCAATCTTTTCTTCTTCTTAAGGTCGCATCTCGGCCACCAGCACAATCAGCGCAAAGACAGCTAGGAAAGAAGGTACGGTTGGCGTCAAGGCAAAACCATCATCTCCCCCTCCCCCTCAACCCAAAACACGCTATCACCCAAAACACCAACTCTATCGCCCAGCTCTCCCTCCGACTCTTGCCCTCGCAACGCCCAGGCTGTGACCATGTCGCCGCAAACTCCTAACCGTCCTCTGGCTCCGCGTTCGGGGTGGTCCAGACAGCTAGTTCTGGCAGCCCACCTGCTGGACGCAGCTCGCCCCCGACAGCCCCCCTCGCCAGAAGCCAGCGCCTGCAGCAGCGGCAGCAGCAGCAGCGCTGCTGCGAGTGGATCTGATAGGACTGGCTGCAGCCCAGCGGCTGGGGCCACCAACAGTCTGGCTGCATCACTTGTTTCACTGCAGCAAAACGCTCCTCTGCCACAGATGTCGCCATTTTCTCTGGCTGGACTTGCGTGCCTCGATGCTATGGCCAATGGAGCTCTTAACAGCCCTCTTGTCTTCAGCTCCTTGGCTGTCAACCAGGCCATGGCGAACCGCTTTCTGATGAGCCAAATGCAGGCGCCGCCAGCGTCATCAGCAGCAGCTGCAGCTGCATCATCAGTTCGAGAAGCAGCTGCGGCAGTGGCGGCAGCGGCAGGTTCTCCGTCGTCAGTCCCCCGACCGGAAGCACAGGGAGATCCCATCACGTCCAGGCGTTATGCTCCGCCACTTCCTTGCAGTGCTGATCCCTTGCAGCCCCAGCTTCTGTCCTTCAGGCCTGTGCCGCCAACTGATGGAGAGATGGGATTAGGAGGGCTGGGTGATTGCAGTCACGGCGGGCCTGCTAAGCAGAGGCGCATTGATCTGACTCAACTGGCGAAGGTTGAGCCCGTGGTGGATGCATCAGCTGCAGAATGCTTCTGCTCTTCTTCCTGTCCGGGGGAACATTGCCTTCCTTCCATCGCACATCGACCTGTTCTTCAGCCATGCAACGCCCCAGTGCAAGCAGCGATGGACATCCGTCNACACAAGCACCCGCACCTTCACAAGCACAACCACAAACGGATGTGCATGAGCTAGCACAGGTATGCTTCCCAGCCTCTGCACCACCTCTGGCAGCCACACTTGTGAGCATGTCAATCTTGCAACACATGCTGTATGACCAAGGCTCCTCCTCACTTAGCCCTCGACTCTCAGTCCCATCGACCCTGTGTGCAGCTGCTCTTCTTCGGTCATCAACCCTTGCCACTTCGGAAAGGACTTCCGACAGGACGCCCACCCTCTCTGCCAGAACGTCAATTCCGACCGAATTCACTAAAACAGCAAGGTTAATGGCAGCTTCAGCCAAGCCACACAAGCATGAACCATATCTGATGCTGGAGGGGTGCAGAGAGCTGAAGCAGCTGAAGGAGAGACAGCAGCAGCAGATGCAGCAGCAAGCGCAACAGCCACAAAAGCAGCTGGAAGCAGTTGAGCATCCTGACGTTCTGCAAGAGAGGGGACATGTTCTTCATGCGGATGGGGAGCACAACAACCACCACCACCACCAGCCTCACCCTTCTTTGCAGCAGCCAAAGAACTTTCCAAAAGTCCAGCCTGAAAACGTGCTCCATCAGGACGAGAAGATTGAGCAGCAGCAGGACCAGCAGGAAGAGGAAGAGCAACAGGAGCTTCAGTACCAGCTTCAACAGCCACAAATTCCCCGGCCACAAGAGCCTAAACGTCAGCCTATGCCTCTTGTGCTTGGACTACGACCAACGTCTCCAGTTGCATCGACCTTGAGCCCTGATAACTGGCTAACACTGGGAAGGCCCTGTCAAAACCCAACCACAGCGGAGGGCTTGAGGGACGACTGCAGAAAGCTACAACCCCGGTGTCTGCTGAACCTGAACATGGAGGGAGGACTCGATGAGTGAGCCTTTTTTCCATGATCAGAAGATCCTGAGTCTGTTTATTATGCTGACGGCAGGAGAGACAAGGGAACAAGCAGCCCCGAGAGATCAGATTACAGCTGCAGCAGCATCAGCCAGTGACTCAACATTGCGCATCAAGGGACCGGGTCTGTCACTGCTTCAGCAGGATCTCCTCCACCACAAGGCCACACCAGTCTCTTCTACAACTGGCCTTCCTGCGTGGACTCCAGGCTGCCCCTCGTCCTCATCCTGCTGTTGCCGCTGCTGCTGGTGGTGGCGACAGTAGTAGTGGTGGTGGTGATGACGGCAGCGGCGTCAGCAGCGTGCCAACGGCGATAGCGAGGTCACTGAATGCGGCGGTAGTAGCGGCGGCAACAGAAGACGTAGCGGTGGCGGCCCTGGAAGCTTTTGTGGGTGTGATGGTGGTGATGGTGGTGGTGGTCGTGGTAGTGGCGGTGGTTGGTTGGCAGTGGGGGCGGCGGTGGCGGTGGCGGTGTCAGCGGCGGTGATAGTATCGGTGGCGGTTGCAGTTGCGGTGCCGGTGGAGGTGGCACTGGTGCTGGCGCTGGTCCTGGCGCTGCCGCGAGCACCGGCGCTGGCAGTGGCGTTGGCGGTGGCGGTGGCAGTGGCGGTGGCGGTTGCGGTTGCGGTGGCGGTGGCGGTGGCGGTGGCTGTGCCGTTGGGGATAGTGGTGGCGGTGGCGGTGGCGGTGGTGGTGGCAGTGGCTGTGGCTGTGGCGGTGGAGGTGGAGGGGGTCGTGGTGGTGGTGGTGGTGGTGGTGG
>SZWC01000105.1:248361-284847 GCA_023375785.1 Penium margaritaceum | reverse complement strand
AGCAGTAGCAACAGCAGTAGCAGTAGCCGCAGCAATAGCTTAGCAAATGCAGAAACATCCATCGCCGTAGCAGCAGCACTAGCCACAGTATCACCAACACCTCGCAATCTTTGTCCTCAGTCATGCTGGCTCGACAGATCCTCTTGCCGCTTTGCGCTAGCAGCCCAAAACATTGATACAACAGCTAGCGGCACTACAGGCGCCAACACACCCACCGTAGCAACATCCGCAACAACATCATCAGCCGCGGCATCAAGAGCAATAGTACCGTTAGCAAGTACCTTTTGTTCCACCCGAGTATGCAAGCCCTGAGGTATCACATGACACGCAGTAATTGGCGCAATAATACACCAAGCGCCAACGGAAGACGGTGCCGTCAGTCTTAGGCCCCGCTTTGGGTGCCGGCCGCAAGCCGATGGACTTCAAAACCCCACTGCCGCCGCTTCAGGGTGGCAAGCAGTTCCGGAGCTAGGAGCTCAGCTTCAGGATTTGGGCACAAGGTCAGGGCTTGTAGCCCTACTACGTCCTGCCCTTCGACTCCACCCAGGCAAACTGGGTATATGACACCGTTCATGCCACGCGTGCCCTCATCCCTGTTGTCCCTCCAGCTACATGTCTCGCCCTCGAGCCCTTCCTTGGCGACCTCACCACTGGCACACTCCCTGACCCCCCAACAGCGTGGCACGTACTCACACGCCCTCATCATTTGTCCAATGACGCCGAGACCAGCTGCCTGATCCGGGTGTTCAAATCTCTCCGCATGGGGGAGACCGAGATGGTCACCTCATATTGGCTGTGTGCAGAGGACATCCTGTGCCGCCTCGCAGATTCCCTCTCTCCGCACTCTTGACCATCAAGCACGGCACCACCGACGTCTTCTCCGACGTCTTCGTCCACTACTCTCAGGAGGTCCCCGCCGCGATGGCTGCCCGGGGTACCCTCATGCCCTGGGCATACGAGCTCTTCTTTAGCGTAGAAGAGGCTTGTCTGGAGTCACACATCCATCGCATGGAGTCCCTTGCCTCTCTTGCCATTGCCTCAGTGGCTGTTGTTGTCCCCACAGTAGTAGCGTCTTCTGGTGCCTCCTCGTCCGGCAAGAAGAAGCGCAGGGGCAAGAAGGGCAAGGGCCTACAGCAGTAGTCTAGCGGATCCGGCGGCGGCTGCCTTGTCTACCACAACTATGGCCAGTGAGGACACCGGTGGTACACGTGACTGCTCTCGACTCACAAGGCTCGCGTCATCGCCACCATGATTCGCCAGCGTGAGCTTGGCCTTGCCACCACTGCCGTGACCGTTGCTGCTCCATCTGTGCTGCTCGCAACGGCTCCATCGCATTACCTTCTGTAGCCGTCTACGCCAGCTCCTGCATCACCAACACCTTCCTGCTCCTTCCCAGACTCTGGTGCCATCACACCGTAGTCGGTGTACTCCGTCTGACCCTCCACCCGCGAGAGTGAATTGGAGCTGTTCATCGCACTCCAGCTCGGCCTTCCTCGCCCGCCTCCCCAGGAAAGTGCAAGTTGCATCGCCGCAGATTCGAGTGCCCTACCCTGCATGACAGAGTCTGTGCTACGATCGTGCCCTATACCTTCGTCCACTCTATCCTTTGCTGTGCCCTTCCCACCTGCTCCTCTTCATGATGATTTCACTTGGTTGGATGACTGGCCTTCCCGGTTTGCACCTCCGTCCACCGCGTCTGCATCACTCGCCCACTACCATGTGAATAACAGCGACCTGACCACACCAGTCTTGGATCCTTCACAGACCTGGATCATCGACTCCGGGGCCACGCATCACATGACAGCCTCCCGCAAGACTGTCATTGTCCTCTATCATGTCACCAATGTCTCCAGGGTTCAGACAGATTGTGGTCAGGTTTTACCTATTCGAGGTGTCGGCGTTTTCCGTTTTTGTGGTCTTGTTGGCGATGTCTTCGTAACTCATGTCCTCCTTGTCCCTAGCCTTGAGCTCAATCTCCTGTCTGTCACCGCCCTTGATCGCATGAGCATGGAAGTTCTGTACTCGTGTGGTGTTGGCACTGTGTTGTTGTGTCTACCAGGTCGTGTCGTTTTGCATGCCACCGCCCGTGGTAACTTGTGGCACATAGCGGGCCTGTCCGCTTCTACCTCTTTCCCCTCCTCATCGGATGACACTAGCCACATGTTACTAGCACACTCTCTTTGCAGCACACACGTCCGTACATCGCCACCTTTGTCGAGTCCACTCTGCCACTGTTGACAGCATGCTTCGCACGCATCCAGCCACGAGCCTTAATCCAGCCTCCTTTCATCTGCCGTGTCCCACCGAGTGCATTGATTATGCTCAGAGGAAGATGCACCGTTCCACCTATATCCTTTTTGCCTCTTGCACGACTGCTGCGCTTGACTTCGTTCATGCTGATGTCATGGATTCCCTCACGAGAGAGTCAGTATGAGAGTACGGTCATCATATCCTGACACTTACGGATGACTACTCTCGCTATCGCTGGGTCTTCTGCCTTCGGCAAAAGTGCGACGTCACTCCCACCATCGAGAATTTGCTTGCCCATGCTTAGCACGAGTATGGTCGCCCTCTCTTCCACTTTCGTTCTGATCGCGGGGGTGAGTTTGTGGAGGAGACCACACTCTTCCTCGCCTCTCCTGGTGTCCATCATGAGACGTCGGCGCCTTACATGCCAGCCCAAAACGGCGTCTCTGAGCGGTAGAACTGCACCATGGTCGACGTCATCCGCACAATGCGGGTCGAGTCCGGTCTCTCACGTGGGTCTGGAACAGGATTCCCCACAGACCCATTCCCTGTGAGTCCACCCCATACGAGCACCGGTGTGGAAAGCGAGCCGACCTCCGTCTGGCCCGCGTATGGGACTACGTAACCATCGTGTGGTTGCCTGTCCCATACCAGGGTGTCAAGCTCGAGCCTCACGACCGTCCCTACACCTTCCTTGGCATCTCGCGTCAGTCAAAGGCATGGCGTTTCTGGGATCTTACCTGGCACTTCATTGTCAAGTCACGGGACACCCTATTCTTTGAGGACCTGTTTCGCCATGACCTTGATCGCTTTGGTTCGTCACCGTTCCTCCCGTTGTATGGGGGAGTGATGGGTCTATCCTCCGTCCAGCTGCGTCTGGGCGTCTCATCGTCTGCGCCCGGTAGTCCTTCTACACAGGCTGCTCCCTCTGTGTCTGCCAGCCCCCCAGGGCCAACTGCCCCTTCTGTGTATGCCAGCCCCTCCGTGCCAGCTACCTTGTCCGTGTCCGCCAGCCCCTCAGGGTCGGTTGCCCCTTTCATATCCGCCAGCCCCTCCGGGCCGGCTGCCCCGCCGTCCGCCAGCCCCTCCGGGCTGGCTGCCCGGTCCGTGTCCACCAGCCCCTCAGGGCCGGCTGCCCCATCCGTGTCCGCCAGCCCCTTAGGGCCGGTTGCCTCGACCGTGTCTACCAACCCCTCAAGGCTGGCTGCCCCATCCATGTCCGCTAACCCCTCAGGGCCTGCTTCCGCGTTCATGTCCGCTAGACCCTGAAGGCCGGCAATCCCGTCCAAGTCCGCCAGCCCCTCAAGGCCGGTTGCCCCGACCGTGTCGGCTAGCCCTTCAAGGCCGGCTGCCCCGTCCGTGTCCGCCAACCCCTCAGGGCCGGTTGCCCCGTCCGTGTCCGCCAGCCCCTCACGGCTGGGTGCCCTGTCCGTGTCCGCTAGCCCCTCAGGGCAGGCTGCCCCATCCGTGTCCATCAACCCCCCAGGTTTGGCTGCCTCGTCCGTGCTGACACGCTACACACGTGGTCCGGGCGGAAGCCTCCGACCAAGGGCGACAATACGTACTCAAGCCGCCTCCTTGCGCGCTCTCGTGCGACGACCTCCTATCACTCTAGGAGGCTCGCTGCCTCATGGCAGACCCACTCCCACAGTCGTGAGTGGGAAGTCTGGCACCAAGGCATTTGGCTTGGCCACATTGTTAGTCGTCATTGACCTATAGCCGGAGTCGCCTCTTGGCTACGCACTACTCCATCAAGAGAACTGACGTGCCGTCGCGGCTATACTGACACGATTGCCACCTAGAGCACAACACGCATACGCCCTCATTGTCCTCCCTACAAAGTAACCAGTGGACCCTGCCACCCTACGAGAGGCCCGGGCGTCTCCCGAGGTTGCGCACTGGGAGGCTGCATGCACTGACGAGCTTGCTGCCATTCGGCAAGAACAGGTCTACGAGCTTGTCGACCTTCCTCCCGGACGAAAGGCCATCGACGCCAAGTGGGTCCTCCGGCAAAAGTGGAAGCCAGACGGGTCAATGGACAAGTACAAGGCCCGTCTTACGGCCAAGGGGTTTTCTCAGGTCCCTGGGGTCGACTATGACCAGATTCTACGCCCCGGTCGGTTGTTTCTCGCCTGGTTGCCTGTATAGGTGGGAGCTGCAACAGAAGGATGTGAGGAACGCCTTTCTCCGGGGTTCATTGGAAGGAGAGGAGATCTACGTTGTGCAACCCCCAGGCTTCAACGATGGCTGCGACAAGGTTTGGAAGCTGCGGAAGGCCCTGTACGGCCTGAAGCAGTCAACACGCTACTGGAACCAGGAGATTAGTTGAACACATCTCAACGGTGGCCTCCTTCGCAGCACTGCTGACCACACACTGTTCATTAGTCCGTGAGGCCAGCCCTTTGTCGCCATCCTTATCTGTGTTAACAGTCTTCTCATTGCGTCGGTGGAAGCAACGTCCATCCAGCAGGTCAAGCACTTGTTGTATGCTGCCTACCAGATGAAGGACCTCGGGTCGGCACGAGTTTGGGCATGGAGCTTAAGCATGATCGCTCCATGGGCATCCTTTACGTCCGTCAAGCCGTGTACGTATAGACCCTCTCCGGGTGCTTCGCTGAGGACTTGTACCTTGTGCCGAGACCATCCTCACCCATGTCACCCGATGGTGAGGCGATGCTCAAGAGCTCTGATCTAGCCGTGGTGAGGGAGCCAGTGGATGTGACCACGTAGTTACATGTTATCGGGTCACTGATGTTTGTGGCGACGACGACGCGTCCAAAAATTGCATTTGTTGTGAACCTCCTGGCACAGTTCTCTCACGAGCAACGTCACCTCCACTTTGAGGCTGCGATCCAAGTACTATGCTATGTCGTCTCAATTCCACGGCAAGGTCTCATGTTCCGCCAAAAGCCGTCTCTTGTGGCGGTAGGCTAGACTGACAGTAACTAGGACGGCAAGAGTCGTACGAGCTTGATCTTTCTTGTTGGCGGCAGAACTTTATTCTGGAGCTGTGGCAAGCAAGGTTGCATTGCACACAATACTACTAAGGCTGAGTATGTGGCTCTTGGTTCTAGCACGTGTGAGAGCGCGTGGCTGTGTGGCCTTCTATCCGAGCTGCGTCAGTCATTCCCGCCCATCACGCAACACTGTGAGAATAAGAGTGCCATGGCCATTGCTGACAATGACGGCATGCATCACACTCACACAAAGCACAAATGGCGAGTATCACTATGTGTGGTTGTTGTTGCATGTCAGTAGCATCAGAATTGTGTGGGTCGAGACGGCACGGGAGCTGGCTGACTTCTTCACCAAGGTATTACAGCATGACTTGTTAAAAAAGGCTGTGAGTGCTGTTGGTGCAGTCTGTGAGGTGCTTTCTCTCTCTCCCTCTCTCTCTCTCTCTCCCTCTCTCTCTCTCTCTCTCTCTCTCTCTCTCTTCACCTGCCCGCTTGGTCTCTCTGTTGTATGTCCGGCCATGTGCATTACNATGGCCATTGCTGACAATGACGGCATGCATCACACTCACACAAAGCACAAATGGCGAGTATCACTATGTGTGGTTGTTGTTGCATGTCAGTAGCATCAGAATTGTGTGGGTCGAGACGGCACGGGAGCTGGCTGACTTCTTCACCAAGGTATTACAGCATGACTTGTTAAAAAAGGCTGTGAGTGCTGTTGGTGCAGTCTGTGAGGTGCTTTCTCTCTCTCCCTCTCTCTCTCTCTCTCCCTCTCTCTCTCTCTCTCTCTCTCTCTCTCTCTTCACCTGCCCGCTTGGTCTCTCTGTTGTATGTCCGGCCATGTGCATTACGCCTGTGATTCATGTTGGTTTTCTTGCATCTTTAATTGTGCTCTGTTGTGTCCTGGCTTGTGTACATCAGCGTGCAAATGACTGACGGCGAGACCTGACGCACATGGAGTGTCGTCTGGTGGGACGTATGCACACTGTGGCCTACACATAGTTTGCTGGAGTCTCCTCCCTCCATCGTGCTCAGCTCCATTGTCAGACCTTCTCGGTAGTCGTACCGCCGGCAGTCTTTGTTGCTGCATATGCAATCTATATGCGTCCAGTGCTGGGTCTGATTGCACTATTATATTTGTAGCGTTGTGTTATGCATATGGTCAAAGTTTCATGATTTTTAGGAACTGTTGGTTTCGGTGACTAGCATACACAAGCGTGGGTTCTCGCACGCTGCATCAACAATGCTACTGCCCAACCTGCTGTTAGAGTAGATTTGTAGCTAAAAACCCCCTCATCACATGCGATCCATGCACCCATCATGGGCCCATCCGACAATTAGGTCAATCTCATTTGGGTTCTTCCCATGACACGCTGTCTCATCAACATCGCAGCCATCTAAGTTGTGGTGCATTCTCAACAACAACGACAATATCTCCTAATCTCGGCCTTTGTCTGTGATCTTGCCTACGCGTGGCACCGTCCATTGTATTTGTGTCTGTTTTCTTTACATCATGGCTGTTACTACAACTGCAACGATGTCCCTCGTGGCCTGTTCTCCTGGTCCATGCCTCTCGCCGTCACTCTATCACTCAAATTGTGTGGAACACTCTGCCCGTAGTAGCATCTTCCACCGTGATCTCCACCACTGTAGCCGTTGTTGTAGCTACAACCTCCTCCTTCCACACGGTGACTATCATTCCTCGTGATGGCATCTACCGCATCCACTTGTCCTGGGATGACTCTTGTGTCCACTACAGTTGGCACAGTTGCCGCCTCCTGCTTGAACCACTTTTAGCTCTCGACTACTACTCCACTTCCAGCCTTCAGTTGGCACAGTTGCCGCCTCCCCTACTCCTCCAAACCGATGGCTATTGCTACAGCTCTAGCTTCTTGATTGTAGCATGCACATCTCTCCATTCGTGTCAACACCTCTAATGGCCGTACCTGCTAGGGTGACTATCACACCCATGGCTGCTACAAGAGCCATAGTTGGTAGCCTCTTGCGTGCACCTCTTTCAGCTCTGAGTGGGGTCCTTCTCCACTCATGGCGGCATCTGGAGCAGACACTTTCATGACCCTAATGACTCCTATTTGGTTGATGCGGCTGCCTATTTATATGAAACCGTCCCGTTTTTCACTCGCGGCTCATGCTAGTTCTCATAAAGTCACGGCCACCTCCATGGCCACGTCATATTCCTGACACGTTCTACGCCACTACCTATCATCAGCAGCGGCTGTTGCATTAGCATTGTTGTCAACAACAGGTTATAGGCAAGCTGCCACACTGGATTCTCCATTGCTTGACTCCCCACTCCCAACTAAAAGTTGGAATCGCCTCGCGATGTTACTCGGGAGGCGGCATGTGGGGCACTACTGTTGGAGCCAGATTGGACGTCGTGGGACACGCCTTCACCCAGCGATGACCCTAACATCCCACACTGGTTTTGTATGCTCTCCTTGGCCCAGGTGGCTCAAGAGGATCCAGGCCGGATGCCGGGCCTCCCTTCCCATGGATATTCCATCATAATTGCCGGTGCCATCCTTGACGCGGCTAATAGCGCAACCACCACATTCTCTGCAACAGCCAAGGCCACAAGGAATCCCACAAACGTTGCAGTCAATAGACCCAACACACTGTACACCGAGTCAGCAGCATCACTATCTCTCCTTACTCCAGTCATTGCCAACTTCACAACATAGGTGAGAGTGTCCTCCTCTGCTGTGGCCACTGCGGCTGCCACTACAGCAGTCGATACCTATGGTTCAATCAGCTCCATGCACATCACCATTGCAGTTGAAGCTGTCACCCTGACGGGAGCTGCCCACACCCTCGCCAGGTACGCAACCACCGGCATTCTTATTGCATCTGATTCTACGACTGTGAAGGGGGCCTCCGTCACAAGCCTCCTATGCCTCCTTGTCTCCATCTCTACGTGGGTCACTGTACTGACCTCATCGGCCGTTACAGTGGTGGCTCTACTCTTCTTCCTTTCGTTGCGTCACTAGTCGGGTGAACACTGACACTCTCTCCTCATTTTCACATCTATAATCCAATAGCATTATCTTGCACTAGCACTCATCTAACAGGGCCTGAAGAGACCATTGAGGCTGTTTATGCTACTCTTAATGAGGCACAGGTGGTGGGTTTGCTGATGGAGGAAGAGATCTAGAATGGATTGGAGGCCTAGAAGGAGTTGGCCAACATTGTGGCCAACATTGTGATGGGCGTTTGCGCACAGCCGTTATCCTTAATGTTGTGATGCATGCTGATGGTGGGGTGTCTTTCACAAAGTCCTCTGGTGTAGCAAGTGCTGCTGATGATTCTCCTATCCCATTTCACTCCGCATCCGCACTTGTCCGTGCCCTTTTGCCATAGTGGCAGAAAGACTTTTGAAATCTCATCCCCTCATTTCACCTCCAAACTTTCCTTCTCTTGTTGCAAAACTCGCTTCAGTTCTTGGGCATGGGAAGAGCTTTTCTGGAGTTGTACCTGTCCAGTTGACACTCTTCTTAATCCCCGTTCACTTTGAAACCTTCGGAGGCGGCCCCTGTAGTCCGTGCCCACATTATTGCAAGGTATGAAGAGCTTGACACGTACAACGTAAACCCTGAAGGACGCACTCCTGCCAATCATTTAGAAGCGTAGGATCTCATTCTCATTTGCAAAATGGTGACTAGACATGCTACCAAAAGTGCCCTGACTGTGTAGTTCAACACATTACACATGTGCAGGATGAGTCTAGAGGTGAGTATTGGACACACAACTTGTGCTCCTGGTTCGCTTTCCGCCTGTCTATCCATAATTGCTCGTCTCATTCTTTAGCTCTCTGAATTGTACCTGATGTGCTACAAGTTGAACTTGAGCGACTTGATGCTGAGCCTGTGCCAGCGAACTCCCTTCCTGTCATTGGCGCGCTCTTTGACTTCACAGTGGCTCGCCTCACTGACTAGTGGAGTAGCCCGTAGAATAATTGAATTCGTAACACTGCTTCCTACCGTCACCATCCCTTCTACCTCTCAGTCTGGGATGTCATTTTCCTCTTCCTCTACCTCTCTCAACCCCACTAGGGTTGCCCACTCTTTTTTGGATAATGGTCACGGTGGTGGCAGTGGTTAGAGTCGCGGCAAGGGTAAAGGCCGCGGACGTTACGGTAGACCCGCTATGCCTCTCCTACACTCCCGGAGCAGTGACCTGCTAGAACTATGGGGCCTTGGGAAATTTAGTGTCCCAATGCATTGCCTGTCATGATGACACCTGCCTTGCCTCTTTAGTACGGGCCCATTGGGCTTGTATTGGCGCCAGCACGCCCATAAAAGTGACTACTACCGCCACCTTGGAACCAAAATCCACTACACTCTCCTCTCCTATTGCCTTTGACACTACCATGGTGCCCTTGGTGCAACCCACAGGTACATCATCCTCCAGGGGCTAGGTGCCTCCTGCCTTCGGCCTTGTCCACTATGGGCTGCCATCTGTGCACTACATGGCCCCTGCATTGCCTCGTGATGATGGTCATTTGTCTGACTCCCGTCCCTCAGTTAATCGTTCCGATCATCAAGAAGAGGATCGTAGTGTGGAACAACGCCCTGCTGAGCTTCCACATCTTCGCTCTGAGGAAGGTGAGGACGTGATTGACCTATCCCATTCTCTTTTCTGTTAGTCAGATGGAGCCCTTTGTAACGTGTTTTTTGGGGATTTCTACGGTATCTTTCTTGATGACCATCCATGGATTAAGCATTGGCAGTCTCACACTCTCCCTCATCTCCTTAGTGCATCCTCCTCCTCTTCTGTTCCACCGTCTAGTACAATCACTGTATGTCTGCTTCTGACATGTGCTCGTGCATCCCGTGGCTTCAGGATAATTGATTCGGGAGCCACCCACCATATGACATCCTGTAGTTCTTCCTTCGTCTCCCTCTGGATCTATCGGCTTTATTCACACGCGGTCAAGCCAACTTCTCCCCATTTTGGGTATCGGCGTTGTCCACTTTGTTGGCCTTGGTGGGGACCCATTTCACCCTCATGTCTTATTTGTGCTTGATTTGGAGGCCATCCTTCTTTCTGTCACTCCACTTGATGATCAGGACATGGACTTCTTGTTTATCCATGGTGTTGGTAACGTCTCCAATCACTCATCTAGAGTGGTGGTTCTTCGTGGTCTTCATTTCGATCATCTTTTCTGTGTTCCTCTCTTTCTTCCCTCATGGTTCATTATGTCTGCTCTTGTCCACGTTGCTCCCATCCCGTCTCCTAAGCAATTTTACCTCTTCTACTACCACCTTTGCGACATTCACAATATGGCCATTGCGTGTCTCTTCCGCACCCAACCTGCAGTTGGGATTGAATCTACCACATTCATACCTCCGTGCTTCGCTATGTGCCTTGACTGTGGTTGTGGAAAAACACACCACTCCCCATTCAGCACAGTCGAGTACATCATTGCCCATCCTTTCGATCTGGTTCATGCTGATGTCATACGTCATCTCCCCTATGACTTCTTTGGTGGGCTTGGCAGCTACATGGTGTGCTTGAATGATGACTTATCTTGCTACCACTGGGTCTTTTCCTTGCATAACAAGAGTGATTTCAGTGATTTCCTTGACTCCTGGTTGCCTCAAGCCGGGTGTGCTTTTCTGCACTACCTGCATGTCTTTTGCTGTGATTTGGGTGGTGAAGTTTTTGGTCCCACTGGTCGTTTCCTTGAATTCTGTGCTGCACGCATGGAACCATGACACTGTACACACCGCAGAAAAATGGTGTTTCCTACTAGCTTATGGTGTGCGTCCCCTTCTCTTGACTTCTGTTCAGCCTCCTCTCTTTGAATTTAAGGCAATGCCATACATGACCTAGGTGTGGAACTGTGTTCTCCATGGAACCCTCCGTTCTCATGTAACTTTATCTTGAGTGCTGGACTGGTCGTTGCACTGATCTTTGCCTTGCTTATCTCTAGTTCTCCATTGCCTCTGTCTCACTTCTTGATGATCATCGTGACTAGAAGCTTGCTCCTCGTGATTGCCTCTCAGTCGTTCTTGCCATCTCTCCCCTCTCCAAGGTCCAGCATTTCTGGGATCCCACTCGATGTCGTGTCATTGAACATCATGATGCTCTTTCATTTTAGCAGGTGTTTGAACGGCTTGCCTAGGCTTGCCTTTTCCTCCCCCATCTCTATGATCCCCCTCTCTTGGCTTGGAGGAGGGTCTGTCCCACCTACCTCTGGTGGGCCTGAGTTGTCCCCTTCTGTACAGGACCAGTCAGATAATGCTCCCTCTCAGTCTGATACTTGCACCCCTCTCACGTCTCCTCATATCTCGTCCCCCATACCTCTTTCATTGTCACCTACCACATGTAAAATGGATGACATTTCAGCCTCACATTCAATGCCTATTGTGTCTCCTTCTCACATCCAGGCTGACCCTCCTCCCACCTCGTTCCACCCACTTTGTGGCTTTCTATCTCTTGTGCTGCCATTTCCCCCCATGTCGTGCTGTCGAATGTTCATGGTGGTCGTCTTTGGACTCTCCCCGCTCAGACTTATCCGTTTGCCTCTCACTCTTGTGCATGTGCCTCTTCCAATCGTAGCATGGGTTTATTGTACAAGATCAACCCTGCCGGCTCCTCCTATCGTTGTACCCTAAGTTAGTGTTTCCGATGAGCCCGGCCTTTGTGTCCTTGGGCACAAAGGCCGGGCTCAACCACAGCTGCCTCTTCCAATAGGCTCTTGACACATCTTTTGCTTGGTATGTTGCCTCATGTTTTGTTACTGTTAGTCTCTTACCACTCCCACATGAACCAATCACATTTTTTCATGCACGTTACACACCTAAATCCACTCTGTGGAAGATAGTAGTGCAAGAAGAGCTTGATTTTATTACTGACCACGATGTTTCTAACTTATTGGGTCTTCCACTGGGACGGATGGCGCTGCCAGCAAAGTGGGTTTACTGTTAGAAGTAAAAGCATGACTTCTTTATTGAACGGTACGAGGCTCAACGCAAGGCCAAAGGTCTCACTTAGATTCCTCAGATTGACTTTGATGAGACGTTTACTCTAGTCCAGTGATACACGGCTACGAGAGCCCTCGATCTTGGTGGCTTTGTTTGACAGGGTGTTGGGAAAAAATGATGTCAACTATGATTTTCTTCACAGAAAACATAACAAGGAATCTATATGGTCCAACCTTCTGCATTTACAGATGGAACAAAAAATGTATTACGGCTCTTCAAAGTCCTTTATGGGCTCAACCAGTTGCCTTGCTCCTGGAACAAGGAGATCACCTCCATGTTTGAGAAGGGAGGGTTTTGTAGGAGCACATTGAATCCTGCCTTAGTGCTCCCTCTACTCCCCTTGTTTCCTTCCTTGTTTGTATCAATGACCTGCTAATTGCATCTCCTAGCCCTACAACCTTTCAGTCTACAAAAGTCCTCTTATAGTAAGCATCTAAGATGAAGGACCAAGGAGCTTGAGTGTCTTTTCTCACAACAAACACTACATGTCCAACAGGCTATGTACATTCGTAGCCTGAAGGAGCACTTTGCATCTCTGATGTCTTGAATTTCATCTACCTCCATCCCCATGACCCTTGCAGGCCAGAACTTGTTGAAGTCATTGGATGTATCTAAATTGGGAGAGATGGTCGATGTGACTGCTTGAGGATGATTGGCCCATTAATGGACCTTGCTACTTCTACTCATGCCGGTATCATCTTTATTGTGAAATTTCTCTCCGAGTTCACCCAGGGTCGAAGAGAGCATCATCTTGAGGCTCCACTTCACATAGTGCGCTAGTGCTATCTACAGTGTGCACAATGTTGTACTTCAGAGCATATTCCTTGGTATTTTTGGATGATTTCATCCACAGTGAATGGGTATTTGAAGCCAATGCAAGAAGTAGGATTGGCTATATGAAATGGGTACATGACGTCGGTTGGACTTTTATGTTTGCACAATTCATGCACCACTATACATCACCCCGGGGCTTCGTGAACAAATTGTAGCTCAACAACCGATTTTGGCTTCTATTCTTTTTCCCTTTGTTATTTGTACGAGCTGCTCCAAGTTTGCAACTTGCATGTCGCAAAAGAAAGCTCGTTGATGTCACTTGAGTATGTGAATGTTGTATAGTTGCATTGAAAAATGTGGTGAGGTCCACTTTGAATAAATGGCCACAATGAGGATGAAAGTAGTTGCCTGCTTCCATTGGTGGATGCGTTTTGAACTAATATCACTTATTCATTGTTACACATGCTACTGTTACAATGGCACATAAAGGAGGTACATGGAAACATGGAGGAAACACACCTTTCAAGAGAGGAAATTAAACTGAAATCTAACTACTTCTTAAGCACGTTTTGCATTCCAGTAATGATTTCTTTCAACCAGGACAACGCATGTAATAACTTGATAAATATCCCATTTCTTGCGACCACCCTTTTGATACTATTGTTCTTTATTGTTACACATTCTGTAAAGCATCACACACTCGGTTGACCAATAGCTCCAATATGTTTTGATGGATAAGCATAGCTGCGTAGCTTATGATTGGAATGTGCTACTTTGATGTCATTTATGGACTTCACACTGCATCTCTTCACTTTACCAACTGGTACAACAATCGTGTTGTTGCTTAAGATTTTGTTGCATGTCCGGTTGTTGTTCTAGGAGTAAGATATTCAATTGTGAGGAGTAAAATTGCCCCTCCACCAATTGTTGCATTCACGTGGAAACCCAAGGATGAGGTCCTTGTTTGGTTTAGAGGTCCGAGTTACATGTTTTCTTACTCTTCCTCCTCCACCTATCATTTTGGCAAGAACGTTTGAAAAATTCTTTCCACAAAGCACAACGTCTCCATTTGTGCATACCACCAATCACGTGGTGGTATTACCGCCTCCACATGCGGCTTCTTGCATGAGTTTTGTAATAGAGCACAACTATATGTCTGTGCATGCCACATGTCATGGGGTGGGCTTACGTCATTGTGCCTTTTTTGTCTGTTTTTTTCACTTCTCAACTCGCCGCATTACATGTTACTTGAGGAATTTACAATTGTCAATGTCACCGTTGCTTTAGATGCGCCCCATGCCAGTATGCTCCTATGCTAGTTTTTTAGAGTTCAGATTCTTTGAGATGGTTCATTTTGGGGACATGTCTCCTTGGATGCAAAATGCATCCATTGATAGTGTTGCTGTGACAAAGTCTGAGATTGCAAACATTGATTCACACTAGGAAAGGGTATCTTTGCTGTTGCACATTTTCCCTTTGGCGATGTATTGGTTGGGATCCACACGTGCTTAATGTTTTTGAGTGGAACCCTACTAATGTGTGCAATTACGATGTTGCACACCTTAACCATGGTTGCTCCAAAGCACCGTGAAATGTTTGGATTTATTGTTCCTATGCTAAAACTAGATGATGTGTTAGTTTTTCTAATTTGTGCTTCATTAAAGAATATTTTTTTGATTTTGGGAGGCACATATTGGGTTGTTTCTAGTGACTCAAAACTATTGCAATCATCACTCTTACACTAGAGGTGGTGAGAAGATTTCAAACCTCACCACATTGCTTTGTCTTGTAGAAATGTCGTGTTGATGAACTTGCAGGTTGTAAGTTCATTATGTGAGCATTGACGCGCTTGTGGCTCCAAACACAAGTTCTTATTACATGATTTTTGCTCTTGACATAGGTTGTCTTCTACTTAGCTACGTGCTAGATTCAAATTGCATGCTCTCCCTATAGCTCCATACAAGCTAATGAGGAGTGAGCTCGTCATGGGACTCAAGCTCAAGTGAACCTCTAACTACTAGTGAAGAAGACTACGTCGATAAAGCATGCCGTGCAATCGGCTAAGACATGACCAACTTTGTTACTCTTTGGCATCATAAGCATTATGCCACTTGGATGTCTAGTTGGCGTATGAGACCTTTCTGTTTCCTGCAAATCTTTTCAACACTTCCTTGATCAATTTTAGGACATGGAGGGAGTCGTTGAACATTCTGACCACTTGTATGGAGTCTCAGGTAAGCACTGTCATTCTAGCTGCTACTTGTTATTGCAATGCTCCTAATGGAGATTTTGTTCCTTGGTCGTCACTCCACCCTCAGTGAGATCCTGTCAATGGTTTTCTTACGTTGGCTCTGAACACAATTTGCTGTTGCTCATTGGTTCCTTGTACTTTCTAACGTAATGCATGGGTTGATGGTGTTCCTTATGACTGTATTACGTGGATTCATGTAAAGCACTTTTGTTCGTTGTCAGTTTCTCCTTAAGGCGCTTCAAATGATGCTAACACTACTACATGTTTCAGCTAATGTAATGGTATGGTAACACATTCATGGTTATGCTAGTAGAAGCTCATGTTGATGATGCACCAATTACTCAATATGAGACTTCTCTTAAGACTACATAGGGTATGCAGCACACATTGCAAACCTCTCTTTGTAGGGTAAAACGTAGAAACAAGATCAAGGAATTGTTCTTGCAAAACTCCATATTCACACGCGTTTTCGTGGCAAACTCTTTTGTGAAGCGCCACATCTCTTGCACACTTCTCCTCCTCGTGTTATCCTTGCTCTTCCCTGGACAACTTTCTTGGTCCATGCAAAAGCATGGCATTAAGAAGCCATTGATCTTCGCAAAGTCTTTGGTTTTGCTCTCCATATTGAGGTTACTCAAAGCATCCTCAACGATACCATATGTGTGAAGGTTTCCACATCACGCACTCACAATGTCATTGGTGAGTGGTGATCAATGTTGTCATCCTTTGAAACTTGAGTTGTCACGGGTGAGGTGATTTGATATAATGTTAGGTTTTAAACGTTTTCCATGACACATTTGTTGCGTTCTTTTGTGTAGCCAGAGGTCTTGCTTGTGCATGGAAAGTATGTGCCAAATAAGTTGAATTGGTGAAAACCACTACAAATGTGGTAGACATTCTAGTTGAAATTACTATTCAGCCAAATTTTGGTACATGTGAACAACGGTAAATCACAACTCAGCTCAACGATCAAACACAATTCACCCCATCCAAAGGCCTAGCAGATTAGTAAACCGTCAAGGCTGTCATTACAAGAGTCTCTTTGCGGTCACAAAAACATTAGGTTAAATTGCCTTCGGATTGTCATGGCAGCATCCCTTCCATGCTGGATGCCACTACAAACCTTATGAGGGCTTCTAAGGACTTTGTTTCCTCTTTGCCAAAGTGAGAGAGTGCTATCATACTTACAAGGTCGGAAGAGGGGTACTCCATTGAAGTTCGTCTACACTTGATCAACACTTCAAATTCGAGCTGAAGATATACACTGACATTTATGCTCAACGTCAAGTTAGAACTCCCGGATAAGTGATGAGAAACATTTAAGGAGGAAGCTCGTGTGAGGTTGTTTTCTAATCTTGGACAAAGTCTGGCCATCTCTGCAAAAGCTAACATGGCCCTTAAGGTGAGAGAGTGCTTGTAGAGTCAAAGAAGGTGGCACTGTGTGACAAGGTATACTCAAAATATGTTCTTTCAATCAATTTACTAGTGGAACTCTATTTGAATATTCTGCTACAGTTGTTGATGGAGTTGGTGAATTCATTCTGTCTAGTCTGCTTTTGTATTCGAATCATGACAAGTTAACATCTTACTTTGTTGCTTGAGAAAACGTCTTCTTATGTGTTCACAACTTCATCCTCAAGAAATAATTCTGCTCTAGAGCACNGTTTGTTTTCTAATCTTGGACAAAGTCTGGCCATCTCTGCAAAAGCTAACATGGCCCTTAAGGTGAGAGAGTGCTTGTAGAGTCAAAGAAGGTGGCACTGTGTGACAAGGTATACTCAAAATATGTTCTTTCAATCAATTTACTAGTGGAACTCTATTTGAATATTCTGCTACAGTTGTTGATGGAGTTGGTGAATTCATTCTGTCTAGTCTGCTTTTGTATTCGAATCGTGACAAGTTAACATCTTACTTTGTTGCTTGAGAAAACGTCTTCTTATGTGTTCACAACTTCATCCTCAAGAAATAATTCTGCTCTAGAGCACGATTTTTCCTCCCCAAGGAAGGTTCCACCTGATAGTGGTCCCATTAGCTAATCGTGCATGTAATTGTTGACATAAGACTGTCCCCGCTTCAAGTTTGCATTTTTTTCTATGTTGCGCATGCATTGATGAAATGATCAGTCTTACATGAGTGTAGTGATGCATAGTGGTCCAAAATCCAGGCGTTACATGTTGCTGCTAAGTCACGCTAGTGAAGACGCTCATGCTAGGTTATCCTGGGTGCCTAGACAGGTGTGGGCCCACTTGAGTGGACCTAGCCTAGTACCTAGTAGTGCTTACTAACACAGCAAAGCCACTAGCCAAGCCGGGTCATCGTGCATACACTACCTTGCAAAGCAACATCCAAGAACCTTTCCCCGAAGACCTAGATGCCAGATCATTACTTTGCCTTAGTAATAGAATATTCCTAGCCAAAGCGAAAGGTGTGGTTCCATGCAATATCCAACCCATTGTTATGGAAGTTATTTCTCACATCAACAAAGACAACGTAGACATGTTGACATAGGGAAACAAGAGCTATAGAAAAAGAGAACAAGAGAGAGAGAGAGAGAGAGAGAGAGAGAGAGAGAGAGAGAGAGAGAGAGAGAGAGAGAGAAAGCAAATGAGGATATAACCTCCCACATAGTTAGATATCAATATTGAAAGATTTAATATCATTTCAAAATATAACACAATAGATGAAATTTGATACATTTCTCTTTAAAAATACAATGTGGTACGGTTGAAGAGTTTGAAAGTTGCAACATGTTGAATGAAGAAACTAGATTGTAAGAGGTAGCAAGATGTGAGGGGAAAATTCAACTTTGTGGAATAAATGCTAATTATAATTGTAAGAAGGTTGGTCCTTAATTCCTTGAAAAGGTATGTGAAATCAAAGATAGATTAAATGAAGATTTATAGGGATGTGGTCATTGAGGAATTAGCAAGCTAGGAATGGTAGATTAGAGGCAGAATGGAAAATGTGAATACAATTTTGAAGAGGATTAAAAAAAATAGGTTGGTTAATGGAGGGAAGACAATTATTCTCTCTTCATAGCATAAGAAGAAAGACGGAAATTGAACAATGTCTCAAGGAATTCAATCATGATACTCTCCTTAAACAACCCTTGATGGAATAGTGATGGAACATACTTTTTCTTTTGAAATTGATGAAGATTAATTCGTAGTCATTTATTACAATTCTTGATTTACAGGTGTTTTGAAGTCTTGTTTTAGAACATACAGAACATGTGCATGACATTTTGAAAAGTCAATGATGTAAAGTTTGAACAAGGTAAGGAATGTCTCAAGAATGTAATTGTGATATGTCGGAAGTAGTTGGTACAACACGTCAATTGGAATGTCTAGAAATTGATTAAAGTCTCTTGGTCACTTTTCATGAAGGTTTTCCTCTTCAAATGTTCATCTCAATAATGCATTCCCCATANCCATTGAAGTTCGTCTACACTTGATCAACACTTCAAATTCGAGCTGAAGATATACACTGACATTTATGCTCAACGTCAAGTTAGAACTCCCGGATAAGTGATGAGAAACATTTAAGGAGGAAGCTCGTGTGAGGTTGTTTTCTAATCTTGGACAAAGTCTGGCCATCTCTGCAAAAGCTAACATGGCCCTTAAGGTGAGAGAGTGCTTGTAGAGTCAAAGAAGGTGGCACTGTGTGACAAGGTATACTCAAAATATGTTCTTTCAATCAATTTACTAGTGGAACTCTATTTGAATATTCTGCTACAGTTGTTGATGGAGTTGGTGAATTCATTCTGTCTAGTCTGCTTTTGTATTCGAATCATGACAAGTTAACATCTTACTTTGTTGCTTGAGAAAACGTCTTCTTATGTGTTCACAACTTCATCCTCAAGAAATAATTCTGCTCTAGAGCACGATTTTTCCTCCCCAAGGAAGGTTCCACCTGATAGTGGTCCCATTAGCTAATCGTGCATGTAATTGTTGACATAAGACTGTCCCCGCTTCAAGTTTGCATTTTTTTCTATGTTGCACATGCATTGATGAAATGATCAGTCTTACATGAGTGTAGTGATGCATAGTGGTCCAAAATCCAGGCGTTACATGTTGCTGCTAAGTCACGCTAGTGAAGACGCTCATGCTAGGTTATCCTGGGTGCCTAGACAGGTGTGGGCCCACTTGAGTGGACCTAGCCTAGTACCTAGTAGTGCTTACTAACACAGCAAAGCCACTAGCCAAGCCGGGTCATCGTGCATACACTACCTTGCAAAGCAACATCCAAGAACCTTTCCCCGAAGACCTAGATGCCAGATCATTACTTTGCCTTAGTAATAGAATATTCCTAGCCAAAGCGAAAGGTGTGGTTCCATGCAATATCCAACCCATTGTTATGGAAGTTATTTCTCACATCAACAAAGACAACGTAGACATGTTGACATAGGGAAACAAGAGCTATAGAAAAAGAGAACAAGAGAGATAGAGAGAGAGAGAGAGAGANAACCCTTGATGGAATAGTGATGGAACATACTTTTTCTTTTGAAATTGATGAAGATTAATTCGTAGTCATTTATTACAATTCTTGATTTACAGGTGTTTTGAAGTCTTGTTTTAGAACATACAGAACATGTGCATGACATTTTGAAAAGTCAATGATGTAAAGTTTGAACAAGGTAAGGAATGTCTCAAGAATGTAATTGTGATATGTCGGAAGTAGTTGGTACAACACGTCAATTGGAATGTCTAGAAATTGATTAAAGTCTCTTGGTCACTTTTCATGAAGGTTTTCCTCTTCAAATGTTCATCTCAATAATGCATTCCCCATATTTCTAATATGATAGACTTGCCTCGCTTAGTTTTGATTGTTTTTAGAAGTATTAGGGCATAGCTCACTTTTGATGGATGAAAATCATAAAACTTACATCATTTTCTTTCCTTTTCATAAAAACCAATCGGTTTACAAATCATAATGTGGTCCCTAAATTGACCTTATCGAGTGTTAAAGTGATTGTAAAGAACAACCTATTCAATTTTGTACCTTAAATGAAATGCTTTAAGTGGATTATTGTTCTTCAAATGAATAATCTATTTGTTATGAAACATTCATGTTTAAGGGACATCGTTTTTTTACATGAAGAACGTGCTTTAAATTTTGTAACAATTTTCAGAAACCATAAAGTTCTTAGAGTATCTTAAACATGTTTTTCTTAGAGCAAGATAAAAACACTCAACCAAAGTTTTTATTAGAGCTGGTTTTATGATAACTCATTATGGTACATTCTTCCGTATTATCATGTACCCCTCATGTTATCCCATTCAATGAAAAGTTGATTCATCACTTACCATTCATAAAATCGTTTTCTACAGATGCAAGAGGAATGCGATTTTTGATTTCTTTTAGTCTTAGAATGTTTCAATTTGTTGATTGATGTTATAAAGAATCAATGAAAATTTTCAGTATGGCATAATTCTTATTCATGGCGCCGAAGGTCAAAATTCAAAGGGATGGCATGTCAATAACTTTTCAAAACGTTTTTTGGGAGTTTAATTCAATCCACACATTACCATTTTTATCGAACATGCTTTTAATAATAAGAAATTGTTTGAGTAATATATTGAAAATATAATTTCATGGGATTTTCAAAAGTTATCTTTGAATTTGGATTGGATGATTTTGCAAGAGCTTCTTAGTTCGACCCCCCTCTTGACGCTGACAACCTACCATCGGATTTTGTACATGGATGATACCATAACACTTTTTAAATGATCAGAGGGGCCTATCTTTGGACGCTCTCCCATCAGATGCCCGCGTTAGGGGGGGAAATGGTCATGTTGGGTGCCGTCAATTCTACGAATGGTGTAAATGTGAGCAAAACCGATGGATGGAATGATAGAGAACATAGGCGGTTTTTGACACATCTCTCCACTAGTGAGATTTGAAGAAACAAGTACCAGAGGAATATACGAAGACGAATCAATAACGTACCTCACGCTTTGGGGGTCAATGAGAATGGACGCATAATGCAGACGCGCCATCTGTCGTGTGTTTTTTTGTGATCAAGATATTTATGGGCATTATTCATTGATGCATGTGAATTGCAGCTAAGTCGAAACACCAATGTTGCCATCGAATAGGATCTGCGGTTATCTGGGCGTGAGATGGACACTTTTGAAAATGGATAAGTACGGGAGCTGGTCCCCATAGGTATAAGGCTCGGTGCGAGTCATGAACCAGACATGTGAATTTGCAGTAGAAAGTTTCCATAATGTAGTCAGTGAAACTGGCACCTATCTTTGTCGTGATTTGGAAGCCTCACTTCGCATCCACGCGTAGTGCATAGAGCACAGATGGGATAAAGTTTCCCAATTTGATTGTATGTTACATCTCAACATACTATTCATGCCCAAACATTTTCCGTTTATGTTTAATGTTTTTCCTTGATGGAGTCATTCGTGAAGGGTGAACATGGTTTCATACTCTTTGATTGAATTTTTGGCACATGTTTTGAAGTTTTAAGATCCAATCTCTCGTGAAACTATGCATCGTACAATAGAGAAATTAATCAATTTATTGATTGTTTCTAATGTATTCGATTATCAAGATCTAGCCTACATATGAAACCGTACTTTCATGTGATGTGCTTGTTTTTGGATAGGGAAAGGTGTTACATGCATCACGTGTGCAATGGTTTCGATGTTTTCATTCTAATGTTGTGTTGCTTAGGTGTGTTCGTTTCTCTTTTGTTGTCATGGAATGTGGTTTGATGATGTGTAGAAGTAAAAAACATATGTATTCTGGGAGTTTTTGAAATGAAAATGTCGAGAAAAGGTGGCTGGCACTGATCAAAATGAGTCTGGGTCTGGACATAACTGACTTTAGATGTATGTTGACCTTCAGTTTATTTCAACCAGCTGGTTGCAGTCTTACCGCCAAAGTGAAGCACTCTGATAAGATATCAGTAACTTAAGCTAGCTTTGATCACAATGCCGGATACAACAGATCGCAAAAGCACCCTCCTCTCTCTCTTTGGTCAATTCTGTCCCGTAAGAAGCGCAAAATACTGTTGGTCAGACGGGACAGCACAGACGCAATCCGCATCGCTCCTTGAAAGACCGAACTCCATCGCTCAGATCCTGGTCCGATTCCCAAGCCCAGCTGCTTGCTGTGTTGAAATCGGCTCGCCACAAACCGCCGTCCAAACAAACGGGGAAAGCACGCAAGCACATGAACCTCTACCGTTCCGTCCTATAAGAGAGTTCAGTGACCCTCCAGCCGTCAAGCAAGAATTGGCCGATGACATTGTCGCCTGTTTTGGGAAAGATGGAAAAGGACGTAGAGTCCAGAAGATGTACTTTCGGTTTGGATTACTGGTGAAGTGCCACAACTGTTTCTTGATCGTCGAGAAAGCCCGTTCCTACAGGTGCACTCAACGATGCGTCAAAATTTCAGGGGTAGACGTTGGTATTACTGAAACAAACCCATTCTAAAAGGGCATAATAGCTAATGCATCTCCACGAGCGTGAACAAAATACTGAGATATCCCTAACTTAGATATTGAACCACTTTTCTGAGAAAACTGAGAAAAAATATCACCACATCCATTTTTATGGCCATCCTCAATCTGCGACACGAGTTGTCGATCGAGCAAAGCAAGGGCACAGATTTGTCATCCACAACATTGCGAGAATCGCAATTGAGCAATCATTCTTCATTTTTTCCTCGTAATCAATCATTTGCGGGTAAAAGTGTTTTCTATTCTTATGCGGGTGGAGCCTGTGAAAACACAAAACCCTTACATCCGTGGTAGGACAATACAGAGTAGAAAAAAAGGAAATAAGTCTAATCTATCACTCAAGGTCGATTAAAAGCGCTTGTTTAAAACACCAGATAAAAGCCCATTTCAATTCATACAAATAGATTTTAAAACCTAGCCCAAACTACACTTGTGGTTTGAGGCTTTTCTTACATGCACTCATTTTGCACCCTATTAAAGCACAACATAACAAGTTCCCTTTCCATGCATGGGGTGTTTTGAAGCCCCAATCCAAACCTTTTCCAAACCATATTAGAAAATTCACTAAACCCTCTGTTATAAGATTTGTGATCTTTGTTCAATTACTTTCTTTAATAGCATGTTTGCATTGGACGCCATGGAACGTTGACATAGGAAGTGGTTTTGGATGTAGTGTATTTTTTTGTATGCTCGCTCGGTGTGCCGTTATCACATTCTGTAAAGAATGCCAATCTGGATATGGAGTTATGGATATGTGAAACTTAGAAACATGCTCACTCCTATATCTTTTCAAACGTTTTGATAAACTACCCCCGATTTGAGTTTGGATTTTTGTGCAAACCTACACTGGATTTCTAGCACATAATAAAGTACCAATTTTGGGAGAAATTATACCAAACCGAATTGCATCAAACACAACTGGGTCATTCCTTATGACGTTCCAAAAGTTAACTAGTAAACATTTTCTCTAGTAGTTGTACAACTAAGCATTCCTTCCATTATGTTCATGGAATAGCTTGTGTCCACTCCAAATTTCTATTCCAATCAACCCAAAGCATTTTCGCCACCAACCCTTAATTATAATGCTCCATTTCACCTGATTTCATAGTTATCCACCAAAATTAGAAAAACTATACTTTTTTTATACATTTTGGTTCAGTTCGCAACAACTGACTTCAATAAAAATAAACATTATGAAGCCCCCATCACTTCTCATCAACATTTCTCATACAGACCACTCACGGTGTGACATCGCACATGTCACTTGCCTTGAGCACAAATGACCGTACAGTTGTGTCATACTCTTTTTGAATACTCTGTATAAGTGCTCCACGTTTTTTGAGCATTTCATACAAGTATGCTTCATCCCATCTTCTGTTGATTGAATGATTTGGATTCTTTGAATTGTTTTAACTATGCACCTTATCCCCTTGAACCATGCATGCTTCATTCGCTACAACACTTAGCATTATACCGCAAATGCAGTCTGCTAAGTTTTTATGAGCTTGCAGTGACAAAGCCACCGCGTGCTCTGATGCAGCAAGGGGGTCCCTTGCTGCCGTAGGATCTTTTATGCCCAGCAAGCATGCCTTGTATAGTCTGTTGAGAAACTAGCGGAAGCAAGAATTATGGAGTTGAATCTTGTTAAAATTACAAGCATTGTACAAGGAACAACAGTTATGCAAACAGCTCAGCAGTGTGCTCTGACATAACTCCTGGCCCTAAACTGGGGCGCAACGTCTTGCTAGGCCGTGAAGGCCGTCAGAGCAAGGGTCTAGGCACAGCCACCGTCGCGACAGTGAACGGCCTTCAGGATGTCAAGGTGTCCTCGTCCTAGGCTGGCAGGCCTTGCCAGGCTTACAGGGGCCTTGGAGGGATTGACCTCCTCCCAGGCTGGCAGAGCTTGCCAGGCTTACAGGGATCCTGGAGGGATCACCAGCATCGTCCTCCACCCAGAATGGCACGCAAGTGCCAGGCTTTTAGGGGTCTTGGAAGGAACTCTAGCAGCATCTTGGTTGAAGGTGCTCTGGTGCTAAGGCATGGAGCCTTGCACGTGGTGTTGGGGAGATGATACTGGCGATGCTGTGATACTGAGAAATGGCAGGACCTCCGCCTTTTATACTTGAGGTCCTGGCAAGTTGACCACCTGAAGGAGGAGCTTCCTTCAGGTGCTTCAAGTCAGCTCCCTCTCCTTTCCTGTAATAGGGAAGCTTCCTTTAGGAGAAGCTTCCTGTAGTACAAGGTTTGTTCCTGGCACCTCAGCAGATTCAGGGAGAAGCTTCCTCCTTGAGGAAGCTTTGCCAGGTGTTCAGGTGCAGCTTCCGAGGAGGTTGCTTGCCCTTCAGGCCTTCCTGTGATGACCGTTGATCTCGCCATGTTGTTGCATCAGATCCGTCGACCAGGATCCTCCTGAGGC
The DNA here is from genome assembly GCA_023375785.1 of Penium margaritaceum. Lineage (NCBI taxonomy): Eukaryota > Viridiplantae > Streptophyta > Zygnematophyceae > Desmidiales > Peniaceae > Penium > Penium margaritaceum. The sequence goes on along the minus strand of SZWC01000105.1, from coordinate 259,718 downwards.
TTGCACCAGATTGGCCCATGTTGGTAGAAGGGGCCTTGGCTCAATGCATGAGGCTGCTGATGCAGTGGAAGCCTCATGTTCAGGGTGCATGATGCTTGTCCAGTCAGCTATAGGACTCCCTGACTAGGGTGGCTGTGTAGTACTATGCAGCAAGTAGCTCTCCTCTTCCTGAGCTAGCTCAGGGACATGCGCGAGCCTCTTGCGCATGCTAGCACAGTATAGTACGTTTCAAGCCCTTTCGGCTTTTCTAGGGCTGGATGTTAGAATCTGTCTAGCCTTAAATGGAAGGAAATTCCCAGTGGACGTGGATCCGGGAATCCACCGTAAAATCCGTAACTTCCTGTACAGTGCTCTGAACGTAGTACCATCTTCACCATATCGGAGCTTAGCACCAGCGCAGTAATTGCTTCACTCAACACAGTCAAGGGCCAGAAAATGCCACTACTCTTCAAAACTTTGCAATGGATTTTAACGCATCTCCACAATCTAGAAAATCTCATTTTGTGAATTAAAATGGCAAACAAATCATGTGCACCAAATGATGAGGAGTTGTAACCTAAAACTACTTTGACAATGGGGAATCAGGAGCACAACTATCATAGTGCACTCCAAGAAAAATAGGCAGTTATGTGAACCTTCATGGATCTCATCAATGTGACAAATAATCCAATGCAATATCAATAAAGCTCCGCATACCCTCCACCACTACCCACGAGAGTGACAAGCAACATTATGACACAAACCAGCACATTGCTTCCCATGAACGAATCTTTCCACTAGACGCTCTTGAAATTCAAGTTCAGCTACAACCATTTAATTAAAGATACCATTGCACTGGGGGGCTCAAAGACTGCCATGTGCAAGCAAAGGTGCCGACTTAAAGGGATAATGAAATCACGAGTTAACTCTGAAACTTTGCATGCACTTTTGGAATCATTGCACCTTGGTAATTCTAACACTCCTACGATCACGATGAGGCTAACAAAACTGGAAGTTTATTCAGTATAACAACATCAATGTCAAATGGTACAGCTTTAATTTGTTTTTTTCAATCAGCAAACATGCAAGCATAGTACAATAAAAGCAGATTTCTATTAATACATCATGACATTAGTATGACATTTGTAATAACGTGCATGATACCTTTCAAGAAGATCAATCTAATGTGTCATGACTTACTCCTATCATCATTGAACTGAATGAATTTTTTTTGTGCCAGATTCACACGCTGTAAAACAATGAAGGAATAGTCAAACACCTATATCACAAGGGAAATGAAAGTATAACATGGTATAGTTTATGAGGGATGTTTGAAATATCATCATTGATATCAAATGCATCAATGAAAATCTATGTTTACAACAACCTCAGATGCAAAAACTTACACAAATTTGCATGATTCACTATTCAAGACAACCTTCTACAATGCATGCAAATAAGAATATAACAATTGGGAAGGCCAAAAAGATAACGTATATCCTTGAGTGAGAAAGTCGTTCTAGGACATAACCTTGGTTGTTATGGAAATGAATGTTGCTATTCAATGCAATCAATTATTATGTTCAACTTCCAATATGAGACGTCACGTCTCATTAGGCTCTTAAGAATGGTGTCATTAAGTGAAAATACTTTGAAGTCAGAGAAAAAAATGGAGAATTGTGTAGACGGGAAAAGAAGATGAGTCCACCAGAAACATTTGATTCTTTTTTACAAATCATTATCCATACGTTCTTTTTCTTAGCTGGCTTTTTTTATTCGATTGAGGGTTTCTAAGATCACAAAGTCTTAAGAGGGGTATGACGAGAAAAATCCATGAGTATTGGTGTAACTACAATCGACGGGTGATATAAGCTTGAACATAGTTTTTGCAGTACTAAATCGTGGACCTTCAAACATTTAGTTGGCAGCGACCAATTGTGTAAGGTGCATGTGCACATGGGACCAAGGGTGATGGGATGATAAAGTAATGATAAGTTATGAAAATTCCATGGTCAACATTAAATAATATTTAACATTATTGAAGATATGCAACATGTGAAAATCTTGTGACTTGCCTAATGAGCAAAGAGAACATCATCATTAGACAATGTTCTCTCTATTTGCATAGTTCGAGGGTACACAAGGGTAGTGACATAGAATAGATCAAGATTAGTTGGATGAAATGAAACCTACCTGTGAGTGAGCTACCCATGACAGAACACTTGTTGTGGGAAGAAGCTAGGATAGAAACAGTATAGGAAGTTACAACACCCACTACACTACACATAGTATTAATGTGATTACACATGGCCAAGTGACACTGGTCACATGGAGCACAAGCATGAGTAGTCAATGTGAAGTGAGGGAAAGTAAAGGAGCCCAATATAATGCAAAAAACATTATTCTCATGTACCTTAACACTTGAAAACGTTCGACCAACCTCAGAGAGAAGGGGAGATTTGAGCAAGAAGCATTGGATTCTTCAAGGAATGCTTTCATCTCAGCATTGGCATTATGAAAGGCACATGCACCGACATTTCTAACATGAAAATGAGGGTTGTTTTCATGAAACATAGCTTGAGCGAAGGGAAAGTGATCTTTTTGTATGTCAAAAAAAGGTTGTGCACTAGAACAAGATTACATGATGCATTTTATAATGGTGCACAAGTGAAATATGTGTTAGTGTTGTTTTGAATGCAAAGGAATTTAAACTACTAAGTACCACAAAAAAATCAAACATGTATACACCTTGCCAATGTTTAGAAATTATAAAATTGGAGTACAACTTTAATCTAAAAATGGAGAAAGAGCCTTAAAAAAGAATTCCCTTGCATGCTCTCCTTTCACAGGTGAACCCTATGGTTTAGGTACCTTTATTTTTTTGGTTGAGATTAATTCATTTTGACATATATTTGAAAGGGTTACAGGGCGTTTGGTGGCTAGAAGCAAACACATTACTTGTTTAATGATCCAACTTCGGGTAAAGATTCACCTTTAAGTTTTCACAACAAGAATGTGGAGCTAAAAATGATACGATTTCAATAGTATCATGACAATGAAATTCATAAAAATCTAGGCACAGAAAGATTCTTAAAAAGGTGTTGGAGTTCAACTAAGAAGACCAAATAAACACAAATGTCGTAGCATTGTGAAAATCATGCAGCACCTTTCAGTGGGAAACGTCTTGTTGTACGAGGCCACCCATACTTCTCCAGATTCTCTTCATTCTAATACATCCATCGGAAGACAACATATGGATTTTGTATCTTGATTACCATGAGCTTGGAGGGATGCAATGTTATGTTTATGGTGATGTTTGGTCTTGCAAATAGCTTACTATAATGATTGTCATCATCGCTATGGGATTAGCATGTTTGTTTGAAAACATTTTTCTACGTAACACTATCAACAAAAGGGATTGTGGTTTCATCAACCCTTTATAGCATGAATGGCTAACGTGTGATTGCTAATCATTGTATCTTGTGAATAAAGCTACACCCTCAAAGTGACAGGAAAGCATGTCATTGGTCCTTCATTGGACCAATGAGATGGGCAAGCAACACTCACACTTTATGAGAGGCCAAATGACTCATTAGCCAACAAAACACCCAACCATTAAGTTTGCATGTATTTCTTCAGAAGAAAGAGAATGGGCAATGTTGTTTGAAAATGTTTGACAAACATTTTGCCACATTGATAAAGAAGAGACGAACATAGAAACATTCTCACCATTAATAATCAATTTCCGTGATATCTCTCATACGTTAATGGAAATAAGGAATTCAATAACTAATCGTTTGATGAAAAAGACGTCCATCATTTTCATGTGATTTGGCTTTTAAAAATGAAAGTGTTGTGATGCATGCCATCGTTTCTTAAGATATCCACTTCTGTAGCTAGAATTTAATTAAAAATCCTATTCCCCTATGATTGGTCTTGTATTTTCTGAAAATAATCTTGAACAACCAAAGCTAAACTGACTGGGGTAACCTATGTATTGCAGAGTGACTCTTTAGCTACCGAGAATTCCTATTTCTAGTATAAACTTCCATTTGCAAGTGGCCTTTCAAGTTCTTTAAGAAACTAGAGCTACCGTATGACCCTTCATCTATGATGGGCATTTTTTTTGCCTCGTATGGAGTTGTCCAACTAACTACAACTTCACGATATTGTTTTCGAGTCTTTGGGAGCACATGTCACCATTCCTCAAGTTGACACGTCAATTTGCCTACTTTTAGTACCTATAACATATTCCAATGACAAGTTCATCCATATTTCGTTTCAAGTGATTCGTTCTTCACATGAACTTTATAGAGTGCACTGAGTATTTTTTCACTAAATTTCTTTCATAAGAAGGTATTCAAGGTAGCTGCCTTTTGGTTGAAATACATCTAAGACTGACATGTAGCACATGGTGTTGTGCTAAACTTCTAGAATCTAAATGCATACTACTTTTTCTACACCTTAGGTTAACGATTGTTTTGGTATTAACAGAAGTGTTCTCCCTCATGCTATGCATACATGAATGATTCATACATCCCAAAAAAACTCTTTTTCATCAATGAATGTTAGGTTGTTCTTTTCACATGGTATGAGAGGAGAAGTATCATGGACAAAATCAGGGATTTTGTGTTTAGAATAACTTTATTCATTGTGTGTAACAAGTCCAAGAGCAGCACCAACAGAATGTCCCACAAAGGATGTAAAGCAATGAGAATTGCTCCACATAATGTCCGGAAATCCCAATGTCAAACTTTATAATGAGCTTCATTGTTAGTTTTAAGAAGTCAAATAACAAACACACCATTGCTCGGATAACGAGCCCATGAAAATCTAACCACTAAAAGGAATCATACATAGAAAGTTGTCTTAACCTATGCCATCAAGCTCCAACTGACATTTGTAACTTTATGGAGCATTATGCTCAAGGAGAACCTTCACAAAAGGCATAAACACACCATTTTCAATTCCATCTTCAGTGGGTAATCCATTAGCGCCTTTAGAGGTGTGAACCCCTTGCCTCAAGCTCTATTGTGAACATGTTTTTCCAACATGCTTTTCATCTCCACCAATATGCAAGTAGGTTAAAGAGGTAGAAGGAAGCTTTATGGCAAAACGTTCTATGATTGGTTAATCAAATTTCAAATAACTATCAATCCTCTAACATTGATGGAATTTGTTTTATGATTAGCACGTACAGATGCTAGAAGTTGAGTTCGTTTCCTTAATAAACTGATTTGATGTAAGTTCATGGTGAATGCATTCTTCCTAAAAATTTAGATTCCATGCACAGTAACTCATTTTCATCTTACAGAGATACAAAGCAAGTTCGCTTCTCTTCATGGCAATGTGTTGTGTATACATACCATTAAAACAATTGTACAGGATGATAAACCAATCATTCAAATCTTCATTTATACAAGCAAGTTCATCTTCAATGTTGACTTCTTCATAAATAGAGCATATGATTTTGATGACTAGGAGGCCATCCAAAAAACCACCTCTCCTTGAATCCCTCTTTGTCATACACATAATGAATGGTCTTAAGAATATATGGACAGAAATGGAGTACATTCTTTGATACACTTAGCATCGCCTTATTCAAAACATCAGTTGTATGATGCTAGTTCAAGAAACATGTGACAAGCTTGAATTGTATGGGGAGAAATGACCCATAAATCCTGCCATGAATGGATCTTTGATGTCTCTCAAATTTAATAAAAAGCCAACCTCTTCATCCATCTCATTTTTTGGTGCATCCAAATTGATCGAAATTTCATGTTCAACATGCTACCTTGCATGATGAAAATTAGAAAATGTTCCATAGGATATAATTTCAGAATAACTATTGAAACAACACAAAGATTTTGTAGCATAAATGGGCCTATGTAGAAGGATTTTTGAATGTGACAATGACATTAAAAAGAAGTTTCTATTGTGAAACTCAGAATTCTAGAAGAAAGATAGGATGGATGAGTTGTTACAATGCCACATGCTTTCCATGTTGGATCAAAGAAGTAAAAGCAAAATGAGAAGAAAAAAGAGGAATAAAAAACTAATGATTCAAAACAGATGTCATACAAGAACGGGTAGGATTATGGCTTCTAATATAAATGAAGAACTTTTAGAAAAAGATAAGACGTAATTCTTAAGACTTTAAGACATCTTGTACCCAAAGGGATATTGTAACAGCAATCACATCTTACCTTATAATATCATCTCAACCTTGAATGCCACAAAAACACTTCCATTGAAATGTTGGGAAACATGGAAGAACTACCCACGAATGGAATATTAGACCTTTGATTTGGCATTGAAAGAAATGCTTTCATGACCATCTGAAGTTCACGTAATGTACATGGAATCATTACAAATGTAATTTTCGTATGAAAGCTTTTCATTAAATTTCTTTAATCCAAATTCATTCTCACAATTATTTTTGTTTTACCACCACAACACGGTTTATTACAAAACTTTAGCTAAGGAGAAAGGGGATGGTCAAAATTGAGGTTCGTTTTTAAAGTGGACAAAGGCCATTCATAGAATTTGTGAGCATTTCTCAAAAAACAAATTAACACAAAATGCTTGGATTTCTTTTAATTTGTGTAATAATCCAGTAGTTACAAGAACAAATCTCTAGCAACCTTGTGAATGGTATATTCATTGCAAGTATAGGGTCAAGGCCATTCATCATTGTGCATCTTGTGTGAATTCGATGTTGGCACCTTTACCCTTCCTTTTTTCTTTATATAACTTGATAAGAAGTAAGCCGCCTTTTCTTGTTTTTGACAACTAAATACCCTCAAATCTATGATTTGGCTGAAGCAACCTGCAATCAGAATGGATGAGTACGTACATGATGTGTAAACATATCCACATCTTACATACAACATGCACGTCTCAAAAGGTATAAAAGTTCATTCATGTATGTCTGAGCCTTCATGCTTGAATGAGTAAAATAATTTAGAATGTACCAACTATGCATTTATTACTTTAGTGAAGGATCATGCCATCAAGGATCAAACATGGATCTCACACCTTGTAGCACAATTGTATGGTAGTATGATTTTATTCCACTTGTTTGGAACTATTGAAGGCCATGCTATTCGCGGCAAAAATCAAAGACCCATAATTACTGAAGACACTTTGGCAAGAAATGTGGTTAGAATATAGTACATCCAATATCAACTCTTCCACCAACATTGAGATTTGTATCAACACTTCCACAATTATGTTCTTAGCATAAATAGCCTTTAATAATTTAGCATTATAATACTGTAATTCGTATGTGAAGAATTTCATGGCTAAAGGATTACAAGTTTATGAAACATGTCCATTGGTTAAGGTAAGATAGAAAGGCTCATGACTTCTACCTTTTCCGTACTCATTATTTTATTACCAAACATATTGATATTTGTCCAAACAATGTTACATGTATGACCTAGATGGAATCAAAGAAATTAAGTTAAAAAACAACTTAGCATAAAGAATTACATTTGGTCATGGTGAAGAACGGAGAACATAAAAAGAAAATTATGTATGAGCTACATGATGAGATATAGCTAGCGACAGAAATCACGATGAATGGTGATCGCATTCCTTTCACCATTTGGAAGCAAAATGTTAGTGAAAAGTAGTAACATGAAACTCCTCTAGTGGAGAAGGATAATGATTGGAGATAGGACAAGGGTTTCATGGAGCCATATAATGAAAAGGAAAACAAACATCAAAGAGAACAAAAGAACCATGTGGAGCATTGAATGGAAGTTGTGAAAAAAGTAGTCCAAAGAACACTATTTCAAAAGGTCCTATCCATCAATAAGAAGACACCTTCAACATGTGCATCCTCATCTTAAACGTTTTGCTTGAAAAAAGAATAACAATGACCATAAAAAATTTCAGCATCAACAAGGCTCTTTCAAGGACCTCATGCAGAAAGCCACAATGAGTATCTTGGCGCAAAATGCAAAACTTACTATCATGAAGGGACATGTGAGATTGTTCAACTACATCTAGGAAACCAAACCATTGAATTATTGTGTCTTTTGGGTGTGAAAAGAAAACAATTATTAGCATCGACATGATTTTATCCTTGCCACAAGTTGAGAATATGTATTCAAAGCTTCATTAATGCAATATTGGTGTGGAACCACCCTACGCTTGCTTAATGAAGGATTTAAGCCTATGAAAGCTTCTGCAATTCTTCCCTTTTAATTTCACCTTTGCTGATGTTGAGGGTAGTTTTACCTTGAGGAGCCCACCTTATGCTTTCAAGTGAAACTTCACATGGTTAGTACTCAAGATTTAGATCTAGTTCTTAAATGTATTGTTGTTGCCATGGTTCCCCATATTTATCCCCATGTAGATCCATCTTAATCATGTATTGGATTGACTCATGTAGGTTTGCAGGGTTTGGGATTCATGCATGAATGTGCTAATGTACATGCATACTACGAAAGATGCATGATGGTCGTAAATTGTTTAACGGGTACATGACCAAGGTACATGTGCAATACCTTTGAATTTCCAACTCATTAAAGCATGTGCTCTCATCATATGCATTATTTTGCACAAATATCATTCAACATGTTTCATAAAATTGATTAGAGAAGATATGGCCTACTTGGGTTGAAATCATTTTGCAATTTTCACCCATTATAGTTACAAAAGAATCCGTGAAATGTTTTCAAAGTCTTTGATTTGAATGGAAAATTAGCCATATTGAAGCAAGTCTTTTGTGGATCTTTGGCTTATTAGAACAACTAAAGCACGTTCTTACCATTTGAACTATTAAATAATTTTGGTTTCAAATGTTCATGCTAATGGGTTTACTTATGCTTCATTTTTATCTCTAGACTTTAGGTATTGAAAACATACGGTCCTTGGCTTTGTGAATGTGGATTGAATACTTTCAAGTTTTGATGGTTTACATGAGACAACGTTTTTGGCTAGATGAAGATTAGAATAAGGATCTTAGTGAGCTTGATGCAGGGATGATTCCACAAGTGTGCATTTTTTGAGCCATTTGGCAAACTTTCTTGATTTCTTCAGAGAGAGTGGCAATTTGGGCCACTAGAATGTAGTAAGAAAAGACAAATGTTTTGTTAGAGATATTTTGAAAGGCAATAAATTGAGGTTTCATAGATCAATGCTCGTAAACTTAGTTTCTAGAATAAAATCTGAATTTGAACTGGTGATTGAGATGGCATACACCGTTCAAATGAAAGTTGCTTTTGATGGAATGAGGTGGCATGTATATTGCTGCCACATGAAGTGGTTCATTGGTTGAGGTGGATAGGTGGTTGCATAACCACCGGTAGAGGGTGAAGTTCATGGGACTCAAAGAGTAACTTAGAAAATTTAGGCAATCTTGAAATTTGAAGAATCATATGCAATTGGAGTTAAAAAAAAACTTCAATGAGTCATGTTAGAAGAGGACATATTATGGAATATTTTGAGATTACCCCTTTATTGTAAGATAAAGGTTGAATTCTGATTTTGAGGAGGCTATGATTCTGATCTAAACTCGAGTTATTGGCAAAGATGAGGCTTTTTGGCCTTTTGGGTTGGAAAAAATGAAATTGGACAGGTTTTTTAGCAAAATTTGATGATGAAACTTGGTATTATTTAATGGATTCTAAAGACTTTACGCAAAGAGTTTTCGGAAATTCTAATGAGTTTGATTTTTGTGCCTGCATTCTAGTCATAACAACAAGAAATGCGTAGGAGGAACAAGTTTTTGAGGATTTGGTTATTGCATTAAACACAGAAGAACCAATTGTTTGTAGGCCTTTTCACATGTGTATCTTGTTCCCATTAATCTATTCCCATTGATCACGAGAAACAACCTAACACATTTTTTGAGATACGATTGTAACTTTATGTGATTATGGTCCGCATATTTAAGATCTCTTAGATTAGTTTAAGGAAAGATGTCGGTACACTTTCGGAAAATGATGGTCTCTCCTGGTACAAGGTTTGCACTAGTTGAGTTTCCCTGCATTTTTTATGGACGTTTTGATGTGCAGTATAGTTGCACTTTGTTTTATCACTGTTGCTTTCTACTTATTCCTGTGGTTTAGTTACAGTTGCCGCATACGGAAAGCTGCTGCCTTGCAAGGGAGTTGAGGGGAAGATCGCTAATTCAGGGTTCTCTCCGTCCACGGCCAGCTGAGTATTTCATATGGAGTGGTTGCAATGTGTAGGGCCCGTATTCCCTGACTGACTGTTCACCCGTTTCCTACCAGTCCCGTGCCTGGTATGTCGTGGAAGGCACGATATGGAAAAACATCACTACCATGCCATTGGACGAGAGAACAGTGAAGTCGTCGATGGGGGTAGCTAATGGCGGAAAAGATTACACGGGGGGTCTGAAATGTTTGTCCTTCGATGGGGGTACTTAAAACTAAGCAGCATCAACCCACTTCTTGAGTACCCCCTTCGGGTTCTTCCAGAGGAGAAGTACGGACATGTGAAGGCCGAAAGCCCAGCAAGAAAATGGACATGATGCATCCCGCGAACACCAAGAAAACACAGAGTCAAGAGTAAACAAACGGGTAGTCGACCGCGACAACATTTTAACGGGTGTATCCACTTTACATTCTGAATATCGTTGTACCAAACTCCACGTACATGATTCTGTTTGACACTGACGTGGGGTCCACAATGATAACATGAGGCTGTACGAACATAAAAAAACAAAAAACATGATTCAATCAGAGAAAATTGTAAATTCTAGACTGATAACCTGCTTTTCATCTTCCTTGTACATTCTTTGCATAAATTCTTTCATGTTTCATGCTCTATTTCAAAAACAAAAAAAATAATTTCTTTTACAGAAACGTAATCAAATTTATGAAAACACGGAAATTCATGGATGAATATTATATTTTACTGTTTAATTGTTATACTCATGTACATATAAATGTATGTGTTACACAAAAACATATTTATGTATCGAAATATGTACACAGCATTTTTTCACCATAATCATACATATGAACATAGATGTAGATATAACATAGATATGAACATATATACGAATGTAAGTATAGATATCAATATATATATGATATATAAAATATCTATATGTGGTTATAGATATAGATATGAATAGAAATATACATGTAGATATTGATAAAAATATACATGTCGATAAAGATACAGACATCGATATAGATATAGATATAGATATAGAATAGAAATGCATATACATACATAAACATGTAGATATAGATTTCAATATATATATATATAGATATTGATATAGATAAAGATATAGATATAGATATAGATAATGATATAGATATATATGTATATGGATATAGATATAGATATAGATATAGATATAGATATAGATATAGATATAGATATAGATA
>SZWC01000105.1:215740-237172 GCA_023375785.1 Penium margaritaceum | reverse complement strand
GGTGGTGGTGGTGGTGGTGGTGGTGGTGGTACAGCGGCAGCAGCACAACCAATGCCGGAAGGAGGAGCACCAGTGAGTGATGCAGGTTTGGGCTGCTATGCACCAGCGACACTTGTTTCTGCAACTCCCGACTTTGCTCCTGTGCCAGTTACCCGTGCCCACGTCACAGTTTTGCTAGGGATTTGATGGGCCCTAATGCTTAGCAATTTTCCCCACCAACAGTCACCATGGTGAACACCTCTAGTGCTTTCGGAGGTTGCAATGGGGCAGAGGCTACAAATGGGTGGAGTGGGTGCATGAAGTGAAAAGATGTCACCGTTGTGCACTATGTATGACCTGAATAAGGGATGCAGACAACACTCTCTGGTCTTTGTGTATTGCTCACCACGACACTTTCGGTCTCGTCACACTCACATCGTTTCCTCTTTGCCCATGCTCTCCACCACCTTGTGGAAAGTTTTGCACTAGGCCTTGATGCCAATCATGCAAGCTTCTTTGCCCTTGCATTGGGCAAACATGATGTTCAGGAATAACCAGCAACCTGTGTTGCACATTGTGCGTGATGCTCCTCAGTAACATCCTCTCCACTAGTACTCCCATGGTGCATGGTGCCTTCTTTACTATAGGGAGGACCAGCCATTTGTCCCATAATTGTAGCTAGAGGGTCGGTTCGGCCTTCCCATCTTGCGATAGTGAGGGGGTGGCTCGCAACCACCCCTCACTACTGTGAGGGTTAGCCGGTAGCCAGCCACCTCCTGGCTACCGGCCGGCCGGCAGCCATCTGGCTGGGTGGCAGGCGGCCGGTGAATTGACCGACAGGCCACCGGCCGGCTAGCCACCAGCCGTCGATTGAGCTAGTGGCTCGATCGGGCGGCCATTAGACCGCGATGCCTCGAGGGCCAACGCCTGTGGCCTTGAACCCTCGTCCTCGCCCTCTACTCCTCGCCTCCTCAAATGAGCAAGGCGAGGGATAGATATAAAGAGCGAAGGACTGAGGCGCGAGAGAAGTACAAAAGCGCAGGCACAAAATCGTTGGACGTGCCTGGAACGCGACGATTTTACGCCATTGCATCAAAACAAAACTCAAGTTCTCTTAGTACGAACTTTGAGTTTTGCTTACAAAAAACTCATGCAAAGTCATGAGTTCGAAGTAATACCCCCCTTCTTTGGGATCGAGAACAAGGGAGCGAGGTAAAAACGGAAATAGGCCTCCGGAGACTCCAAACATTTGAGTCTCCCTACGCAGGTCATTGATGACAGTTGCCCCCAAAAGTGACAATGAGAGGACGTCTCAGGACGCCATTCTGCAACCTCCGAAGATAACCTCAGTGCAGGAGCTAGAGACACAACCCATTACATTGGTATCAGAGCATGACAACTCTCTCGACCAAGTGTACAACGGTTCCGGTGGCCAGGAGACATATAAAACACTACGAGAAGCTATAGCAGTGACACAAACGCCACAAGGGGGTATGGGCTTTAAAGTTAACCATGTTAAGCGTTGTAAAGTACCTTAGAAAGCTCTTGAGAAGCTCTTCCTCATCATCTTCCTCCCTCTAAGCTTCCTCTTCCTCTTAGGGGACTAGATGATTTTTTTTTGGACGAGGTGGAGAGTGATCCTCCTAAAAATCATCAGTTTCCCCGTCTAATCAGGACTTCCTCCTCCAATTTTCATGACAAAAATGGGGAAGTGGTATTCCCTAGGATAAGAGACTCTCACGGCTTGACAGGATTAGAAAAAGGACAAAGGTGATGTTTGGAGAGTTTTTGGAGGCCTTCCCATCGACGTGGGGCACAATGGAGCTATCTCCAAGAAGGCAAAAGACGCGCGAGGAGGACTCCAGGAGAGGCCAAGGAAGACCACAAGACAGTGAGAAGAGAACAGGTGGGAGGGAAGAGCGTGCGAGGGTCATTATTCTTCCCCTCATTTTCCCCCACCATATGAGCGGTGCTCAAGTTCGGGTCACCTCTTGTTCTTTTGCCTTCAGTTTTCATAGGATTTTTAGCTTACCTAGTGCCCTGATGATGGAAACTGGGGCAGCCCTCAGGGAGGTGATCAGGCTCACCAAGAGCCGCCTAGGCAGGACCAACTGTTTGTGAGAGGGAGTTGCAGGTTACACAGACAGAAATTACGGAAGCGAATGTAGGTTTGCAAAGAACGCAAATGTCTGAATTGACTCTTGAGTGAGAAATTGCATTTGCACAACTTTCTAAGAAGCCTAAGTACGCCTCATTTGGCATATGGAGCTGGAAGAACCACTCTGTCAAAGTTCACCTCCTAGCACACTCCTAGCCTAGCGGGATGAGCGATAGTCACACTCTCACGCAAGAGAATTACCATCCCTGCCATGTGCACAACCAATAATCTTGGTTGGGACCTTCCTTGAAGCTCCCTGAAGGTCCTCCTGTCGCTTTTCTACCTTGAAGGCCGCTCCAAACCTCCCTGGGCAATAATTATGGCTGTCATTGGTGCTGGCAGTGCAGGGGCCGTCACTTGAACCGGACCCATTGCCAGCAAATCTTGAAAATCCATATCTCCCTCAAACGAACTCCGAATCGAGTTCCGTAAAGTGCTACAAAACCAGAAAAACATCATCTATTCACTTTTGTGACCTGATGATTTTTATCGAGCAACCCACTTTGGTCACTTTTTTTTGGCACCCCATATCGAACATTCTCCCACTTTGCAAGAATAAAAATCACCCAAGTCCACACTGTCCCCTCAGCTGTTGAAAGCGGTGTGCTGCCAGCGGCTTGTTCAGGAAGTCTGCCATTATCATGCTTGAAGGGCAGAACTTGATCTGCACCACCTGCTTTGCCACGAGTTCGCGGAAGAAGTGATATCGCAGGTGAATATGCTTGGTGCGGGCGTGAAACTCTGCGTTTTTGGTCAGAGCAATGGCGCTCATGTTGTCACAGTAGATTGTAGTCGCTGTGGTCTGGTGCTGTCCAAGGCTTGTCAGCAGCTCACGCAGCCACACGGCTTCCTTTGCTGCTTCACTGAACGGGATGTACTCAGCTTCGGTGGAGGAGAGGGCGATGCACCCTTGCTTCTTGCTCCTCCAACTGATTGCATCTCCCCCGAGTACAAACGCGAACCCACTGTTCGACCTCCTTGTGTCCAGGTCACCTCCCCAATCTGCGTCGCTGTAACCGATGAGGATGGGGCTGTTGTTGCCGCCGAAGGTGAGGCAAAGGCTGCTGCTACTGTCGAGGTAGCGCAGCACGAGCTTAACCTCCTCCCAATGCAGCATGCCCGGATTCGCGGAAAACTTGCTCAGCACTCCCACTGATTGGCTGATGTCGAGGCGCGTGCCGACTGCTGCGTACATGAGGCTCCCGACTGTTGCTTGGTACGGCACTGCTTCCATGCGGCTGCTCTCTTGCATGCCGCGGGGAGTCTGTGTCATGCTCCGCTTCGCTCCCACTTCAAGTGGTGTCGCTGCTTTGTGCGCTCCTGCCATGTTGAAGCGCTTGACGATGTTGCTCACGTACATGCTCTGTGACAGCTCCAAAGTCTGCTGCTGCCGGTCGCACTTGACCTGAAGGCCAAGGTAGTAACTAAGCTCTCCCATGTCTTTCATGTTGAACCTGGCAGGGAGGGACTGTTTCACATCGTCCAAAAGAGACTTGGAGTCAGATGGAATGAGCACATCATCAACAAAGAGCAAGATGATGACCTGGCTTGCCTCTTGCGTACGCCCATAGACTACATGGTCAGCTTTACTGCGCACAAAGCCAAGGCCAGCCAGCTGCTCATCCATCTTGTGGTACCATGCTCGCGGGGCTTGCTTCAGGCCGTAGAGGGCCTTTACAAGCTTGCACACCAAATCCCTCTTTCCCTCCACCACATACCCGTCCGGCTGCTCCATGTACACATCCTCTTCGAGTTCACCATTCAGAAAAGCACACGTCACATCCATTTGGTGCACCTCCCAGTCCATAGCAGCAACAAGAGCGAGGATCGCTCGGATGGATGGGAACTTTGCCACATGTGCAAATGTCTCATTGTAGTCCACACCCTCAGTCTGTGCATACCCCTTTGCAACCAACCGTGCTTTGTACCAGAGCACCTTACCCTCAGCACCACGCTTGCGCCTGAAGATCCACCAACACCCGATCACCCGGCTACCACGTGGAGCTTCCTCGAGGGTCCAGGTGCCGTTCTTCATGAGCGCACCATACTCCTTGTCTACTGCGGCGCGCAAATCTGCCGCCTCGGTGCTGCGCATAGCTTTAGCATATGTGGCTGGATCATCGATGACTATGAGGAAGAGAAGCTCAAGGTCAGACGACTCTGTTGGTGGTGGAACGATGCACAGGTTCACCAGCTCCTCCAGCGGCCTCTGTTTGCTTGCGAGGCGCTCGGATCGCCTCAGCGGCTCCCCACTGTCCTTTGCACCTTTGTTGATGCGTGTAGATCGTCGTGGCAGCTGCTGTATGTTGCTTTCTTCCTCCTGCTGTATGTTTCTTTCTCCATCAGATTCGGCTGCTGGCTCCTACTCCTTCTCAGCTCCCTCCACCTCTTTGTTAATGCCGTTGTCACCGCCATCTTCCGCACCGCCCTTTTCTACTACCGGCTCTTCTCCCAATTCAGGTAAAAGTGCGAGAACAAGTGGAACTACAGACATAGGGCTCCAAGTCCAGCCCTTCACGTCCTCTTGAAAGATGACGTCACGGCTGCGAATGATCTTGCGAGCAACGAGGTTGTAGAGGCGGTATCCCATGGTGTCGTAGCCGAGGAAGGCCGCCTTCACCAACTTTGCGTCCAGCTTGTTACGGCTGCCGGTAGGCACATGCACGAATGCGCCACACCCGAAGACTTTCAGGTGCGTCACTGTTGGCTTGCGTCCCGTCCACGCCTCCTCCTGTGTCATTAGTGGCACGGCGCGCGTGGGACTCCGGTTCTTAGGTACACGGTAGTGTTGACCTCTTCTGCCGAGAAGGTTGGTGGGAGCTCCACGTCTTGGAGCATGCTGCGAACACACTCCATGAGTATGCGGTTCACACATTCAGCCACGCCGTTCAGCTACGGTGTTCCAGGTGGGGTGACCAAGTGTTTGATCCCACGACGCTTGAGGAAAGTGCAAAAGTCGTTTGAGAGGTACTCTCCTCCACCATCGGTGCTAAGCACGTTCAACCGCCTGCCACTCTCATTCTGTGTAGCGGCAATCCACACCTTGAAAGCATCAAAGCACTCATCCTTTCCAACCAAGAAGGACACCCATGTCTTCCTCGACTTGTCATCAATGAACTTGACAAAGTACAACTTGTCGGACAAGGACTGTGATGGCATGGGACCGCACAAATCAGAGTGAACGAGTGAGAGAAGCTCAGCCGCCCCCTTCCCTTTCCCCGTGAAAGGATCGCGGGCTTGCTTTCCTTCAATGTAGCTCTCACAAGCCGATGCACCTGACTGCTTCACCCCCTTGAGATCCAGGCCGCGCTCCATCTGCTGCATGGAGATGATGGCGCCAAAGCCGAGGTGACCGAGCCGGTGGTACCACAGGCCGATATCGTGTTTTCCCTCTCTCGCTGCCAACACTGAGTCAGCTTCCTTCTCCGACGTCACGTAGAGGTGGTAAAGACCTTCCTCCTTGTTCGCTTTTGCAAGAACACGCCCCGCACTTGCACAGATGGTGCAGCCACCATTCTCAAAGCGAACTTGCATGCCTTTGGAGATGAGAGATGAGACAGAGAGGAGGTTAGCTACCAGCCCCGGAACATGGAGTAACCCCCTTCACAGAACGCTCCACGTGCTTGCCGTCAACAGAAGCACAAAACACAATCTCACCCTCCCCAACCGCCTTTTGCACATGGTTGTCCCCCATGTACATCAGACAAGGCTCAATGACGGTGTAGAAAACGAACCACTCCCAACAACACGTCATGTGCCGCATGGCTCCCGAGTCGATGATCCAGAACAGGGCAGTCTTCTCGGAGATGTGCAGGACCTGAATGGTTGTCACAAATCCACTCTCCTAATCTGCGGCATTCGCGGAAGCGTCGGACTGTTTTCCCGCTCCCACTACAGCTGCAAGGGCGGCCTTCCTCTTCCGGCATTCGCGTGCCCAATGGCCCAGCTTCTTGCAGTAGTGGCAGTTCCCCTTCTTCTTCCCTCCTCCGCCGTTGCCCCTGGTTGGTGCAGCGCCACCTCCATGACCAGTGTTGGTGATGAGAGCCATGTGTGCATGGAAATCCAACTCGATCATGCCATGTGTTAGGAGGCATCCTCTTGTGAAGGTCTCACATTCACGGATCTTGACTTGGACACCTTGGTACAGTTTCACTTTCATTTTCCTTTTTCCCAACACTATAACTTGCTTGTTGTTGGCAAATGTGATGAAGTCATTGGACCAGGATAGAAGTTCGTGGAGGCCTCGTCAAAAGTGATGTGGGATTTCCACCTACTATCCAGGTGCAACACATACGTTGAGTGAACCAGCTCATTGTTTTCCATGTTTTAGAGTTGAAACACGGATCCCGTGTAGTCACACTTCTTTCTTGCACTTCCATCCTTTGTCTACTTCTCTTGTTCCTTCTCTCACTTCTCAGTCTTCTTCACCTTTTTATTACTCTTCTTCTCCTCCTTTCCCTCTGAAATGCTTGCTTGCTTAGTCCATCTTGCTTTCTCCTCATCCCATAAATGCTTTATGCAATACTTCTTCACGTGCCCTGGCCTGCCAAAATAATGGCACGCATGTGCAAGGTGTGATCCTGGTCGTTGATGATGCGAGCTTTGCCAACTTGCATTTGGCTTGGACTGGAAGAAGACTGGTATGAGGCTGGCTTCATTAGCGCTTGGCTACTTTACGATGGCTGAGTGGAGCTGACCGCAACTCTGACACGGTGGTACATTGTGCAAGTGAGAAGACGCTCTTTTCATATTGCCAGCCGGCTGTCACGCTATTGAGTGAGAAGCATCTTGTAGATGTATGCTTCAGACAACTCACTCTCATGATTGAAATCGAGCACCTTTTGCAGGTCGTTAAAGTCTCCCGTTAGGCCGATAAGGAGAAACATCACAAACACTAGCTTAGATACTGGTGCATTCGTCACTGCAAGCTGGTCGCAAAGTGATTTGGCCTTTTTCTGTATGCTTTAATGTTGTTGAAGATGCTGAGACTGAAATGTGAAATTTTTAGTAGGAGGTTGGATTCGAAGGTGGAGTCGCTAGACATGTAGGTCCTGATTAGGTTGGACCATGCTTACTTTGCAGACTGTGCCATGTCCTCATACACCCAAATTGCTTGTTGGATGCGATTGCTCAACTAGTTATCGAGCATCATGCATTCATCTTGGTTGAAGTCTTTTTCTTTTTACTCACCCGTGGTGGTGACCCTGAGGGTGGAGGCGCATAGTACGTAGAGTAAAACTTCTAGATGTGGAAAAACTAGGCCACCTACTTCAATTTGTGTGCCGAGTGAGGGAATTTCCCTCCGTCAAAGTGGTCAATCTTGATCTTATGCAGCTAGAAAGCCGCAACAGTTAGGGGCACAGAAACCTCAAGTCCTTGGTATGCCTTGCCATGTGGAGGCACTTGGGGGCCTTGAACATGGCACTACTAGTGTATGTGTGTTGCTGGATGAGCTAGGAATGGTGGCGTGGCTGGCGCCATAGGAGGTGCCATGTATGCTCATGGAAGAGGTGCATATTATGCTGGTTGAAACTGTGTCATGACTGGCACCATGGGAGCAGCTTGAGGCTGTTGAGCTGCAAACTGTTGTGACTTGCCTCCTTGGACAAGTTGCACATGTTGCACCTACAGAGGGATAACTGGTTGCATAACAAGGGAAGGGCTTGTCTGACCCAGATGGGCAGATGATGCTTGAGATGCTTGTTGCCATTGCATCTATTGCGTTGTTGTTGTTGCTGAAGCTCCTACTGCTAAAGCTACTACTATTGTTGAAAATGTGCCAATTGTTGCTGACATTGTGCTATCTTTTTGGCCTGGGCCGCATGTGACTGTTGCAACTACTGCGTAGGATATGCTTGAGTGGCGTGCGTCAGCTCCTCTTGTTGATGAACGAGCTTTTGTGCTCCAATCTGCTGCCTTAGTGTCTCCCTTTGGTGCTCAACAGCTTGACAAGCTACGACTTCTTGTTGTGCCATACGTTGCGCCTCTTCCGCCAAACACTGCACTTTGCGCTGTGCATGGTCTACGATATGGCTTCCTTGATCCAGATCCATACGTAGACCATGCAAAGCAAAATTCTTGTCAAGAGAGGGAGAACCTACCCTCTGATCCTCCGCCTCCATGTTACTCATGGTTTCTTGATGTTTTTGTCTTGTGCACGCCGAAAACAGAAAATGCCGGTTGTGCTGCACGCTAAGAAGAAGGTGGACGTTGTTCCTCCACAATCTTGTACAAGGATGGTGAAGGACGACTTCACGAATCCGCTATGCTATTGTTGCTACAAGACTAGCTGAACATAGAGCCTAAGGCTCTGGTACCATCTTTGCTTGTGGGATGTGTAGCAAGGACTATGTTCCTTGCTTGTACATGATATTTTCTTGTGTAGCAAGCCAAAAGACAGGTGACGAGATGGACTTTGGAATCAAAGAATCTGACAGTGAAAGAAATCTTTATTGATTTCCAAAGTACAAGCATGTTACATGAAGAAAACATAGATCCTAACAGAAGCTACACATGAGCTCTACAGATACTCCTCGTCCACACAAGGGGAAAAGCATTGCTAGGCCGTCAAGGCCATCGATGCAAGAGGTATTATTCTAGAATTGTCTTCTAGGTAGACAAGCTTCTTGGTAGTGAGGGCTTCCTCCTTCTGAGGTTGGCACAACACTTCCAGGCTTACAGGGGTCTCCAGGGAAAACTCTAGTAGAACCTTGGTCTAAGGCATTCCTATATTCTAAAGTTCTATGTGATTGTGACATGAAAGATCATTCCTGTTGAGTAACTAAGATTTGTCAGGGCTGAAACCATTTATACTTCATCCCTAGCAAGTTGAATGCCTTGCTTGCATGTAGAAGATTCCTCAGGTGTCTGGTGATTTTTCACCACAACCGTGGTTCTCAAATCCTGGATTTTCTCATGGATCCATGAGAACAATAGATCACCGTGGTTGCAATACTCGCATCCTAGTCCTCCTCTAATATTTGATCTCCATAGCCGTACTCCTTGCATTCTGGCTCACCATGCAACCTATCCTGGTGGTGAGCTGAGAAGCATGCTGAGTGGTGGCCATGGTCTAAGTGCACAGATGATCCCTGCTAGAAGCTAAATCAGACCTTGGCCCTCCTAACCACAGCACTTAGTTGCGCTGCTCAGCTACTAGTCCCTGCCACACTAGAACCATGTGTAGTAGCCTGTGCATGTCGCACATTAGTTTACAGTTTAGGCCCTTTAGGCCTTGTTGCAAGAATCAGACTATCTTGTGTTGCGGAAAACTGTCCATGACTAGGCTCCTAGAATCCATTGAGAAAACTCTCACTCCGCGTATCTTTCTTCGATTGCAATCCGACCCGTTATATCAGACTAGGAAACCAGTAGCGTCATTGCACCCACTAACAATTCTATAATACGTTTCTACTGTAGATGTCCGATTGTGTTGACTTCTAGCATTCTGTAAAGGAGTCATGTTTTTGCATTGGTCGTACAATGTAGGCTTAACCCTACTTAGACTATGGAGAAAAATAGGAGAAAATTCAAATTTGGTCTGGTTTTCAAATGAGTTCTCAAATCTTTCCAATTGCAAAACAAGCAAAAAAATGTTTTCCACTTCCGGGATGAGCAGACAAACTTGTACCCACGTCAACGACAACAGAAAAAAGTGGTATGATCGTAGATGAGCATTCAAATATGTCCTCCTTAGAAATTTCCCATGGCAAACAAGCAAAAAGAAGTGTCCCCCATGGATTCGCGACACCACATCACCCGCATGAGTACAGAAAAAAGGTGTATTTAATCGTGGTCCTTTCATACACGACACAATCTATGCATAAGACATATTTGTTTTTGGTTCTTTCCACAAACTTCTATTGTGGGGTAAATATTTCTTGTTCACATGTTGTTCTGTGTTTGTTTTGCATATATAATTTAATCCTTATATTAGAAATAAACAGCAAGAAAAGGAATATAAGATGTAAAGTGTGTTTCACTTAGATACTGTTCTATTGTAAAAGAACTTGGTGTGCGTTTATTTATAGGTACCAGTACAGAACAAATGCTACTAAAGACATGTAATCTTCAAGAAAGTTTGTATCAACCACGTTAACGGCATATGCTCCAAACATTTTCTGGCCCTTTCTTGCTATTTGAAACTGGCCCCTCCCCCCTCCCCCAAGCTAAAACTGTACACTCGTCCAATACACTTTGTCTCTTTGGGGGAGGGGTGGGGGATAGAGCCGGTGCTCGACCCCCCCCCCCAAAAGGCTATTGGGAGTGTGTTGTGGTCAGTGTATTGTTTTTTGTACTATGGACCAAACAAATACACTTGTGGATTCGAAGTTGATCATATAAAAACACACCAACACCGCCGATCGTTGATGACTAACAATGTCTATGTAACCTACTAGTTTGCATCTAGCGGGGAGAACATGTAAAAAAACGGTCAACATGTACTATGGATGCCCCCTTCCACCCAAAGCTAAAAGTGTATTGAGTCAGTGTAGCAGGGTGTGTATCATGATGACCATTGGTTTTGTTCACTAGTGTATTGTACAAGTGTACATTTTAGCATGTCTATCAGATACACTCATCTTGTAGACTTTGTCTATATTGGGGGGGGGGGGTGCAAAGACGACGCCAGATACCGGATGTCCACCCCCTAAAAAAGGAGAGTGTGATCCTGAAGTGTGGTTGGGATGTATATTGAGTTAAATGCATCTCTGCTGTTTGACCACCGATGTTTCACAATCGACAATCAAAGATTGAGGATCTTGATCGTCCACCAATAGGCAACGATTGACGATGGATGATCAATGATGCATGATAAAAAATAAACGATCTCTGCCATATAGGAAAAGTTGTCAAGTGAGGAGATCAAACAATAGAACGAACACCACGTAGTCAGGATTCCCCCTCCAAACCATGGAATACATTGGGATAGTGTAGCAAGTGCGTGTATTCTAGTGAAAATAGTTCTGTACACTAGTGTACCATATACACTAATGTAGATGTCCATGCAATTTCACATGTCATTGAGATACACTGACCACATACACTATCCAAATACACTTTCAGTTTTGGTTGGAAAATGTTCAATCACCCCTCCCCCCTTAGCGTAAAATGGGGGAGGGGTAAGCATGGGGATCGGATGTTTCCCACCAAATGCTAGAGTGTCTTGGGAAATTGTAGCTGGTCAGTGTATCATTTTTAAGTGAATGAAAAACAAAGTTACACATTAATGTATTGATAGTTCATTTTCCAACCAAAAATCATAATCACCAATAAAGAACAATCAACAATCAGTGATGTGAGTTGACATTTTGCGATTCGTGTTCTTGGGGGGGGGTATACGAGAATCCCCCATGTGATAAAAGAGAGCTTGGGCAAGGAAAAACATAAAACTCACAATCGTGGATCTCATTCCGGTATGGGTGTAATAGAGAGTTATACGTTTGCGAGTGGGGGGGTACAAGACCCCCCTACCACACAAGGGAACCTGTTGGGCCGCGCGGTAGCAAGGCCCAGCAGGAGCCTACGCAAGGAAAAAGAAACAGAAGTAAAAACCCTTGAACGTAACATTGTATGAGGTTTTATTCCACCGAATTCTGAGTCTGAAACTAGGCATTTTTTTTTCCTTAGAGTATTATCACTTTCAAGGTCCAAGTACCAATGTACGTCTTTGTCATTTAACTGTAAATGGAGTTGCAATAAACAAAGCATGGTTTGTTCAAGTTTTTACAAATATTATTCGAAAACTTCCAGGAAACATCTTGTGTTGAAGCACACAAATACATCATTTTATGTACGAACAGACATGGAAAATTATGTTTTTACATAGCTTGCATGAACGTACCGTGAAACTCTGAGAGGCATACATTAAACATTTAGACTGAAAAAAGAGTGTATTCTTTAAGGGTGATTAACCATAAATGACTTTGTGTGTTTGTGCATAGATTGATGGGCCCCAATATCAGGCTTGGAGAACGGAAGGAGCGGACAAGAGGACATTGTTTTCAGCTCGTATTGCAGGTGGACAGATTTGTATGCTATTCTAAAAATTTGGTGCCAAGTGGATTTTTTTAGGAGTGCTCTAGAGTACACACATGTACAGGTTTTTTTTTCCCTCATTGTGGATAGTGTCTTTCATACAACAAGTTTACTTATGGGACTTTCCAAGAAACATAATCACTGTTCTGTTCTACCTTTTAGAGGGAAATTGTTCAATGTGAAGTTTCAACATTGAAACTCATGGGTAATGAAAGATCCTTATACGTAGCATTTTCCTCATGTCACGTGTGTGTAATGTGAAACTACATTTTCTCAAAATAGTTGAATGTTACCCCTATAGCTCCATTCAAATCCTATCAATGAATACGTTGTTTTCATGAAATTAAAAAAAGCACACTAATCCACGCATTGGGCCTTAACCTTTACATGAAATGACATGACGTAACAAAGAGTATACATGATTTTACACAGAATGTTTTATATGTTGCATGTTGTACCATTGCTAATAGCACATACGAGAACTACATGACATGTAAAGAAAAGTTGTAACAAATGTGTGTGAATGCAAAGTTGCGAGTTTTATCCATGTTCTCAACTCAACACCTCAGGATAAACGATGTGGTTCAACTCATCTACTCTTTTTGTGACAATCCTCAATACGGCTATGCGCTATTGTCATGCTTCTTGTTCTGATTGCGTGTGCTCATGACCCTCAACTTGGGTATTCTTCACCTGCAAATGACCTCCATGCCTCCTTCCCCCATTCACTACACGCCACGTGCGCTCTCGTTGCCTTCACTTTTCATGCAATCTCACAACATTTTGGAAGTGATCGTTAGCATGAAATGCTAGTAATAACAACGGTTCATCTTACAACCGTTGCGCCGGCGATTGCTTCTCGTACAATTGCTCCTATTGTTTTTGCTATGGTTGCATTGGCTCTTGCTTACTATGGCTTGTCGCTACTGCTGTTGCCCGTTTGATTGCGACTATTGTGACTCCTATTGATGCAAATGTTGTTGCCGCAATTCCTCCTCTTCCCTTTGCATCTATTTCTGTTGCTGCTTTTCTTTCCTTGTGTGGTGCTTGACCCCTTCACTAGGATTTCCCCCCGCATGAGGGTTTCTTTTCCTTGTGATCCATTCTGCTTGCATCATTCAGGGATTGGAAGAGGAGCTATCGGGATGAGGACGGGTACAAGGGGAGAGAGGGATGAATTTTTAAGTATTTATGGAGAGAGAGAGAGGGAGAGGGAGAGAGAAACAGAAAGAGTTGGAAACACACTTTATGCACCATGGGAGCATTCTAAGCATAGATTCGAGGTAGTCACACAAGAAGTCAAATGAAAAAACATGCTGGGAAAGCATAAGGTGTAGGGGACGCATCTAGTGGGGGGATGGAATAGGGGGGAGGTACCTTTCCACGATTGTGCAACATGGTTTCAATTTGCCTCTGCATGGGCTTACACACCGCTCTTTGTTGGTCGGATAGTACACTTGGAGTAGCAAGTTGCGTGCTTTTGGCTGCTAGCATAGGCTGTGAACCACTGTGTTGATCAGTGGATGGCATGGCATCCATTCTATGTCCAGGCAAAATCCGGTTTGGAGAGTCAGGCTAGACATGAATGCGTTGTTGGCATGTCAAACATGGCTTCTTCTGCTTGTATCTTCCACTAAAAACCACCCGTCATTGCAACTCAGGGTGTCCCAGTTTGCGTGGTTGTTCCTTTTGTGTTGCATATCCTCATGTTGAATTCAATGTTTCATATAGAACACTTGGAAGTGGTTCACTATACATCTAGTTTGACGATGATGCAAGGTATGCATGATGACACACGTTTGTCACTTTTAACCCCTCTACATGTCAAAGACAAGTGATCGCATGCACGTAATGAGGAGTTAATCTGGTATAATCCACAACACACACAAATCCACGATGCTTGCACTAAACCATGCTTCTTTGCATTCAAAACAGCCAGCTTTCCAGGTGCCACCATACTTGTCCAGGCGTACCTTGACACTAGGTCAAATGGCCTATTGTACATATGTTACAAAGTTTGAGCTAACTAACCACTGTTTGCCTCTACTTCATGTTGCCTCTAGCAAAACCAAATTTGCCAGTACTCCCACATGTGAAAGAACTAATAGAAGGGTTACAATGTCCGAACCCCACGTAGTGCCACATTGAAACTGTCTTAAGTTTTTGAGGTCACATGGTCCTAGCACGGTAATGGGAAATGATAGGCACTAAATTTCTTAGGATATAGGACCTCTCGAGCATTGGATAAGATTCGTAACATGTATTGCAACACTTGCGGTTTTACAACTTCAAGGTCGTCGCATGCCACTACCCACTTATCAATGGTGTGTGCATACGGACGTTGTGTTGTACTTTTCTTCACATTCTTGCCAATGTGCCATGCACAATGTCCATGTTTTTTCAGGAAATATGTTTCGTAAAACACCAATGATGGCTGCATGTCTTTTGGATATAATGATGCANNNNATGCCACTACCCACTTATCAATGGTGTGTGCATACGGACGTTGTGTTGTACTTTTCTTCACATTCTTGCCAATGTGCCATGCACAATGTCCATGTTTTTTCAGGAAATATGTTTCGTAAAACACCAATGATGGCTGCATGTCTTTTGGATATAATGATGCACGACATATCTCTTGCAAGTAGGATTAAATGTGCAAACATCTCAACAAAGAAATTCTAGTTGGGGCCATCCTCACATGGCACTATCGCCATCATCAATGGCAAAATGTGGTTGTTTGCATCTAAAGTTTCTACAATCAAGACCACACTTGTGTTCCCACTCTTGTTGAGCATACCGTCTATCCCAATGGTCATAATTGAACAATGTGAGCACATTCATAACACCCTTCTATGCCTCCTTCATCTCTTTTTGATGCTCCTTATGTCGCTTCACCTGAAAATCCAAATGTGAGTCCAAAGAAAGCAATGGAGAAACAACCTTGAACATTTTCACTGCATGCGAGTGGAGATGTTCATGAGTTGACATCCATGGCAACATGAACACACGTTCTCATGGTATAGGTGTTTGCTTGCCTCTTTAGTGAAGGGCTTAAACAATCCCCATGCCTTCACCAGGTCGTCCAAAAGAGTTGACAACTATTTCTTAAAGGCACACAATATGGTTTTGTGGGGATGAGAAGATGCGGAGAGGCTTTCTAGCAACACAACTACTGATTGGGCATTGGTGCCTAGTCAGACGGTGACAAGAGTCACAGGTCGTACACACAACGGCAAGGGTCTGGCTAGCAGACACACGTGAGATTGTCATAATTCTTGAATAGAATTTTTAGAGAGAGTAAACAAATGACAGTCCATAGCATAAATACCTGCCGCGGCGCACGGCAGGTGTCAAACATTGTAGTGTAAGGTATGTCCTAAAACTGGCAAAACAAAAATGGCCATAATTCTGCGTAGAAAAATCAGAACGCTACACCGTTTAAACCTAAACGTTTAAAATCTCAGGCCGGATGATATGGCTGGTCACTTGCATGCATCCAGCATCAAATGATGGACACACAATGCAAAACATGCAAATCAAGCCCACGGCCAGTGCACCGGTAGAATCCTAGAGGATGTAAAAGCACTGTACTAGGTCAAAGACAACATCCAGGATGCGAGGGTACTCATCGATTACCTCCGAGTGGGTGGTCCACCACCTACCAACACACTGGTGCTTGTTGGGTCAGCATTAGGGTTTAACACGGGCGTGGACACGGCCAAGTGGTCATAGTAAACTATGCACCTCGACGGGAAAGTCACAAATCACAACACCCCCCCATGACCTGATGGTACGCATGTCCATGTTCGTGCAAACCTGGTCTGAACGGAACAATGAGGGTAAAGATAGACGTAACACAAGCACATCCCACACTCAACCACTCTCAAGCGAGGGGAAAATCTCAACAAAACAAATGGCCACAAGAAACATCTTGCCAGTGCCTATGTCAGAAAAAAGGCACGTTGCATGTCACTATCATCCCATATGACGGAGAACACATGTCGTTCCATTAGATCATGCAGTAAATGGTGCTCAACCGCAATGTGCTTTGTGCTAGAATGAAAAACGCCAGAGTTTTCTCCCATGGAAAGAGCGCTCGGGTTGTCATAGTGAAGCACAATGGTGGGCACTACTTGACCCAACTCAAGGAACAAGGGCTGTAGCCTGATAACCTCACTAGCCCCTGTGCCGAGAGCAACGTACTTAGCCTCTGACAAGCTACGTGCAATGCATCCCTTCTTTTTGCTATGCTTGGTAACAACGGTACTACCAAGCACGAACACGTAGCCGTTGTAAATGCGTCTATCTGGACTCGAGGCCCATTGACTATCGGTATAATCATCAGGAACAATCGAATACTGTCAACAAAAGCAGAGTGCAAGGTACGGTGTGGAGACCACCTACCGCACCACTTGCAAAAACTCATGAAAGCTTCTACCTCGTGGAGCTTGTAAACATTATGTAAGGAGGTGGAAGACAATGGCGATGTCGAGGTGTGTGGTAGTGGCCTGGTACATCACATATTCGGTAAAACAGAGGTACAAGGTCACATCCACCGTCTCCCCCAGCTGTGTAGGGCCTTCCACCTTTAGGGTATTGTGCTCGTTAGGTGTGTGAGGTGTGGAGGCTATGGGGACTTCGCCAAGGAGATCACTGAACCATCCCCTACAACACGTGCGTATTGGGCCTAATGTAGTAGGAGTGACTGACGTGTACAGTATTTCACGATATCCATGCCAATAAAAACTACTCATGACCAAGGTCTTTCATCCTGTAGACTATTTGGAGGACATCCTTGGCCTCCTTCATGGCCTCCATAGAGGGAGATGTGATCAGGAGGTCGTCCACACAGACCAGGATGGATGTGAATCACTTAGTTGACTGTCGAATAAAAAGAGAGCGATCTGCCTTGTTCTGAACATATCGCACGCGAGTTAGGATGTATGTGATCTCTTGGTTCCAACACTGAGAAGACTACTTGAGGCTGTACAAAGACTTGCGCAAGCGCCACACCTTGTCACCGTCCTTAAAGCCTGGTGACCGGGCCATGTAGATCTCCTCATCTAGATACCCATGCAGGAACACATTGTTCACATCCATTTGGTGCAGTTCCTAGTCATGTTGAGGCACCACACCAAACAAAGCACGAGCTGAGGTCAGGCAACCAATAGGGGCAAAGGTGTGAGTGTAATTGACGCCCTCAACCTAAAGATACCCCTTGACGACCAAGCGAGCCTTGTAGTGTTTTAGTGAGCCATCCAGCTTTGCTTTTATACAAAAGACCCACTTGACCTGAATACTCTTCCTCCCAGGTGGAAAGTCGAGTAGCTCGTAAACTCCGTGCTCTCGGATGGCAAAAAGCTCATCGTTCTAGGCAACGCGCTAGGCGTCAGCGTACTCTGATGCGAGAGCCTCCCTCTGTGTGCCCAGATCAGGCGCCTTCAAGGGAGAGCTCTGAGTGGCAAGTGCACAAGCCTAAGCAATTGGCCTGACGACTACAAGATCAGCTGCTACATCACAAGCGATGCAAAACATGCGTGTGACAAAATCATGCTTGATATGGCATGGTACATGCACCTCTGTGTGATCTATGCAGCGATTAAGGCTTAGAGGCTTTGTGCGAGGGTCACCACTCATAACACTACGAGTGGAGCGCCTAAGTATGGGACCTGACACTCGTTGTAATCTGGAGGCAAATGGTCAAAGACAGCAACCGGGCTCACGCGAGTATCTTGGGCTCATTTAGCTCACCTGAGGCTCACAGACAGGCATGACCATAGCTGGTGATAACCTAGACAAAGGAGCAAATGATGTAGTGTGAGGAGGTGCTGCTGAAGTGGCAAAGGATGCAAGGCTAGGTGTGAGCGAGGTAGCAAGAGCAGGAGTATAGGCAGGCTTGCACACAAAGGCAGGAGTGCTGGTGGGCATGGGTACCTAATCATGTGTGCCTATGGGGTGCAAGAGTACATGGGTAGAAACGGGCTGAGTAGGAGAGGTCTACAAACTGATAGTTACGATCGCTGGGTCATCAAGGGTCGGAGACATAGAAGGGGAGGGGGCTTAATGGACACATCTTCCGAAGGAGAGATGCACGCAGACACAAACTCTTCCATATTACAAGAAGACTCACGCAAAGGAATCTGCATGATGATCATTGACATGATGGTGGTCAGTTCACAGTAGGTGAGAGACGCAAAGAAGAGCGCTACCCGAGACTGAAAAATGTGACAAAGAGCGAGATCCTTGAAGCGCCAGGCCTTTGACTATGGGGAGATGCCCACAAAGGCACACAAGCAACCCCACGGAGAGACCTTGGACCCCTGCAGGTGCTCGTTGTACAACACACATACCACGGAGCCCCAGACATAAGCGAGACAAAGATCAGCACGATAACCAAACAAGAGCAATGTGGTCCATAAGGGGATCATGCAAGAGGCGGTTTTAGACCCACGTCATGAAGGAGAATTCTTTTAACTCAAAGGACTTAGGCAAACCATACTCGAAGTGCATATCAAGAACCACATCATCCATGGTGTGGTTCCAGCGCTAAGAGACACTGTTCTGCTGAGGAGTAGTAGGAGCGGAGACCTGGTGATAAACAACGTGCTCGGTAAATCATCCACTCTAGTGAGAAACCCACCACCACGATCCAAGCGGAATGTGTGCAGCGTGTGGCAGGACCGACGCTCGGCCATCACTAGCCAAAGGCAAACCGCGAGAGCAACATTTCTCTTCTGGCACAGGTTGTAGACCCACTGCATCCCAGTAGAGTTTTCAGTCAAGGTCGGGACGTATCGGACCCGATCGGACAAAGAATCGACAAGGAGAACACAAAGTAGGCCCAGATGGACCAAATTGAGGGGGTAAAGTGCTTGAGAGTGGGACTCAGGGTCTGTGCAATGATGTAGCTTACTCTGAGCACAAAAACATGACACGTCTAATGGGCCACTGCTGCCTTGTGGCCAAAGTTAACCTTGTGAAAGAGCTAATGAGCCCAAGAAAGAAGCCGGAGGGAGATGAAGAAGGCCTCAAGAATGTTGTTGTACTTTGAGAAGATGTCTGCATGCTCAACGAAAACATCAAGCATGATCGTGCAGAGCGTCCATTGGTATGTACCTCTTAAGATCTCAAGGCGCGTGTAGATCCGCATAGAGCGTTCTTTCATTTCTTGGAGCATACAAGGCATGAAATGAGGCGAAAGTGCAAGAAAAGGATAGGGTTCTTCCAAGACTTTCTAACAAGCTCTTACATGCCAAAAATGGGTGTAAACTGGGATAGTTGCAGTCTCTCATGTCCAGGGAGGGTGGTATGTGCGACCTGAAAGAAGATTCTATGACTGTTCACATACCCCTTCTCAACATCTCATGCCACAATTGCTACTAGAGAGGGTTGGGAAACCCTTGGCTGCTTCCTAGTGGTGATGTGGTGATGCGGTTGCAAGGGTGTCTTCGCTGCAACAATTTACTACGCATGTCACCGTGCATTGGTGGGTCATGCTTGGACTGTGGCTTTAGCTTTGCCTCTCACTACTGCTGCAACTGCTTTGTCTCTTCTGCGCATCTCAGCAATGGATGCCTTCCGGCTCTCATTCCATGAAAAAATGCATGCAAGCACGTGTTAGGTAGAAGGAAAGAAACCGGGTCTTCCAGAAGAGTCGTTAACTATTGCAAAAAGGCACAAAATATGGTTTGGTAGGGATGAAAAGATATGTAGAATCTTCCTAGCGACATGCTAGCTCACTAGGCATTAATGTCTTTTCAGACGGTGACAATAGTCATTGGTCATACACACGACAGCAAGGGTCTGTGTAAGAGACACAATTCAGAGTGTCATAATGTTTGAATAGAATTTTCAAAGAGAATTAACAAATGACAGGTCCACAACATACATACATACATACATACCGCAGCACACGGCGGGTGTTGCACATGACAGTTCAAGGTCTGTCCTAAAACGGGCCACGTAATATAGTTTTGACAGTAAACATGTGCAAACAAATCAGAACGCTAGGCGGTCTGAACCTAAAATGTCCACAATCTCAAACCGGACACTATAATTGGCCACCTGCATGCATTCGGCATCAAACATTGGACACACAATGCAAAACATGCAAGTCGGGCCCACGGCTAGTCCACCGATAAAAATCAACAAGCTATAGAAAACCTGTAGAAGGTCTGCGTCAGCATCTAGGATTGTGGAGCAATTGTTGGTTAGCTTTAAGTGGGTGGTCCATCTTGTGCCAACGCAATGATGCCTCCTAGGTCCGCATCAGAGATCTCCACGGGCATGGACATGGCCGAGTGGTTAAAGTAAACTCTATCACTTGACAGGAAAGTCACATATTACAAAAACGGCATCTTTACTCCTTGACTTATGCCTTGATTGCCAATTGTAATGTTTTTGTAGAAGCCTTCATGTCCTTACCCACTATCAAGGATGCGATGAAGATTGTTTGATGAGATGGGTGGCCTTTTGTTGTTGTCTTTGCATAGGCATGGTTGAAGACAACATTTGCAACACACCACTCTTTGGTTGGCTCATGAAGATGCGCCATGACTTGAAAAGGAGAGTTTTTTTGTTGGAATTTTGGTATTTGTAAAAGATCTCCTTCTTGCTCTTGTCTTCCACACATGCTAAGATAATGCATGAAAGAAGGAACATTAGACAACAATACAATGTTATAGTAAACAATTATTTGTAACCTCCTCAAAATCCTTCCTCTCCTCCCCCATACACTCTTGTCCCCACCAAGTATTTCTACAAATAATATTCTATGAAAACATTAGGGCAGTTTGACGCCGGGGCCTTTGTTCATCATGCGGCTTGATCAAGCAACCCATTTTTTCACATTGATCAGCAAAGGAGCCCTGACGGCGGATCTCTTCAAGCGTAGGGCATCAGCGAGAAGTCTGAACAACAAAAAGGCCCGTTGATTGAATCTTGTATTTCAGAATCTCAAGTCGACCATGTCGAACGTCAACGGTCGCTGTTGACCGGCAAAAGCAAAGGCAAGCATATTTCTTGATCATGCGGATGGACTCCTTTCAACGGCGATGAACCAAGGAAGAGCACATAGGCCTGATAGATTGATTTGCGGAGGTGGCACGCCGACTCTCTCATTGACTACCGCCCAAATGCATAAACATATAGATATATATATAGATATAGATATAGATATAGATATAGATATAGATATAGATATAGATATAGATATAGATATAGATATAGATATAGATATAGATATAGATATAGAT
>SZWC01000105.1:179645-213666 GCA_023375785.1 Penium margaritaceum | reverse complement strand
CACGCCGACTCTCTCATTGACTACCGCCCAAATGCATAAACATATAGATATATATATAGATATAGATATAGATATAGATATAGGTATAGATATAGATATAGATATATATATAGATATAGATATAGATATAGATATAGGTATAGATATAGATATAGATATATATATATAGATATAGATATAGATGTAGATATAGATATACATATAGATATAAATCAGATGGATTCAGAAATTCTGGTCTTTGCATCAAGTCTTGGTGTCGACTCCGGCTCTTGCGTTAATTTGTCATGAAACTAACACTTACTCTTTGCACAAATATGGAAGGAAAGAAACACTTACTTCTCAATAGGAAGGCACCACGAGTCCTTGCTGGATACTTCTAGCACAATCATTTTTTCTTTCGACGGACATCGTCATCGGATGATGTCCAACAGGCTATGCCAAGGTGGGCCACGGGATTGAACATCCTTGTGATGCATATCCCGCAAAAGGTCATGGTTAATGCAACTGAGAGAGACCAGTTAACTTACTACATTTGTGAATGCAACACGTAGCAACGTATAAAGGGTAGGTCATGGATGGTGGACGGGCCTCGGTGAATGCTTGGGCCCCGTATGGTGATGCCTCCACCACTGCTGGCTTGACTGTGGGCCTCATCATGATCATCATTTACATCCTACAAATGATCTCCTTTGCCACCCTTGTTTTCCCCCTCATGTCACCATGATTGTTTTCACCTCTTTCTTTCCAATCCTTGTCTCTCCACTCAATCCTTGTTTTCAACTATTTATTTGCAATCCAATGTTGTCATTTTCTCATGCACTTCATAGATGATGCCATCATTGGCATCACAGTTGCTTATGTCGGAGATAAACCTTGCATAAAAAGAAATATGGAAAACGTCATCAACCTCACAATCAAAATCAAGAATGAACACATCGGCAACAAAGATGACAACAACAACAATTTCCACGACAAATTTGAAGTGAATACAATGATGATGTCATTGAAACTATGTCGAGGACGACATTAAGGATGTGGCAAGCATTATTTCCAACACCACCATTGTAGTTCATCCCCCCCTCGCCTTGCCCTTCCTTCTCTCACACAGCCTCTCTCCCTCCTCCATCTGTATGTTTCGATATCCATCTATGTGGCGGCCATATTTTTTCTGCAGTTACTGAAAATGCGAGCAACTGATTTAATTTTGGTGCTCGCACATGGATGGAAATTTGTTTTGGCAGACATTTGTTGGGCCTTGTGGGCCACAAACGAGTTTCCATTATCATTGTTCGTTTTCCTACCTATAAACATGCTCCAAACACACCATGCATGAACAATGAAAAACTGAAGAACACTGATGACAACAAAATTGATGAAAATGATGATGACCAAGCAACATCCTTCACAAAATTGTCGACAATGACGAGAACCACCATGACATTTTCAAACAAAAGAAAATCATCATCAAGATCGACCCCCTCCTTCTCCCCTTTGTTCTCCCCTTCCTTACCTCTATCCCTCTTCCACCTCTATGTTCCCCTTGTTGTCCTTCTCTCTATGAAAACCATTTTCTCCCACAAGTTGTTTGAAATGAGAGTGGCTAGTTGAAGAAAGGTGTTACCATGTGGATGAAAAAACATTTGACAGTAAGTTTTTCGCCCCACGACGACAACAAGATCATTGAAAAAGATGATGGTGATGACATTGTGAACGGGTATGACAATGATGACATTGTCTCTTTTTTTTGGTTTCTCAAATGGTCTAGGCAGAAAATGCCTCTCACTGGGCTCCCTTTTGGAAAGACGAATAGTTGAAGACAAAGATGATAGCGTCAAAGAGGATGTTGTTGTCATCTGTCTTCCTTGTCCTCTCACCTTCATTGTTCCCTTTCCCTTCCATCTCCCCTTCCCCCCACCTTGTTATGACAAATGCCAAACATTTTTTTCTAAATTGACGACAAAGATGACAAAAAACAGGATAGTTACCACGATAACGACAATGGAAAGAATAATGATGATGACAACAACAGGTCCGAATCCCAAGTCAATGACGACATCTACAATGATGTTGTAATCGACTGTCTTGCCTAACCTCTCACCCTTGCTATCCCCCTTCTCCCTCCATCTCCCCATTCCCATTCCCTCATCATTGACAATAGCATAGAAATAAACAAAAACAACAACAACAACCATGCCAAAAACGGTTGCGCTAACCATTTCCTACCCCCTCTTCCTCCTCCTCATCATCCATTCCCCCATCCATCTCGCCCTCCCCCTCCCTCTCCTTTCTCCCTCCCCTTCTCTAGCCCCTTTTACACCATCTACCTCCCAATTTCTAGCTGCATACCCCTCACCAACTACACCCCTTCCCCCGCCCTACTTATCACTCATCTTATCCTCCTCCCTTCTCCCTCCCCCATTACCCCCCTTCCCCTCTCCCATCCCCTCGGTCTAACCATCTCCCTCACCTTCCACCTCCCTCTCCCCCGCCCTATCTATTTCTCCCCTACCCTTGTCTTCCCATCTGCCTCCCCTTCCACCGCCACCCTTTCCCTTCCCCAACCGCAGTCCATGCCTCACGTTTCCTCCCCATCCCTCTCCAGCTTCGCCTCCCCCTCTCCCCAATCTTTCACCTCTACCTCTCATTTAGACTCCCCTTGCCTCTTTACTTCCTTTTCCCCCTTGCATTTGTGCTTTGCCTTGTCTTCCGCCTCTCTTGTGACCTCAATTTCATGACCGCCAATGCCGACATCTGCTCCTTCTCCGCCACCTATCTTTCCCTCTGTTTAACTCTTGCCACCTCCCCATCCCCCTACGCATTCCCCTTTTTTTGAACGGTCCACCGTGCTTCCTCTCCCCCTCTCCCCTCCATCAATCCTCCATTACCCTCTCTTGTCAACTCCCCTTTCTCGTTAACCGCTGCCTCCCTCTCCCACTCTCCTAATATCATCCCCTCCCCCTCTCTCACCACCATCCCATACCACTCCCCTGTTGACTCCCCTCTCAGTCCTGCTACATCCCTCTTCCCCTCTCCTTCCTCCCGTCCTTGCACCACGCTCCCTCATCCACACCCTCCGCATTGCTGCATTCTGTTCGCTTACCGTTGTTAAACGTTCTAAAAGTTAGGTTGTTGCCCCTCCTTGTCGCGCATTTCACGTTGGACTCTCTCCCTTAAATGATGTTCACAAATCTCCCTCATTCTCTAAGTTTTCATGGATCATGCCACGTCCTCTAGCATTTTGTGCTAGACTTGAACCCTCGACGCGTCTATTTGTTGGTGCAACTGAACCTCCTCTGCCTAGGGTCCGCTATTGCACGTGCTTTTTCCACCATATCGAATAGCTTTTACATCGAATGTAAAACTGAAACGTAAAGTGGACCAACCATGTATTTATGCAAAATGGTGTGGGTGACATGGCGACCCAAACAAAAGGGGGCCAATGTTTTGTGCTTTTTTGGCTAAGATCATTTATACGAGTGACATATATGACTGCTCGTCTACCATTGGACCAATTATGTGTGCTTCCATTGGCAAGAGGAAACAAGTGATTGCTCATCCAAACG
Source organism: Penium margaritaceum (assembly GCA_023375785.1). Lineage (NCBI taxonomy): Eukaryota > Viridiplantae > Streptophyta > Zygnematophyceae > Desmidiales > Peniaceae > Penium > Penium margaritaceum. The sequence goes on along the minus strand of SZWC01000105.1, from coordinate 210,103 downwards.
AGAGTACAAATTTGGGGGCTCATTTTAGAATCGGATGAATTTGAGTGCTCCATTTGAAACCAAACCAAATATTATTTTACATGAAAAGTAGAAACTCAAAACTATAAACGTACATTTTTTTGGGTCAATTGCTTCATTGCTTAGAGCCAGGGCCTTGGCATTTTTAGGCGCTTTTGCAAAGCCTATATCCTCTTTTGATGCCTCCACTGCCAATAGCCTATTTCAGATGGTACATAGCACACATTCGAAGAATGGACCCTTTTTTGAGGTGTCAAAGAGGATCCATCAAATAGAGGGAGCAGAAAGCCACATAAACGTGCCAAAAAACATGATAGAAACTGATGAGATACGTATAAGATTGTTTAAAGGTGTGGATAGACGAAAGGAATTAAACAAAAAGCGATGGTGTCCACAATTTCATTTAACATTATTTTTGTTCAACACATGGTTCTTCTAAAATATGTTCTACAAGGGCTGCATATTGTACTTATTTGAATTTTACATTTACCATGAGAACACTCATAATAAAACATGAAAAACAACATCAATGAGAACTAAATCTGTTCATTCATCTTAAAGTAATTCGAACTGTTCTATATTGAATGATATTTTATTGAATACCTAAAAAACAAATTATGACTTCTAGGAATCGTTTTTATTTAAAATCTATAGTCTGATTTGTTTCAAAACGGAATCAAAACAATACATTTCATGGAAAATTAAACATAAATATATGACTACGTAACAGATTTTTGTATGGAGAAAACATGAAAATTTATACTTTTATTATTTCTGACATGCATTCAACATTTGAGATATGTTGTAACCGAATCCAATATACATAAAATATTCCAAATGAAAACTTTTATTGCATTTAAGAGTGATAAAAGTTAGAAATTATGTAAAATCAGATGTATTTATTTTTTAGGAATTCATATATGTACTTCGAAATACTTTGTGGATTTTCCTCAACTTCATGGTCAATTCTCTTTATGAGTAACAAAATATAGTTTTACTTACGATTAATGAACATTATGGTTTATATTTATGGTTCATTATTCATACAAAAATTCGATTATAATTAAAAACGTTTTTTTGTTACGTTCAGCACCATGAACGATAAAAATGTTTTGTTTTAGTAACTAGTGAAATGTTAACTATCGTACAATGCTTCATTGTTCAACGTATTGAATTTTTATGTTCTCTTAAAACGTTATGCATCATCAATTACCTTTTCTTAAATCTGATTAATTCATTACATCTCAGTAAATACATTTTATAATCATGATTCAAATGTCGAATATGTCAGAACTTTGAATAAAAAAACAAAAATACAAATACTCGTCAATACTTCGATTTTCTACGTTATCATTAGTTTTATGCTATTATTCATTATAATTTTAATTAAAATAAAACATAAATCAACGAAAATCTTGTTTCTTGTAATTCAATTGCAATTTCTTAGATAAATCCCATTAAAGTTCGCAATTCTTTCAATGATCAAGATTTTAATAAGCGCCAAACAATATGACATAATATTAGTTTTGAAGTTGACATAAAACTTATCTGAAAACGTTCACTTCTATACAAGCATTCAACTTACATGGAAAATGATGGTGCTTCACTACCACTATTTTAGAATACCCAAATAGCATCTTAACAAATGTTTACAACAAAAAGTAGTTTCTTCCCCCGCTGCCGATGCTGTTGCGCTCATTGCTCTCTCTCGCTCGGCCCATTCGCACCTCCTTCATCGTCGCCTCTGTCATCTTCCCTCTTCTGCCGTTGCGTCCCTCCTCCATTCCCTCCCCGCGAACCGCTTGTCCGACCCCTCCTTTCGAGCACCTTGCACAGTTGATTGCACCTTTTGTGCCGTTGGCAAGATGCATCGTCTTCCTTTTCCATCCTTCCCTTCACGCGCGTTTGCTCCTCTTTAGCTTGTACATGTTGACATCCTTGGTCCTCTACAGGATGAGTCTCTCACTCAGCACGCCTCGTATTTCCTCAGCTTGATTGACAATTATTCTTGTTACACATGGGACTTCTTCCTGCGGGCAAAGAGCGTTGTTGCCCAGACTATCCAGTCGTGGTATGCATCTGCGCAGCGCCAGAGTCGCCACCAGTTATTGCGCTTTCGGTCAGAGCTATCTACCAAAAAATCGTTCTTTGACCGTGAGGGTGTGGTTGAAAAGCTATCTGCCCCATATTCTCCATTGCAGAATGGGTTGGCCGAGCGTTGGAACCGTACTCTCGTCAAGGGAGTCTACACCATGATGGCAGAGGCGGGTGACCTCGATCAAGGCCGCAGCTTCTAGTTTGTTGCAGCCCGCTACCGCACGTGGGTTTGGAACCGGATCCCGCATGGTCCCCTCATCCCCGACACCACACCGTTCAAGCTGTTCTTTGGTCGCCGTGCCGGCCTTAGTCAGGCTTTGGTTTGGGGTACCATGGCCACCGTCTACCTTACCCCTGTCTCTAGGATGGGTAAGCTTGATCCACCCGGGCGTCTCTGTGTCACCCTTAGAGTTGCGCCTCATTCTCGTGCGCACCGCTTCTGGGACCCTGTCGCCCACTGCCTCATCGAGTCTTGTCATGCTCGATTCTTCCAGAAGCTGACTTATGGTGCCTTTCGTGCGGAGCGCTGCCTCCCTTCCCCGGCCTCTGCCACGGCAAACACTTTTGACGGTCTCATGGTTGCTGGTTCCCCCTTCCCTTCCTCGCCTCCTCTGGTGATCCCTTGTGTGCCTCCTGTGCCTTCAGCACATTTGCTCCTGCCCCCTTTCCCGTGGCCCCCTCGACCATCTCACCGCCAACCTCAAACTCCTCTCTCCCCATCCTCCCTTCCTTCCTACCCTCCTCGCATGTCCCTCTTCCCCGTCCTGAGGTTCCTCCTCTTCCTCCTGCAACGGTCCTTGTCTCCACACCGAGGCCTCTTACCGCGCCTGTCTACGTTCCACTCCCCCCTCCTTCATCCTCCCCCCCTCCCTCCCGCAACTCTGCCTGCCTCCTTCCCTCCATCTCTCATCTCTCGTCCGCCTCCTTTACCCCCCTTGCATCGCCGTGGCGGTTCGCCGCCTGTCTCTCCCTTCCCTCCCCTCTTACCGCCTCCCATGTCACCCCTAGTCTCCCCTCCCGGCTTCCCCCCCTCCCCTCCTCATGTTCGCCCCGCTCTGACCTTGCCTCAGCTCGTGGGCTTTCATCGTGCGCCGTCTCCCCCTCGCAACGCTGGTCCCATTCTCCTCTCTATCAAGGACATTCCGGAGGACGCCTTGTCCCCAGCGTCCTCCTCTATTGCTCGTGTGGGTGGCCTCGTCCTTCTTGCACTGACCCCTCCTCCGCCATCCTCGACCACTACATCCCCCTCTGCCCACCTCTCGCCCGTCCCTTCGCTGGTCGACGTCCTCTCTTGCGAGACTCTACCACCCCTTCCTCCTTCCTCTCCCTCCTCATCGTCGCCCGTCTCCCCCTCTTACCCACCCTCTTTGGCAGTTCCCCCTCACCCATTCGTCCTTAGCCCGGCCTCTCTTCTCGGAGTTCCCCCTAGCCCCCGCACGTGGATGTGCACACATGCTACTTGGACTCGGCCCTCCGCCTCCCCTTCCCTCCTCCCCCTCCTCTCTTCCCCCCGCTCCCCCCGTCCCTGCCTCTTTGCTGTGTCCTCCTCTTCTAGATGCACCTCCCTCCTCCCATGTCTCCTCTTGCACTCACTCCCACACAGCTCGCGCCCTTACCTGCACTTCTATCCCTCTCCCCGTCACACTTCCTCCCTCCTTTTCCCCTGTCTCTTATTCTCCTATGGTTGCTTCTCTGCAAGCCACATCCGCACCCCCAGCCCCTGCGTAGTCCCCTCCCTTGCTCTCCTAGGTCTCTACCGTGCTGCTCTCCACATCTTCTTCCACCCCACTCTCTTCCGCCTCCTCCCTTCTCCCTTGCCCACTTCCTCCCGTTGTCATATCGTCACCTATCTCTCCCCCACTTGCTTCTCCTCCTCCTTTTTTTGCCCCCTCGCCCACCGCTCATCTGTCTCCATCTCAACCACCCCCCCCTCCAGTAGTCTATGCTACCATCCCTTCTGCCCTTTCTCCCTCATCTGCTAATGTGCTCTCTTTGTCTTGCCCCTTGTCGCAGACACCCTCCAATCAGGCCACGCCCGTGGTCGTCACTTCTTCCATCTTGAGTTTTGCCATGCACTCGATGCTTGCACTGATCACCACTTCGTCGGTGCCCCGGCGTCTACTTCTCGCGCCCTCTCCGTCACCTGTATTCCACCCTTATCTTCCTCTCCTTCCCCCCTTGATGAGTCCAACCCCCTCACTCTGGATGCCTCCCTTGCTTGTCCCGATGTCGTCGCCTGGCACGCGGCCTGTGTTGTCGAACTTGGCGCCCTTGCTAAACATTGCGTACTTAAACTTGCCGACCTTCCACACGGTCGCATGGCCATCAAGGCCAAGTGGGTCCTACGCAAGACGTTCACCGCCTCGAGTGCCCTCGACCGGCACAAGGCTCGCCTCACTGCCAAGGGCTACTCCCAGATCCCTAGCGTCAACTTTACTGACACCTATGCCCTTGTCGGCCGCTTCACGACGAGCCCCATTGTCATTTGCCTTGCGGCCCACTTTCGGTGGGAGCTTCATTACATGGATGTGAAAAACGCCTTTCTACACGGTCGACTAAAGGAGGGACTTTACAAGGTTCAGCCCCCGAGCTTCTCCGACAGTACAGGACGCTTCTGTCGCCTCCATCCCGCGCTCTATGGTCTCCGCCAGTCCCCTCGTTGCTGGAACAAGGAGCTCTCATCTACCCTCGTCAATAGCGGTTTCCGTCCTAGCCAGTTTGACCCCTCCCACTTCGTTGGTGGTACGACTCATGTGCCCGCCTTCATCCTGGTGTATGTGGATGACCTCCTCATCACCTCTCCCTCTTCTTCTACGATCTTGGAGGCAAAGGGTTTTCTCTCCTTGGCGTACCGCATGATGAATCTTGGGCTTGCGGCCATGTTCTTGGGCATGTAGATCGAGCGCCTCCATGACTGCCTGGTGGATCATCAGGAGCGCTACCTGCAGACCCTTGCAGACCGCTTCGCCCATGTCGTCGACCTCTGTCGTCCTCTTCCTACTGCCTCCTCACCTATGCCACTGCGTTTTCAGCTCGCCCTTTGTGTGGCTCACAATGCGGAATCTGGTACGCCAGAGTCCGCCGCCACATTTCAGTCTATCATTGGCGCACTCACGTATCTCGTTGGCACCACGCGCCCTAACATCGCCTGCGTGGTCAACGTCTTGGCCGAGTATACCCGCAAGCCTCACACGGCTCACTTTCAGGCGGCCACGTATGTCCTTCGCTACGTCCTTCGGATTGCGCGTGTCGGTCTCGCCTTTACGGCCGGGTCGGGCATACCTTTCTTGGCAGGCTACGTCGACAGTGATTATGCCCGCGACTCGGATGCCTGCAGCCGTAGCGGTTTTGTCATCCTCCTTGGCCTTCCTGCCATCTCATGGCGCAACGACAAGCAGGGTTGTGTCGCTCGCAGCACTGGAGAGGTCGAGTACATGGCCTTGGGTGGTGCTGCCGTCGAGGCGGTGTGGCTTTGTCGCCTTCACGGCGAAATTTGTCTCCCCACCCCAGCCGTGCCTCTCCACACCGACATTGAGAGTGGATTGGCCATTGCCAGGAACACTAGTGCGCTTCACTACCGCACCAAGCACATCAACGTTGAGCACCATTACGTGCACGACGTGGTCGCGGCAGGTGATGTTTGTCTACGGTTCATCTCTACTATGTTCCAGCTCGCAGACTTCCTCACGAAGGCCCTCCACTAGCCCGCCTTTGCTTCGAGTATCACTTCTATCAGCCTCCGGACCTTGCCCCTCCTCAACTGAGACTGCCTTTTTTTTCTCTGTTCTTCCCACTCCCCGTGCATACGTTTTTTGCCTAATTGTATGCTGCATCCCTACCCCCACCCGTGCTCTCCGCTTCTCCCCTCGGTGTGCACGTATCTTGCACACTCCTCTCCATCCGATGTCCTCCATCATCGGCGTGATGTCTTCCGTCTGCCCATCTCCTCTCCTTCCCGTTCCTTCCCTCTGCCCCCCTCCCCCCTCTCATGACCTGTTGGTGCCCCTGTTGCCGTGTTCTTCTAGGCGGTGGGATGCAGGTCCTTGATTCTCCCCACCCCCGTTGCATGAGTTGGGACTACCACTCAGGACTACTACTAGCTCTGAGCCTCATCCTTCCTCTCCTCGCTCCCTTTGTCCGCATCGTTGGTCCCTTGCTCGATGACCACATGCGTGTTGCATCCGCGCTCCGTTCCGTGATCTACCCCCCCCTCCCCTTGTTAGTGCGTCTCTTGCAGGCTCTCGCACACCCGTTTTCCTCCATCGCCGACGTGGTACCTCCCACATGTCTCCGCCCACACCCCCTCACACCTCTTCCCTCTGCCCCCCCTTTTTTTTCGTGTCTCTCTTGGCGTGTGCCGATGGGCAGTGAGGTGCAGGTCCTTGATTCTCTCCCCTGGCACTCGTCTCGTCTTCGCTACGCGCCTGAGGATCGCCACTCGTGGCCGCGTGGTGCTCCTGAATGGATGTGTCGGCATGGTCCTTCTTGTTGGGTGCGTCAGGATGGGTGCTTTTGGTGAGGTGCTTCAGTGGTGTGCTTCTAGTGGGGACTCGTGGCGGAGGCGCTTTTGGGCGGGTGCGACTGGTGGGGTGCCTCTGGTGGCATTCTTCTGGCCGGGGATCGCGACCGCGTCCTTCCGACCGGGCACTGCGGCCGTGCGCCTCTGCCCGAGCTCTCTTGGCGCGGTGTCACCACCGACACCCGGCGTCATCATCCTCGTCGCCGCGTGCTCTGGCCTGCTTTGACGTTCTTGTGGGGCTCCTGGTTTGGTGTTCAAGATTTTTGCTGGTGGCACCCACCCTTGCTAGCACTATCGTGTTAAAGTAGTTAACGTTGTTCTTGCTGGTGTTGAAGTGCCTAGCTCAGTCCTAGCTTAGTTTAGCCACCCGGGTTTGACTCACTAGGTTAACTCCTATTGTTGTGACCCTTGCAAAACTAACAGCTAGGAGCTGGTGCACATCCTCTAACCTGCGCACCAGTCGAGTGTAGCACTCGCGCCTGAGAGGGGGGCCTTTCGCTCCCTCCTCATAGGGGAGCAAAATCCCCCCTCTCGCCAATCGCATGGGCATCGCGATGCCCAGCCTGGAGCATGTTGCACAGCGCGACATGCTCCAGGCTGCAGACATCACTCTCTTTGCAAGGCCGACCCGGTAGGGGGCAGTCCTCACTCTCTCTCAGCTCATTCATTCTAACCAAACTATACAATTCTCTCGTTTTATCTGCTCCACGACTAAGTCCTCCAGCACCACGCTCTCCCTCACAGTTCTCAAGAGCCCTCCCCCTCACGACTCTCGAGAGCCACCTCCCCCTCAAAACCGAGAGCGACAGTTGGCCCCGCGGCTAACTCCCTCGGCGTTGCCCCTCACAGGAGTCGTGCATCACCCGACTCCACCCACCACCTGTCCCCTCCATCCTCCGCCGGCATCACCCTATGTAACAGCTAACGTGGGGCCCAACAGGATCCCGCGCAAAAACAAAACCCTAAAACCTTGAATGTAATTCGGGGAACGCTAAAACTAAGGTTTTACTTAAAATGAATTACGATTTTCAAGTATAAAAAAAAACAAAATTTATTGTTTCTGCTTGATGTCAAAACCAAGTACTCTTGCTTGATCGCGATCAAGAAATGAGGAATGTTTTTTTCGCGCGGGCTTAGCCTGCTCAAAACATACTAAACACTTCATTACATTAGGTTGTTTCCTTGTCAAAAAACCAAAAACGAAATGCTCATCCCTCAATCGCTATTCTCGCGTGGGAGCAAGAATAGCGAGTGGGGTTGACATGCCCCACCTTGCTTCGTAGGATCAGTGGCCCATGCCACTGATTAAGCATGTTGAAGAAAGGGGTAGGGCAGGCTATTTTTTTAAGTCGCCGGGTATTATGGTCATTATGCCCTTTTCCTTAAGAAATATAGCTTTTCATGTCGTATACTTTGAAGTAGATGACCCAAGAGTATACAATACTCCGTTATAAAACGGTCGTATACATTTGAGTTAAGGATCAAATTAGGTGAAAGATACAAAATAAACATTTTAATCATTTTAAGTTTATTTCTCCATGAACATTTACACATTTTCCTTCGTCAAATAGATTGATTCGTATTTTTAGAATAAAGAGAATTAAAAACAAATAATGTGTAAACTTCACCCTATGTATAATTAATCTAGCCAGACATTTGCAAGTTATTTATTTATATCCATAAACTTCAAGAAAAGTATCAATTTTAGTTTACATTTCATCGGATGGAATGTTGCAACGGCTATTTAGGAATACATTTACTTACTTCAGAACAAACTTCAGGAAATAAATATGTTCATAATTTGGGGTGCATCTTATTGTAATATTGAAGTTTATGTATGAACATGAAATTAGTTACAAATTTATCTGTTTGGGTTGATCTTTAATCCATAATCATTGTGATGAATACGTTGCGTTTTGTATGCTAAAAAACTTGTGATAAATTACCATATACATATATTTATATATTCAAGAAGGATGTTAGGATCAAGTTTTTTGTTGTGGTCGTAAGTGTATGGTGTGAATTGCTCTGATATGTTTCAACAAAGGTTTGGAGAGATTCTTTTGTGAACTTTTGTTCCGTTTTAATGTTTAAATTCTATGAATGATTTTAACATGTGTTGGTTTTTGAAGTGTATTTCTAAATATTTAATGAAACTAAAAATTTGAAGCTTTCATTGTCGTAGATTGTTCAATAATGTAATTTTTTATATTCAGGAATATGAAATATTGACCAAAACCAATTCAAGATTGAATGAAGTGATTTAGTCATCTTAGGTATTCAAATTTATTTCTCAATTTTTATTCATCATTTTGGTTGAAATGTAACTTCAAAGTTTGTTTTTTGTTCAAGTTAAAGAATATTCTGAAGATCATTCTTTAAATCAAAGTTTTAAGTGTAGTCACTTTCCGTGAACATTATCAAATGATAACTTTTCCTTTCTATTTATATCTTAAAAAAATTTCTTTGTATTGTTTTTTATCAGTTTTCATCGTGTTCAGTCGGATGTTTTTGTGGCTTTCTCACTGTATTTTACAGCGCTTCTCTCGGACGTCAAAGAGAGTTTGTTCTTCGAATGTCCGCTCTGTTTTATCTGATGTTCTCTGTCGACAGTCAAGTCGTTAAATGTTGTTTTAGGCATCGCAAATAACTTGGCATTGGCTCTAGGGGGCGAATTTGTAATTCGCCCCATTCTCGCTCCACTATGTCTACGACGCCTCCATTCTGAGAAAATGGGCTAGGTCACCCCTATTTCAAAAAGTTATATTCATGTCGCTCCCACTTTTGGTGCTCCGGCTTATTATGGCTAGGATGCCTAGTACGGATGAAACATTGTCAACGTATTGCCCCAGTTTCAGGAACGTCTGGCTAGGTCGCCTCCATTCATGGGGGCGACGTAGGCCTCATTCTCAGAATAGGGGCAATTTTGGTTATTAATTAAACAATCGGTGCGACCTTGCTGGAAGTTTTTCGTATGGTCGTGATCTAGGTCTTTGTTGTCAGAATGCGGGTATCTCAGATATTGTCTGCCGAAAATGGGGACAGTCTAGGAAACAGACAGTCGGGTTCTGGGGGATGGAAATAGTTTTCGAGACATCCTAATGAGCCGTACTGTCCTCGAATTCTGTGCGCCGTCGAGTTCAACGTTCCGTTTCGCGTGTGCGACCGCGGAAGTGGTACGTCCTGTGGCTGTTCTTGACTTTTGCGTGGACGCTCGATCGCAGGGCTGTGCGACGTTATCTAAACGGACCCCTGAGCCGTGCACATTCATGATACTCAGTACCGCTGTCCGAAAGTTCTATCTTCCTGATTGGATATCCCCGGTCGAGAGAATGCAGCCATCCCAAGGCGTGGCACCAGTGTTGTCCGTTCGAAGACGGTCGGCGGCGAGGAAACGCGGGCAAGCGTGGTAAGTTGAGCGTGCGGGTCGGACGGAATCGGAGCCGTATCCGAGCGTCCCTGTCATCATGTGATAATAGCATTTTTGCTTAGCTGCGCTAGGCGGCAGTTTGAAAAGCTATGAGAAAAGTGTCCTAGCTGTAGTGTGCGGTAGTTTGCGGTTAGACTCGATGGTTGTCTAGCTCAAACATCGAAACCTCCCACCACCTGGGCCACGGCTGGGAAAGGGCGAGTAGGAATGCGAGTTTTCCCGACCCCCACCGGTGCTTGTGGATGGTTAGGGGCAAAACAGCGCGATTTGGGTATCGGACAGCATTCTGACTACGCCAACGTTACGAGGTGCCCCGTTCCAGATATTCGACAACGTCATCCACCTTGGTTGAAGGATTCTGATCTCCATTCGCCCCGTGTCTTGATTTTACAAGCCCCCACTTCAACACTTTGATCTCAAAACGCCTCGTAGCCGGAGTATGGGTGATGAGGTGCCCACTCGAGAATGCTGTAATTGATAAAACGTTTTCATTTTAGGACTTAAGTTGCATCTTTCAATGTAAAAATGTTCTTGCTATGAAGTACGTTTATGAAGTAAACGAGACCTTTAAAAAATATGGGGGTTGGGTGGGCGGATACATTGTACAAAACTATTTGGCCGAGAGGGGGGGGGGGGGGGGGGGTAGCAAACACGCGAGCAATTCAACCTGCTACACATGACGTGTTACGAAAAATAAAAAGAATGATAAAAATACCATGAACGGAAACGGGGTATACTGCAATATATACAATATACCCCTCATGTCAAGGTATGTTGTAATGAAACAATGTACCCCACGGGACATCACAGGGCTTCTCACAATTCAAAAAGTTCCGACGCAGCTTCCTTCAAGGAAAAATGAAATAGGGGGCGCACTTTACTAAACTTCTTTGTTTCTGAACTAAGGGTACCAGGATATTTTCTTCTTCTGGCTACGGCGAATCGACGGTCTGCCTCATCTCCTTCGCAACATCGTTCGATGCAAACCCTACATGTATCTCTGTCGAGTGCTTTTCATGGCATCTCCCGTCAATTTCTAGTGTCCAGATGAGGCAGTTCAACGGTCGCCACTGATTCGACATCTCGCAAAGTGGAAATCGACGCGCAAGGGCGATGGTGGATTGGTTGGGTGCTCTCAATTACTTCAACAAAACTTCTGGGAGCGTCGTGTATTGATGTCAGCAAATGGTCGGGGGGAGTCATTTCCACCTACCTCTTCCCAGCCAGTACCATGTTCGTTGATGACAGTAATTGCTCAGTCAAGGCATGCGATAGTTGATTTTTTTACGGGCGCTTTTGCGCGACGCCATAGCCGACTCGGAAAAAATATTCCATCTACCCCTGACTCTGAGAAATTGAAACGGATATACGGTCATTTTCGACTTCTCCCTTAAAAAGGTTGCGCGTGCGAAATTCTGTTAGCGACACAACTCTCCCTTCGATGGAAGGTCACCTCCCAGGCCCCTCTACCACGGGGCCTGGGTTGACGAACCTTCATAAAATCAAAAAACCGTTGAGGTTATGAGGGGAGTTTCTTGAAATTTATTTTATTTGACGATTAAGAGAGATTTTTCAGGGTGTAAGGTTAAAATACTGTGAGTCAACGCCCGAGTGATGAAATTCAAAAATTCACCTGGTAGATTATGAATCGCTTGCTGTGACGTGAAGGGGACGCGCTATTTTTCGGTTTTGTGGCCCGGACCACGGCGCAGTAGATCACTAGGTAGTGCCAGGCGAGGTTCATTACGTCCGTCAGTCTTGACAGCAGGCATGTCTTTTCCCGGCCGGGGTGCACCGCGTGTATGGGGTTTGTTAGGCTCGGGAGGTGTTGCCGAGAGCTTACTAAACTCCGAATACGACATTGCTTCTGTTCCACCGTTACCTTAATCGAGCAAGTCCAATCCAATCTCGCTATCTCCACATAGAAAGTACCAATTCAGCAACTCTGTACAACACCGAATCTAGGTGCCCTAATTTCGTAGTACATTCACAGCATATTCCTAATGGAAAATTTAAATATCCATTGGCCCCGTATATGGCATTCTCATCTAAATCAACCACGTATTACTAAAAATTAAAATGAGAATCCCGAGAGTCAAAGGTGAGAGTAAGAAAAGTTCTTAGAAGTACATGGCAACTTTTCAAGTGCATTATTGCCATAACATTGTTGCTTTGGAAAACTATCTATTTACAGATGTCACGGTTGTTGTTATGGATACAAGTTCTTGGGATACATGAGTGAAATAAGATCCGTACACTACTAACATGTGGCTTATCCAGAAGCAACAATTTCCTCTACATAAATCGTCTGCATGTGTTCTTACATATGGCTCACTCTTAATATTTAGTTTTCTTCCTTTCTTATCCATGTATAAGGCCAACAGCATACAAGGATCATTATCTTCATGGTGGTGTAAGTGAAGAATGACAAAACGTTTGAGAAACATATTGAAAATTCGATGCTTAAAAGAATTATTGAACTTGAACTTGAAACAATATGTAACACGTGACATTATAGAACTCACATGTTGATTTATGTGCATTTAGGGAGACTTTTTAAGGCTTATACAACCAAAATAAAGAAGATATGGATCATGGCTAGAAAAAATGGTCACATGGATTCCTATGAGCAATAAAAGTTACAAAAGAGTTCTAACAAAGATGTTGTCCGAATAGAAACTAATGAATGTTTTCGTATGCATTTCATCTTGACGTCGAATTGAGAATGCAAACGTGATGAAATATAGCAAATTATGATCCATGTTGCTTCTCTTACGAGACCATGAACAATGAAAATATTTCTTATCCCAGAAGCAAAGCAATCCTTCCTAAGCCCATCTCAACTTAATCCATTAATGGCTCGGTTAAAGTGAGGAAACGGTTTAACTAGTTTGGCAAGGTTTCCAAAGTTATAACCATAGCGCATTGGCAATTAAAGGCCATATTGTACGAAGCAAAAACTGCATAGGAATGAGGCCTCCTCTGTCCTCTTCATAATGTTGTGTTCTTCACGGCGAAGAGGATGTGTAACCAACAAATTTCATGTGATGAATGAGGCACTCTCTTTCAGGATGTTAAAAAACAATTATTCAAATAAATAAATAAAAGCAAAATACAAATGGAATGGAATAGAGGGGGCTCAAGATGTGTACAAGTTCATAATTTGACCGTAAAAAACACAATGTACAAGTATGGAACAAACCCTTGATTCCAATTATAAGTGGCCTTTATCTTTGACTCCAAACAATGAAAACATAATGAACCCTAATTTGGTTTTACTCAAAACATATCCGGGAAAAAACCTTTTAATTAAACAATAGTGTAGGAAAGGAAGTCAAACCCAAAAAAGGTTTACATGAATCAACATGGATATCCTTGCAGTTAAATATTGTACAAAGATAAGATTAATTTCTCATGGCTAAGGTGTAAACTGGAAATTTTTGTTCATAAATGTGATATTCAAAAGGATGTATAAATTAACAGATTTTCTTCTAGTAACACAAGAAAAGGAGGAACACATTGCTTCTAAAACATTGAACATGCATAATGAACTGTGGTCATGTATTTTGACAAGAGACGCACTATTTAGCCATGAACCGTGAAATACAGAAAACAAATTAGGAAAAAATTAACTTCATAACAAAACCAATTATAAGACCAACATAATATTTCCATACATTTGTATTCATATATTCGATTCTCTCACAGAAAAATGTTTTTGGCTGGTGAAATGTTTGAACCTAAAGATCGTTTTTCCTAGAATTAATCTGTTTAAGGATGGACTTTTACCAAATTCAAGGTCCATTAAACATAAAAACGTATTGAAAACGAATTAGCAACGTTTACTAGATTGAACTATGAGCATTGAAATTCAAAGGAGAAGAAAAAAATCAATCTCAATGCTTCAAAGCTCCCTAAAGGGCCACATACTGTCTCTCCCACAAGAACACCTATAATGGGGAAGTCAAAAACGACTCTGATGATTTTTTCAATTCCTAAATGCGAATCATATAAATCAAATGAGTTTAATAAGATCTTTTAACGTATTAGAAAATATCAACGGGATATAAACTCTCATTACAATGTCCTAAGAATTATTCAAGTTAGTGAACCATTGTTTTGTTTATTTGTTTCATGTGAAAATCATAACTCAATGGTTTATCCAAGTTATAACTATGAAATCCAGAGCATTTACTGATTTCCAAAATCATTTGAAGGCATGATCTCTTTTAAAATCTATCTTCAAGTTTACGTTACATTTGGAATGATCGTTGGGTTAACGTTACAAATCGAGTCGACGTGACAAGTAATCTTAAAAAATGGTTGCAAGAGAATAACGATGTTTCATCACAATAATGAAAGATTGAACTAATTTTTTTAAAGTAAAGAATGGGTTGAAATGCACATAACCATATCAAATTCGGATTAGTCGAAGTATATGAACTTTTTTAAAAGAAACATAAAATGATAGGAAAGCAATGGCCCATGCACAAGTTGAGATGTTGCATAAGAAGGATATGGTATCTTTTATGAGGTTGGGCGTGGCCCAAATGACAAACTGTGTGTGAGATTAGGCAATGATGATTCAACTAAGTGCAAAGTAGAGGCATGGTTTCTAGGATAAAAGTTGATGAAATAATGAGTCTCAAAGGGAAGGCGTTTAAGAAGTCAAGGTTATCTCCTTCCACGGATTTCAACCATTACTACACTTACAAGGCTAACAAAGGGATCTAAGGTAGAGTTTGGTTTGCGTAGACTAAAAAAAGGTACTCTCATTAATCATCCATTAGCAGACACGTCAACCTCCCCCTAAACTCGAAAGCATAGTTCAGCCCATGAGGGTCTTGGAACAATATTACTACGTGTTGTCCTCCCATGATTGTAATCAAAGCCAAGCTAAGAGGGGTATTCCATAGAATGCTTACATCGCCTTGGTGGAACGTTCTCCATTGCTAAGGCGTGGAGTCTTCTCTCCATGTGTGAGATTCTTGTGGTTTGGATTGCCTTGCATTTGAAATTAATAGATCTTTTATACCAGATTTAGTGTTCTTTACGACAATTAGTGCTTATTCAAAAAGATTCCTCTAGTGTCAAATGAAATCGCATTGCAATCGTCATTCTTAAACTAAAGCTGCCAATGTGGTTTTGGACTTCCTCACAATCACCATGCACACATTTCATGAATCATGTGACATCTCACAAAGATAAGAGAGCTATTGATTAATTTACTTATAATGCTTGAAAATCAAGATCTTGTAAGATAATCTGCAACACTTGATGTATGGAACCCTTACTTCAACAAGCTTCCTTCATTTTGAAGCTTCCTTTCTGTCAAAGCTTCCTTTCTACCATGGTAAGCTATTGGCTCATACTCGAGCAATGGAACGCTTTGCTTCTCACGGATTCGTCACAACATCCAAGGTGAATCTTTGTATAACTTTCTTCTTTTAATTAAACTCTTTTTGCGTAATAAATAATACCACATATTCCAATTTCCTTTTTATATTACTATCTCTTCAGAGACTACATTATAGCAATCCACTTAAGTTATTCACATGATGATGAGAGAGACATGCAAAATCACGCCTTATGACTTCTTGTATAGAGGAGTCTGCAATTGACATCATGGGATTGCCGTATACATCCAGTCAAGTCATGTCGAGTCAAACCTGACCATAAAGCTTATGAAGACTCATAGTAGAATCTGCCCCTCGAGTCATAGGACAAGTGTGTACACTTTCTTTGAAAGAAAAGATCCATTTGAACCATGGATGGGATTTTCATCAAAGCAGATATTAAATCACAAGGAAGAAATCATGAGAAAAGCTGAGCACAATAGATGAAAAAAACAAAACATGAAGTCCGTCAATTAGAATTTAGAATGCGCCATGATCAGTTTGTAAGTGCGCACATTCATTGCGTAGTCTAAGAAAGTTCAATTTAACAAAACAAATTAAGTGAAGAACTATCTTGAATGATTTAAACTCAAAATCAAAACATTCCACCAGATCCATGAAAGAAAACATCAGTAACGTTATGTATTTAGTTAAAAAATCATGCTATAATGCCACGCAAGTTGTAATTAGATGATAAGAAGATATTATCATGCAACGCAAATAGTCATTCATTCCCTCACATCAGTTATTTTTTTAACGTAATTTCTTTTGAAAATTTCTTAAATTTCATATGTATATATGAATATGTTGATTCTTTTGTCTTTCATTAAACATATTTCAAATTAAAATTATTAGTTTTGTGGAATGGTTCATATCATACACAATGGAAGTCGACCTAAAGCATGGTCATCCATTCCTCTTGATTATGTCCATGAAAAAAAACATGATTTTATATCTTCATTGTGAACATTTAGGGAAGTTAAAATTAATTACAAGAGAGAAATAAAAACGAAATACGACGCACAAATAGTCCTCCCTTTTGTAGCCACAAGTCTATCTTGTACTTCTATTTTGTTCTTTTTTACGATCACTTTTAGTGGAGAAGTATTTTTTAGTCTTTTTAACAATATTACTTGAAATGATTCGAGATTGTTATGACCAGGATTCCCTTGTTAGTGAAGTTCTAATGGATCAAATATATGGACGATGGGATGCTTCACAACTCTTAAACATGCGAGCTGACCGACATGCTATCCTATAACTTTGTTTTGCAAATGTAAGCTTTTGTTGTATTCATATACACGTTAATGTAAGCACCACTAAGATAATCTTAGTGACACTAGAGAATCATTAGACAACAATAGGTGGTAGATCTTCTGCTTTGACTAAAGTTTCATGCATAATGTCATGTTTTGTAGAATGTGGATGAGTGAATTCTACTCAAGGTCATGTTTGAAGGCAAAAAAGCTTTAATGGTTTTTGCCAATGGAATTATTTTCAGGAGGGCGAGCTTTAAGACTATTACCCGCGAGATCAAGGTTGTTGCATACCAACCTAGGCAAAGAAGAGTCTAAAGTGTTGCGAGACGGTGAAAGGTCACTAGTACATTTACGGAGGTTATAAGAACAAGTTAACTAGCCTTCCTCAAGCTTGCAAGTGAAGGGTCATAGAATAAAACTCCCTTCAAGGGAATCTCAGATATTGTAAAGGGAAAGAATTAAACCTTTCTTCCCTTGCTTTAACAAGATGAATTTCTTGTCTTGAAAAACAATACACCAAACGATGTATTTTCACTAAACTTGTCTGTCAAAATTGGTTTCCTCAGAGCACTAGACTTAGGTTGATTATGGCCGTTGCTAAATAATTGTCGAATTTAAGACACATGATGTACCATACCCGCACTTGAAATGTTGAAAGGTTTTCTTCATGATTTATTTTACGTTTTTCTAAATGTTTCACTTTAAAGTTTGTTCAAAAACACCATTTCCAATGGCTTGATTTCACAAATTAGAAGAAAAGGTGCATTGATTGGAGCCTTTATGTCTTAGGTAGTGCAACAAATATTCTAGCAAGAGCTAAGTGTGGAGGGGGAAACTTGAGTGAGATAGAAACACTTTTTTGGATAAGATAGTGTGGGTAAATGAATAAAGAGGTTAGGATAGACACGAGGATTTCAAAGAAGCCAACTCTGGAGCCGTTCACATTGTGTTTGCACAGGAACAGGACCACAACATTGGTTGAAGTAGGAACTCATTCTATTTCACCATGACCACCTATCAAACACCCACGCATACTCCACAAGGTTTGGATTATCACAAGGTATCAGCTACGCATTTTGCAACCTTCCAACTGTTGCCTCCATCACCATCTTCATGTCAAGGTCTATGGTTCCAATGTCATGCACTACCTCAACCATGAAGATTGATAACGTCTTGTAATGCTTTTCCTGAAGGGTCATTTGAAGCCCCACATCACATGAATGTACCTTGCTTGTGCACTTGTCAAGGATGTAAACCTCCATGCACTATAGGTAGTGCTTTCCCACCCATTCCGAGAAGGTTCCACATGCATGGGGCTTCCATGCATCCAAGATGATAAGTGAGGTTATGTTATTGCACTCTAACTAACTTTCAATGCCCTTACACGCCTACCATGGGTTAAGGCCTTGGGGAGCAAGGTCATTCATAGTCTTCGTCTACGCCCATCACTTTGCGTTCTGTTTGTATTGCCAATTGAAATTCTTGTAAGCTTTCAATGCATGGAAATCTGCAAGATGGTAGCTATGCGTGATCATTTAGGCATGTAGCATTTATCTAACCATCAAAGTGGCCTATACCATGGTGATGGTTTGCTTGTCATCGGTATTGGAAATTATGATATTCTTTGCTATTGATTGGTTCTTACGTGTTGTCCTGTGAGAAAACATGTTCAATGTTGGTGTGGTCGACACTCACCGCCAACTTCTCATCAACGCTACACATCTTCTTAAAAATCAGGGCTTGGCGGTATATCTTCTCACAAAACTTTGACTAATAAAAGGAAACATGCTGCTTCACCATGGTGGTACGACGCCGTACTTCCATCAGCTTGCGATGTACGAAGATGCCCCATAATGTAATTAAGACTAGTGACTTAAACGCTTTGAATTCCAATTGGATGAACCTCCTCGTCCATTCATCCACCAAAAATGGTGTGGTGGGTGAAAACTGTGTTCACAAGGCCTCCGCTTTGGTGCATGGTGTCCATAATGCGACGTTGCAACTCCATGTCGATTGCAATGTAGCTTTAGGACCCAGAAGGGCCATGCACGCATTTTTTTATCACACCATTAGTGCATGGTGATTTTAGGATCTTCTTTAAAGGATTGAATATATACCCAATCAACTCACTCTGAATATTATGTACATAGAAGTGCATTGGAAGGTAAACAAAAATGATTATTGTTTATTCACAAGAATGCTTCCAATTGAAAAACCTTCTTTTCTTCATGTTTGTTAAGGATTGCATGTGTGATCTCTAATGATAAGAATTCACCCCTCTGATTTTTGAAAAAGTCATAAATAGAATAATACACTTATTTATGCACAAATTGGGGAATGCATAGATTTTGGTGAATTAACTTTTCCTCAGATTGTGGAACGCCATACGCATTTTTCATGCACTTTCCTACTTGTACCATTGGTGAATAGTGGCAATTAACAAGTTGTTTTAGCGGCAATTCCCACTTGATTAATGGTATGCGTTTTGTAGGTTGGAGTTGCGATGATGTAGGTGTCATGCTAAAGGTCTGCCACGCCCTTAAGGATGACTTTTTTCCTCTTTGATTTTCATGATACTAATAGCCCTTCGAGGTAGATTCTCCACAAGATGAGGAAGATTAAGAGGTAAAACAAGTTGTTGAAGGAGTAGCAACTGGAATTACAAACCCCTTGTCATATTCCCTCTCCTTCTCCTCCTAGTGTTGTAAAATTTAAGCTTAATCAGCTCGTCAACACTGGGAGGGATGCAAGCTGGACTTGACGAAGTTAACATTTGGTAGCGAGCATAAGCATGCACATGTGAGCTCTTAAGTTGATGGCGTAAAAAAATCTTGGGGTATGGGAGTTCCAAGTGATGAGTCCCACAATGCTTCATTCTACTATTCAATACTTGACTTCTCGCACCTTACGGGTTGGAAGAACGTGATGATGTGAATGGTAGCTACCATGGGAAGGAGTAGGCACAAAGGTTTTCGATGGTGCTAGGAGGTTGTATGACAACCCTTGGTTGACAAAATGTAAGCAATTCATGACTTATTGTGATAAGCAGTACGACCCAATGACAAATGCACACTCACTTCGGCACATAAGTGGCAAAGATTGACACATGAGCATGACCATGTGCCTTTGCGCTCAAGCTGTAACTTGATGCATGAACCTCAAACGTCAATGTTCACATAACGCACGTTAGAAAGCGAGCAAGCTCAGACTTGAACGAGGTCACACAAATGTAACGGAAACAAATTTTTGTTTTACAATCACACCTGATTTTGTGTTCATGTATAATACCCCGTGAAAAACCTTGTCTGGATGTAAAAGAAATCAGATTGATTTCATACAATCTTTTGAGTACTACTATGGTCATTGTTTCTATAGATGATAAAACTAGTTCATTGGGTGTCGTAGTAATGGTGTGGTCCTTGATAGGAATGTAAAGATCACAGAAATGGTGATGTGCCAAAATGAATTTTGCTTAAATAGTTGGTTGAATCTCCTCACAGAAAGGTCATTAGTTTTCCTTTATTGCGGCCAATTTATGTGTCAATAAATAATGAGCCCTAACATGAAGACTCGGCCGTTTCCCAAGCATCCATGAATACATCAACCCTTGGGGTATTTGTAGAATTCTTTGAAGTTCAAAGCTCACAGAGAACGTAGGAGGCTGTTTCAAGAGTTTGTGCCCAAGCAAGTATTCAACCTATCACAAGAGAGCGAGCTGAGAAGCAAGGCAGTGAATCCCTTGCATGATTTTTTCGTTGTATGTTTCTTGCAATAGATAGATAATGTCCATCCCAATCTAAGAGTTTTTCTCAAAGTACTTTGTCGGTCAGAATATTGGCGTCCACATTCCTATTTAGTTTTTATTTTTTTAGAAAACATCTTCACAAAAAATCTCAAATATTTACATGCCATTGAAATAAATAGTTATGGCCATTATTCTTGCTTGGGTTTTGGGATCGAGGTTGAAATGCTTGGTAACCTTGAATAGAGGGGTTTTGGGCCCCCACTTCGACTCTAAGAGGACCAAGGGGGTTAGTTGAGGCCTTAAAACCATATTATAAAAAGCCAAAAACAGGCATTAGAATGCTATCATTGCAAAACTTGGCCTTGGGATTCTCTTTCTTATTATAAAACCTAAGGTCAAAGAGATAATGTTCTAATATGTGAACCTTTTGGGAATTAAGTTCATATTGTCCTCTAATAAGAGAGTGAGTGATATTGATTAAAGAATATTTTTTCATCATGTGAGGATGAACAAAAATCCCAAATCGCCTAGTCTGACATGTGGAATACCTCTAGAAACACCAATGAGAGACAATTATTAGGTGTCAAATTCAGCGGACATGGATTTTAATGGTGAAAACAATTGGAATCTGGCTTTTACAAAAGTTCCAAGTGAGTTTAAATTTCCATGCCCTTTGCATTACTTTCAATGCTCTGAAAAGAGGAACATATGAGAACAGCACTAGCCGTTGTCAGTGAGAGCGTGCGAAAAGTGGAGTTTTGTTGTCTTGTGGCTTTGATTGGCGGAAATGTGACAATTTCTTTATGCTAGTTCCTGGTTGTGGATATTATCTCTTTGTGTTTAGGAATGAGACAAAGAAGGAATTAGTCTTTCCCATCTTTAGACAAAGAAAGTGGTGTCAGGAATATTCTTACAATGGTTGAAGACAAGAGGCATGATAATACCATAGGTTCAAATCCTCTAAAGTACTCTACGCAGGACGGCTTTGAAGGAAAAGGCATTTGTGCATCTAATGATTTGAGAGCATGCAACATTGGAGAGTTTTCTGTATGAGCTGCTCGTGATAACGACTCCACAAAAAAATTGTGGTCATCTAGGTTCTTCTTGTTTAACTTGCGAAGATTTGTAAAATTTTTTAATCCTCAAGTTTTACTTTCACCTTCAAACTTGAAATTCAAATTTTGTTGAAACATTATAAACTACATAGAAATTGATTAGCAATGTTGTCGGCTTTCACGAGCTAACGTTGAGTGTTGTTCTCCATCTTCAAGGTGTATAAAGGCTAGTAACATCTTGTTGTTGTGTAGGAGTTGTGCTGTGTATGAGCTTTGCTTTCCATATCAAGAATCAAACTGTTTATCAATGTAGGAAAGTTTGAAATGGATCTATAATCACTAGGTTAATCCCCAGTGATGAAGAATTCATTGAGGTGATTCTTCATACATCAGTTAAAATTTGAGTTGATTGTCCAACTAGGACAACCGAGGTTTTACATGATGGAACACTTGAAGTCGACATAAAGGAATCTACACCATCTGTTTCCGGCTTCTCTAGCTCGTGTTCAAGATTTTAGAGCTATTGCAAAAGGGTTTTTTACTCCTTTCTTCCATCTTTGTCAACTGGTATTGAGTAGAATCTTCAAACATTGTTTGCTGCCATCAGCTCATATGACGTAGTGTTTTAGCATTGGTTGTTGCCTTTATGGAGAATCATAATGCTCACTTAGCTTCACCATAAAAAATTGTGTAAAACTTTGCTACCCTCTTGGGAGGATTTGGTGGTATTTTAGTTTCGTTAGCTAGTGTTTTGTAAGATGTTCTTACAATTTCTGTGACCGTGGTGAGAGGATCTATTGCTTCTCTAGCTTTGTGAGAAAGCAGTGTGCTTGATGAAGTGGATTCTTTTGCTCCTTATGACTACTGTTTGAATTGTTTGTGTGAGGGTAGAGCATCTTCGTTAAACTTGAGGCAAAGATTCATAAGAAACTAGGAAAATAAGAATTGGATTGCATAGATGTCCATAATCTCTAGCACATCCTTAGTTGGTATGCTTGTGCTTAAAGTGGCTTTTTGACTTTGTTCGAAGTGTCGAACTACGTGCACATCACAGACATTTGTCATCTTGCCTTCCATGGTGTTGTGCATGTGATGGAAAGACTATTCTTTTAAAAGGCGATTGCCAAACGTTGACACCATTTTAGAAATTGTGGAATGAGGATGGATGACTTTTTTGTGAAAACAAAGAGACAAGGCGTGGATGTTGGAATCTCAAATAATTGTAGATATCTTCAGATTTAAGAGTTCCCTCAACCTGTTCAATAGGTATAGTTGGAAGTGTACATTTATGGAGCCAAGACTCACCTGCCCTTAACTACTTTACAATAAGAATAGAATATCATAACAAGTGCAACATTCTTAAAATGTCACCAGCATTCAATTAAGGAGAAGCAGATGTTTAGATGTGGTGCATCCTAAGTTACTAGCTTCTACTATCGGATGTTGAGGCTTGTATATGTGCACTCTAGGAATAAAAAGGAATTTGATGTTGTAAGCGAAGATTTAAAGGCATTATGGGTTTTTTATGATTTGAGCCCCTTTAAGTAATCCTTGAAGGGCCTCCCAAGAGGCTTTATCCTTGGAGGTTGTAGGTTCGACATAACCACCTTGGTGGTTACATAACCACCCACGAGAGATGAAGTTTCACCTAAAAGATGAAGGGTATTAGGTAGGTGAAAGGTCACAAGGATGTTTCAGGAGGTTGTAGTACCAAACTGACCAATCACCATTCAAATTCAAGCTAAAGATTGATAGCCTCAGAGGGCCTCCAAGGGCTTATAGGATTTTGTAGATGAAAACACTTGAACCTCACCTCCCTCCATTTTAAGGGATGAATTTTTGGTTCCTCTCAATTAAGTAGAATACACCAAAGGATGCTTTTTAGCATAACTTGGCCGTAAAAAATGTATAGATTATAGTACTTGACATTGTGTTATGGCAATGATTTGTTTTTTTCTCACTTCTGTGGTAAGATTAAGGAAAATTGTCACCGATAGTGGAATGGAAGCATTGTTAGCTTTAGTAAACGATGGAGTGTTTCATTGGGAATTTCAAGACGTTGACGAACCACATGAATGCGTTTCTTGTTTTTTGAGTTTTTTATAATGAATGAATGTGCAATATGAAGAGGTAGGACTACGTAGCTTCTTATGTGAAGTACATTTTGCTTTGGTTTGGTTCAAAATGAAATGATTAATAGTTGGGTTTCTAAACTTGTCCATTGTAGATTGGCAGAAAAGATGTGCATGTGTTCCTTAAAGATTTGGAGTTGGCACACAACTGATTACTGCAAGAGAGTGTTTTTGTTTTCTTTTATGTATGTTTATCCTTTTTTAATCGAGAATAAGTATTTTTATCACCTTAAATTGCAACATGTAAAGAAGTCTCTAGACTTTCATTATTTTCTTTTGCAGCCCCACCAAGGATTGCCTTGCTATGAAAGCACCCCTTGTTTTCCAACTAGGTACCATTGTCTTTTTGTTCGGTCTTTGAGCTGCACCAAGTATAAAATTTGACAACCCAAGACGTGCCTTGGCTTTTCTCATGTGGCCTTCATCAAACGATTTCACTGAATGTTGTGGCCCTAATATTGGATGAACTTCATACGTCAATTGACAAATCCTTAATTTATGCAGTTTTTGCCTTAAACCTTTTATGAAAAGTGTAGTTTGCGGACTCCAGAGGGACGAAGGATTGGAGACCAACTCGTTTCCTATACTAGTTCTTTATTAATGTGGAATGGACAATGTCAGCAGCATATGCTGATAGTAAAGGACGGGCATGTTAGAACACGAAATGGCCTCAGCATCAGCGTACTAAGCCGGCAGGGTGTTTTGGAGACGGTAGGCTTGTGATTCCTTTTGTGCTTGTGTGAATGCTACAGTCGTGTCAATTCGTATGTCTACAGCATATTGTCGAACAGGATCTAGGTCGTGTTGTACTTCATTTGCGGTTTCTTCGTGATGGGGTGGCGACTTTTGACGCGTTGCAAAAT
Source organism: Penium margaritaceum (assembly GCA_023375785.1). Lineage (NCBI taxonomy): Eukaryota > Viridiplantae > Streptophyta > Zygnematophyceae > Desmidiales > Peniaceae > Penium > Penium margaritaceum. Next base: position 185,589 of record SZWC01000105.1, on the reverse strand, counting down.
ATTCCATTAGGTCTGGCAAGATCCGTTCCCACTCAGTGAAGACATAATCTGCGCGCGCTATCTCAGACTAACGTGCATGCACGCGCGTTAAAGACCGCGACGTTAAATGCGCGCAGTAGGACTTCGACGCGGCGACCCTCGCTGGCACACGTAGTTAATGCCTTTGGAGGAGAAAGATCGACATGCGGAAGGGGACAAAAGGCGAATCATGTGCAAGTTGTCAACGTGAGGTCGTGCAGCCATCCTCAGGAGAAAAAAACAGCGAGGTTCATTTATTTCCTCGCATCTCATGGTGAGCACTCATGGAGTGCGACCTACCCCGACGCATTTATATTTTCCTACGTACCAAAGGGCTCTTTCCTGTATAAGGGGTGGAGCCAAACCCGGTTCTATAGTCAATGAGATGTGATCAGTGAAAAAATTCTAACAGAAATAAAATGTTTCTCCTATTATTTGGGAGGTTTTAATTCATTTTTTTTTAAAAGACAAAATCAACACCAATGTTTTATGTTGGAAAGTCGTTGAAGGATACAAAACCACTTACGAGTGCAGATTGAGGAAGTTAATTTCATTATAATCTAAAATATATGAAATAAATTTTTAATTGCAAACCTTAGAGAATCTGACCGAGGTTTTTTTATGGAGGGGCATTACACAAAAACAAAATTGCGTGATCATCGAGAAAGCTACAAGATAAGTTATAAACATTCTACACCACACAAATTTGAAGAAAAATGTACATATATCCTTAATGTTTACATTTAAATGAATAATTTTATACAGTTGGCAATGGGCAATATTCGCACAATGACAACTTTGTCAATTGCAATCTACCCACTAAGAATCACAAAGACCTATCGCTCATATCATTTATGTAAATTGTCTTATACACTCTGTTGGACACGGGAATGGTCTAGCCGGAAGGTGTTCCGCCTCCATTGTTGAGGCAGCTGCTTCGAGCTCATGCTTTTGCGCTTTTCTTATGCTGGATCGTGCGTCTTAACTGAATAAACCTGAAAGGTGGCTGCCGGCGGAACGCCGGCAGCCACCTTGTCTTTTTCGCTACTCTTTATTTGTCCGTTCGAGTTCTTTGCGCACGTTCTCCTCGGACTTGTTTCTGTCACAAAGGCGTTAAATGCGCTTGCTATTCCTTCACCGGGAGGTCCAGGAACGACCACTCAAGTCAAGAATTGTTGCGCGCATTTAACGTCGCAATCTTTAGCGCGCGTGGATGCACATTAGTCTCAGATAGCGCGCGCAGATTATGTCTTCACTGGTTCCCACTGGAGAAGGACAATGCACTACAGTATACAATCCATCGATGTCATGACCAACCTGCTCAAATTTCGTTCATGTGAAGCACCAACGGGTCTCGGCCGTTCCTTCCAACGGATTGGACTTGCGTGGGACAAAACGCTCAAATGATGACATCATTATTTCAAACCCCTTGGCATTGAGGACTGATCCACGCGCCTGTTTCACTATGTAAATTCCTTTTTCTATAATCGGATGACTGCGCGAACATCGATGAAAAAATGACGTTTCAATCTCGCAATGAAATGACGTCTTACAACGGTGGTCACGATGAGTCGCGCACGGCGATCTTCGTAAACGAACGGTTCTCGCGACAACGTCGACGAGGTTGGAGGGAGGGTCAAACGTCCGCTCTTTGATGCGCTGCCAAGCTCCATGGGGATGTGCCAAATGCACATAATCATGTCGAGCAAATGTCGGCTCCTCCTGCATTGCCTTGCCAAGCACAGCCGGCGGCTTCGGGCGACTGTAAATGAATATTCGACTACAAGAACGCATGACCACAGTGTGTTTGTGTGGTCACCACACAAACACAACCAGCACTCCGTACCATGGCATGTGCTTAACGTTGTTGACAAGTAGCCTCCAGGTTGCCGCTTAGACAGCTCGAGGACGGAAGAAGCGCCAATTCCTTTTCGTCTGAGGAAAGGCCAAATCCGCCGCAATCGCTATCCCTCGAGCACCTTCGAGACCCAAGCGCCATTTCTCAGATATTGCTCCGATTCGCACGCACACTTTGTCTCTTCCCCTCACAACCAACCGCCGTAGAATCGAACAGGGTGAGTTGTAGGAAAACGCGTGAAAGCATAAACCTGACTTTGTGGTCATGAGTGGGTTCGCTGGCGCTTTTTAAGCCACAGAAACGGTGGAAGACGATGGCCACGGCTGGAGAGGCGTGATTGCGAATGGGAGTAAGCCCAACCGGTGCTCGTGGATGGTTTTGGGCAAACACGCGAAATGCGGGTGGCGGACAGCTTCCTGGAATCAAAATGTCTTCTAGCATAGCGGCTAGCGACATGCGAGGGCGATGGAAAACTAGGTGAGTGGCCCCCGTTTCACCTGCTTTCGGACGTCGAAACTTTGGGGAGCCTCGAATGCTCATGCCACCAAAAGGGTGTGCGAAACTCCCATTCCTACTCACCCCTTCGAAGCCGTGGCAGATCTGTCATTCGCTTTCCTGGAAATCGAAGGCCTAAAAACAGATCATGAAAGAGGGAGTGCGGAGCAATATCAGCCACCAGTTGGCGCGTGGCTGCCCGTGCAACCACGCGCACGAACGATATCTTCTAAGTTACATCGGCGCTGGAAAATGATGGTTGCGGTTCAAGGGAGCTGCCGCCGCAAAGCCTTAGGTTTCTGGTCACAGTTCGCCATTATCCCCTAGGGGGAAAGGTGTTGATCGATCAGGAAATGACGTCATGCTGGGAGACATCTCTCGGTTTGCTCATTCTCCCCTTCCCCTTCACACACGGACGGACGGCCCACCTGTTTCTCTCCAGCATTTCTCCGCTTGCAGTCTTCCCCTCCCGCTCCATTTTGTCTTGTGCTCCATCGGACAACATCAGGGTGGCGTGTGCAAGGTGCTGTTGGGGTTTTTCCCTCCGTGGCATGGTGTGGCCAACAAAGGATAAGTCCATCGCTCACAATCACCAAACGCTTGAAAGACTATCTCCGATCGTATTCCGGCAGATCACGACAGGCACTACCGCACTAAAAATTTCCTANGATGCTTTACAGCAGCATAGCATACAACGACACCTTGCTCTGATATGAGGCCACAGCGTTTGGACGTATCCGGGAAAATCCCAGTGCACAGCCGCATCTGCGAGGATCCAATTTTACAAAATATTAGTTCGCGGACGTCATTGCACTTGTCCGCCGACATTGCAAACGGTGCATTGCACGCGCACACCCATCCAAGACTGAACCTTTGCCCCAAAAGCAACAAACGCAGCAGGAGGAAGATGAACAGCAACAGTAGCTGCAAGAACCACAACAGCACCAGCAGTAGCAGCAATAGCGGCAGGCTGCCGCCGGCAGCAGCAGACTCAGGGGCAGCAGAAGCAGCATGATAATCAGTACCTTTCATCACTGATGGTAGCAAACACCTCACGACGAAAGCCCTTTCGCTCTCCTTTGTGGAGTCCCGTCCACATGGCGGCGAGCGACATCGCTGCATCATCCCGATACCGTTCAGTCGTTTCTCGACTGTCCAGGCATCTAGATCTCAGCGCAAAACAGTTCAATTCTATCTAACCTGCAATTTCTACCTGTCCTCTCCTTCGCTTACCTCTAGAAACTGCATGTTCGACCTGTCTTCTCCTCCCACATCCACTTTCGCCCGGCTCTCCCTCCGGCCCTTGCCTTCCCAACGCCCAGGCTGTTTCCATGTCGCCGCCATCTCCTGACCGTCCTCTTGCTCCGCGTTCGGGGTGGTCCAGACAGCTAGTTCTGGCAGCCCACTTGCTGGACGCAGCTCGCCCGAGACAGCACCCCTTTCCAGACGCCAGCGCCTGCAGCAGCAGCGGCAGCGCTGCTGCGAGTGAGTTTGGCAAGCTTGGTTGCAGCTCAGCTGCTGGAGTCACCAGCAGCCTGGGTGCATCGATTGCTTCACTGCAGCAAAACGCTCTTCTACCGCAGATATCATCATTTTGTTTAGCTGGAGTTGCGTGCCTGAATGCATCCAATGGGGAGGTCAACAGCCCTTATGATTTCAGCTCTTTTGCTGTCAACCAGGCTATGAGGAATCGCCTCCTGATGAGCCAGGTGCCGGCACCGCTAACATCCTCATCAGCAGCAGGAGAAGCAGCTGCGGCGGTGGCAGCAGCAGCAGGTTTTCCTTCACCTGTGCCGCGACCTGAGCCACAGCAAGGTCCTCTCACTTCCAGTGGTCTTGTTCTATCGCCTCCTTGCTGTGAAGATCCCTTGCAGGCACAGGTTCACACCTACAGGAATGAACCTTCATCTCTTGGCAGAATGGGACAAGGTGATTGCAGTCAGGGTGGGCATGCTAAGATGAGACGCATTGATCTGACTCAACTGGCGAAGGTTGAGCCCGTGGTGGATGCATCGGCTGCAGAATGCTTTTCCCCTTCTCCCTGTCCAGAGGGGGATCGCGTTCCCCCCAGCGCACATAGACCTGTTCTTCTGCCATGCAACGCCCGAGTTGAAGCAGGAATGGGCATTCGTCTGCCTGGGGGGTCATTGCTGCCCGCAACATGTGACGAGGCATTGCGCTGCTTTGCTCCATCAACGTCAACATGCCACGTGCACATTTCTGATAAGGGCCCATCAGCATCTTCACCACCATCATTACCAGCTTGTCAACTGGGTAAAAGATCCGCGCCGGAACCAACAGCATCGTCCTGCTGCTGCCATCACATGACTCGTGCACAACCAATTACACATGCACAAGAACCTCCACTTGCACCTGCATCTGAACCTGCACATGCACAAGCACAGCCTAGTTCTCATGGACATGTGCTAGAACAGGTATGTTTCCCACCATATGGATCTCTGCAAGCTACCACACCTATGAGCACTTCAATCTCGCAGCATGCGCTACATGATAAAACCACCTCCTCGCAAAGTCCTCTACTCTTAGTTCAATCGAAAGAGTGTGCACCTGCTGTTCACATCCAGTCATCAGGTAACGGAACGTCGACTCCGGCTGAATTGACACGGAGCACAGCAAGGTCAATGGCATCTCTACCCACGCCAGCCAAGCCTGAACAACGGCATTCGTTGATACAGCTGTTTGGACAGGTAGAGCAGCTGAAGGGGAGACAGCAGCGGCAGTCGCACCAGGAAACGCAACAGCTGCAACAGCAGCCGAAAGCAGAAAGAAAACTCAGCCTTCTGGGAGAGGAGAGCCGGAATGCTCTTCTTGAGGATAAGGTCCAGCTCCACTGCCACCAGCAGCCTTTCCCTTCTTCGCAACAGCCGAAACCCTTTCCACAATTCCAGCATACAGACCATGAGGAAGAGGAGCCAGACCAACAGCAGCAGCAGGAGCAGCAGCAGCAGCAGCAGCAGCAGCATCAGCAACAGCAGAAGGAGCAACCAAAGCAGCTCCAGCACCAGCTACAGCTGCTACAAGAACCTCAGCCATGGGTTCCCAAACATCACCCTGGGCCTCTTGTGCTTGGAGAAAGACCAATGTCGCCAGCTGCACCAACCTCAAGTTTTGATAACTGGCTAACCCTCGGAAGGCCCTGTCAAAACTCGACCACAGCAGAGAGCAGCATGACTTAAGCGGCGGCAGCAGTAGCGCGGCAGCTGCGCCGCGGCAGCAGTGCCAACAGCAGCCGCACCAGAGGTGGCAGCAGCAGCGGTGGCAGCAGTGGTAGCGGTCTTGGTGAAGGCAGCATTGTGAACAGCAAGGGTGCCGGGAGCTGTGGTGGGAGTGCTTGCAGTAGTGGCGGCGGCAGCAGCAAAAGATGCAGTGGCCTCGGTGGCCATGGCAGCTTCAACGGCAGCAGCGGCCGCGGCAGCGGCGGTGGCAGAAACGGTGGCAATAGTGGTGGTAGAGGTGGTGGTGGTGGTGGTGGTGGTTGTGGTGGTGGTGGTGGTGGTGGTGGTGGTGGTGGTGGTGGTGGCTGCGGCAGTGGTGGTGGTGGTGGTGGTGGTT
>SZWC01000105.1:141061-171269 GCA_023375785.1 Penium margaritaceum | reverse complement strand
CGCTACACACGTGGCCCAGGCGGTAGCCTCCGGCCTAGGCTGTCGGTGAGCGCGTAGACCGTCGCACTGCGCTCCGTGGCGCCTCGACTCCCTGTGGCTCCACGTGTCTCCTCCACTCCCACGGTCATCAGTGGTGATCCTGGCACCAAGGTCCTATGCCTCACCACTTTGGACATCATTGCAGACCTTCACCCGGGCTCCGCACTAGGCTACGCCATGCTTCATCATGAGCATCGGCACACTGTCGTGGCTGCACTCACACTCATCCCACTTGGAGCTCGAGATGCACACGCTCTCTCAGTCCGCTCCATAGAATGCCCGGAGGACCTAGCCACCATGCTCGAGGCACGAGCCTCTCCTGAGGCCGCACACTGGAACGCTGCCTGCATCGATGAGCTCGCGGCTATCTGACAACACCACGTGTACGACCTCGTCGACCTTCCTCAAGATCAGAAAGCCATCGGCGCCAAGTGGGTCTTTCGGTGAAAGTGGAACCCCGATGGGTCCTTGGACAAGTAAAAGGCCCACCTCACAGCCAAGGGGTTTGCACAAATCCCTGGAGATGATTACCACCAGATCTTTTCCCCAGTTGGCCGGTTCTCCGGAAGGTTACGAGGTTCTAACAGTTTTTTGGCATATAAGACCATTTAAGGTGTGCTAAGAATTTCTAAACACACCTACTCCGTGTACATCTATTTACGTGACAACTACATCTACAATCCTGTCCATTTTGCACATACTCGCACATTTATGTTTCCGATATCTTCTCGATCGCATGAGCCCCCCCCCCCAGATTGCATATGGCGAGTGTATGAGGGACTGTATGTGGTGGAAGTCGCGAGACGTATACTAGTGTACGTCTCGCGACTTCTAGGAAACTCTCTCACAAGATTTCATTAGTGTATTTTTTCGTACCCCCCCACATACACCGCCTCATACACTCGCCTCATACACTTTCCCGTATTAGGGGGGGGAGACGGATCCGTCGACATTGCTCGGTCCATCCCCCCCCCCCCCCGGGATTCCATATGGCGAGTGTATGAGAGAGTGTATGTGGTGGAAGTCGCAAGACGTACGTCTCGCGACTTCCAGGAAAATCTATCACAAGAGTTCATTAGTGTATTTTTTTCGTACCCCCCCACATACACCGCCTCATACACTCGCCTCATACACTTTCCTGTATTGGGGGGGGGGAGACTGATCCACTGACATCGCTCGGTCCATCCCCCTCCCCCCCCCCGGGATTGTATATGGTGAGTGTATAAGTGAGTGTATGTGGTGGAAGTCGCAAGACGTACACTAGTGTACGTCTCGCGATTTCCGGGAAACTCTCTCACAAGAGTTCATTAGTGTATTTTCTTTGTATCCCCCCACATACACCGCATCATACACTCGTCTCGTACACTTTCCCGTATTGGGGGGGGGGAGACTGATCCCTCGACATCGCTCAGTCCTCCCCCCCCTCCCGGATTGTATATGGTGTTTGTATGAGTGACTGTATGTGGTGGAAGTCACGAGACGTACACTAGTGCACATCTCGCAACATCCGGGAAACTCTCTCACAAGAGTTCATCGACGGATCAGTCTCCCCCCCCCTCCCCCCGCGGATTGCACATGGCGAGTGTATGAGGGAGTGTATGTGGTGAAAGTCGCGAGAAGTACACTAGTGTACGTCTCTCGAATTCCGGGGAACTCTCTCACAAGAGTTCATTAGTGTATCTTTTGTTGTATCCCCCCACATACACCGCCTCATACACTCGCCTCATACAATTTCCTGTATTGGGGGGTGGGAGAGACTGATCCGTCGACATCGCTCGGTCCATCCCCCTCCCCCCTCCCCGGATTGTACATGGTGAGTGTATGAGTGAGTGTATGTGGTGGAAGTTGCGAGACGTACACTAGTGTACGTCTCGCGACTTCCGGATAAAGTCTCTCATAAGATTTCATCAGTGTATTTCTTGCGTAACCCCCCACATACACCACCTCATACACTTGCCTCATACACTTTCCCGTATTGGGGGGGAGGAGACTGATCTGTCGACATCGCTCGGTCCATCCTCCCCCCCCCCCCCCCGGGGTCGTATATGGTGAGTGTATGAGTGAGTGTATGTGGTGGAGGTCGCGAGACGTACAATTGTGTATGTCTTGCGACTTCCGGGAAACTCTCTCTAAAGATTTCACTGATGGGTCTGTCTCCCCCCCTCCCTCGGGTTGCATATGGCGAGTGTATGTGGTGGAAGTCGCGAGACGTACACTAGTGTATGTCTCGCGACTTCCGGGAAACTCTCTCTCAAGAGTTCACTGATGGGTCTGTCTCCCCCCCTCCCTCGGATTGCATATGGCGAGTGTATGAGGGAGTGTTTGTGGTGGAAGTCGCGAGACATACACTAGTTTATGTCTCGCGACTTCCGGGAAACTCTCTCACAAGAGTTCATTAGTGTATTTTTTTTGTACCCCTCCACATACACCGCCTCATACTCGCCTCATACACTTTCCCGTGTGGGGGGGGGGGGAAGACTGATCCGTCGACATTGCTCGGTCCATCCCCCTCCCTCCCCAAATTGTATATGGTGAGTGTATGAGTGAGCGTATGTGGTGGACGTTGCGAGACGTACACTAGTGTATGTCTCGTGACTTCCGAGAAACTCTCGCACAAGAGTTCGTTGGTGTATTTTTTTCGTACCCTCCCACATACACCGCCTCATACTCGCCTCATACACTTTCCCGTATTAGGGGGGGGGGGGAGGAGAGACTGATCCGTCGATCAACTCTTGTGAGAGAGTTCCCCGGAATTCGAGAGACGTACACTAGTGTATGTCTCGTGACTTCCGAGAAACTCTCGCACAAGAGTTCGTTGGTGTATTTTTTTCGTACCCTCCCACATACACCGCCTCATACTCGCCTCATACACTTTCCCGTATTAGGGGGGGGGGGGAGGAGAGACTGATCCGTCGATCAACTCTTGTGAGAGAGTTCCCCGGAATTCGAGAGACGTACACTAGTGTATGTCTCGTGACTTCCGAGAAACTCTCGCACAAGAGTTCGTTGGTGTATTTTTTTCGTACCCTCCCACATACACCGCCTCATACTCGCCTCATACACTTTCCCGTATTAGGGGGGGGGGGGAGGAGAGACTGATCCGTCGATCAACTCTTGTGAGAGAGTTCCCCGGAATTCGAGAGACGTACACTAGTGTATGTCTCGTGACTTCCGAGAAACTCTCGCACAAGAGTTCGTTGGTGTATTTTTTTCGTACCCTCCCACATACACCGCCTCATACTCGCCTCATACACTTTCCCGTATTAGGGGGGGGGGGGAGGAGAGACTGATCCGTCGACTTTGCTCGGTCCATCCCCCTCTCCCCCCCCCCCCGGATTGTATATGGTGAGTGAATGAGTGAGTGTATGTGGTGGAAGTCGCAAGACGTACACTAGTGTATGTCTCGTGACTTCCGAGAAACTCTCGCACAAGAGTTCATTGGTGTATTTTTTTCGTACCCCCCCACATACACCGCCTCATACACTCACCTCCCCCTCTCGTGGCCTGACCCCCCCTTTGCTTTTGTCGCACCGGCTCCGCGGCGAGGCCCTGCTCCACTCGCTTGCTGCGAACGTTGCTCCCCTCGCACCCCCTTCCTGCAAAAACACCTCTCGCAACCCCCTTTTGGCTCCGATTTACCGGTCCACGCTGCCGGATTCTTCTTTTTCTTTGAGGAATCAACCAGGTGTCGATGTAAACTTTGGTCGGGCCGTGCTGCGGGAAGCCAGGGTCGTCAAGAAGGTTCCTGAGGTAGGTAACCTCCTGAGTTGCTGACGTCGCCGCGACGTACTCAGCTTCAGCTGAGCTGAGTGTGATGATTTTTTGCCTCCTGCTCGACCACGAGACTGACGTTCTGGTCAGGAGACAAACGAATCCTCTGGTGTTTCGACAATCTTCCTCCGTACTGCCAAAATCTGAATCCACTTAGGAGCTCAGCTCCAAGTTGCTTGACGAGCCGAAGACCAACCATGTGTCTGAGGTAGTCTGGAAGAATCCGAGGGCACGATCCAGCGCCTTGCAAGCCCTTTCACAGCAAGTCTCATTCCCATGCGCCAGGTTGCTCACCGCAAACTGCAGGTCAGGTCGTGTGCAGCTTGGAGCGTGCATGAGAGAACCGACTCTGCTGGGATGGTCAGTCCATTTTCTCCCCCTTGGTCCCTCATGAATTAGCTGTTACTGCATTAGGGGATTCGCAACATGAGGATCAGGGATGTCGAACCGTTTGAAGACTTTGGCTGCGTAAGACTGCCGGGACAATTTGAGCGTGCATGATGCACGATCGCGTTTGATTTTCATGCCGAGGTAGTACTCAAAGCTTGGCATCAGCGTCACATTGACCTCGTTTGCCATTGCACAAGCAGCTGCATGGATGAAGTCTGGCGATGAGCCGATGATCAGGATATCATCGATGTAGACGAGGACGTAGCAGTCGAGACGTTTGTTCTCAGGCGGTCGATGGAGGAACAAACAGTCGTCGTAGGCTGATGGATAAAACTCCAGTGACTCGAGGAGGCTTTGCAGCTTGCGCTACCAAAGGAGAGGGCTCTGTTTCAATCCATATAGGCTCTTGACGAGCTTACATACTCTTTCACTACCGTCATCATACCTTTCTGACTGATTCATGTAGACGGTGGTGTCCATTTCTCCATGCAAAAAGGCATTCTTGACGTTGAGCTGCTGCACCTCGTAGTCTTTGACTGCTGCAATGGAAAGCATGATGCGCGTTGTGGTATAACAGCTCACAGGTGCGTAGATTTCGAAGAAATCCTTACCTTTTACCTGAAAGAATCCCTTTGCAACCAGACGTGCTTTGAATTTGTTGATGTTGCCATGTGCCTTTGTCTTCACCCTGAACACCCACTTCATACCAAGTGGCCTTGAGTCGAATGGTAGCTCTGTTAGCTCCCAAGTTCCCTGCTCCATGAGGCTGTTGTATTCTGCATCTAGTGCTGCTTTCCATTCTGCTGCAAACTCGCCTGCCAGTGCTTCCTTGAGTGACTTTGGCTCGGGCGGTAGTGCAGATAAGGCCTTGGAAAGGAGAGCTGTCAGATGCGTCGTTGTGAAGTCGGCATGTATCTCATCATTCTCAGCATACACCATGTATGTTGTAATCGCCATGACGCATTCTGTTTTATCCTCCTTGTGTTATTCTTCCATCTGCTGGTGCAAGAGGTGCGTGAAGTGCTGTCGTGATTCTTCAGCCGCGTCGCCTCCACACCATCTTACGTCGCCACTGGATGGTGTTTTCCATGGCTTACTACGACCGCCGCCTGATCAGTGGCGATGTGTTCGTTGTGATCAGCCACGAGGGGCACACTTGTGCGCACCGCCTCTTCACTCGGTTGATCCAGATCTGTCGTGGTGAGTGGATCACAGTTTGCTGCTTTGTCTTGGATTGACTCCACAAATGAGTCATAGAATGACTCAAGGAGGTCTAGTGCGGTCGAGCGCTTGGCTTCCCACCCAAGAAGCGTCGGATGCTTTAAGAAAACAACATCACGACTGGTGACAATACGTTGGGTGTCAATGTCGTAGAACTCCCAACCTTTCATGTTGGGGCTTTGTCCGACAAACATGCCCGAAGCTGCTTTGTCTGCAAGCTTTCTCCGACGTTCTTTTGGGACATGGAGAAGCGCCATATAGCCAAATGTCCAAAGCATGGTGATCTCCGGCTTGCAGTCGTGCCATGCTTAAAATGGAGTCATGTCTGGTAAGGGCGTGTGCGGCACACGATTTCGTACCCAAATCGCTTGCCTCAAAGCATATGGCCACCAGGAGTTGTCCAGCTGCGCTCCTAGTAGCATGGCTTTGAATGTCTTTTGAATAGTGTGATTTGCCCTTTCTACGACACCATTCTGTTGCGGGCTATATGGTGTAGAGAACTGCTACACGATGCCCATGTCCTCAAGCTGCGACATGAATCCTGTGCTGGTGTACTCGCAAGTATTGTCGGAGCGTAGGACTTGCAGCTTCTTGTTGCTTTGCCTCTCTGCCATTGCCAGCCATTTGAAGAAGTAAGTTGGCGCTTCATCTCTGGTTTGGAGAGGGTAGCTCCTAAGAAAACGTGTCGCATCATCCACAAAGATGAGGAAGTAACGGTTTCCACCATAGACTGTTGCTCAGGGGAGCGGTCCGTAGATTTCGGTGTGAACCAGTCTTAGCTTTTGGTTGATGTCGCACTTGCTTGCAGGATGGAACATTTGTCGTGGCAACTTGGCACGAACGCAGTCCTCACAAGGGGCAATTTTGCCTTCGCCACTTTTCTTGATGTTGAGGCCATTGACATGGCCCTTCTTCACCGTGGATTCCACCAACTGATTGCTCATGTGGCCAAGCCTCTTGTGCCACTCTACAACATCTGCACCTGCAGATTGGTGTAGACTTGCTGCTGCAAATGGGGAATCCGTCTCATCTTGAGCTGGTGCGATGAAGTCCAGCTCAATTATGCCATGAGGAAGGAGATGGCTTCTGCAAAGGTTTTTCCTTCATGGCTTTTGAGCGTGACATGCTTGCCGATACTAATGACGCGAGCTCCTCTCTTCATCAGTTGGCCGAGTGAGAGGATGTTAACGACAATGTTAGGTATGTAGAGAACGTTGCCAAACTTGACCTATGCTCCATCATACCCTGTCACGGTCATCATGCCCTTGCCAAGCACGGGCACCTACTTGTTGTTGGCGACTGTCACATAGCTCCGATCTGAAGGCTCGTAGTTTTGGAGGCAAGATTTGTGGTACGTGATGTACGAGGTACACCCGCTGTCTAGGTACCAAACATACGGCAAGCGAACCAGCCTTTCGCTCTTACTGTCTGACAGCTGGAACATAGATGCAGTGTAGTCAAACTGCTGCCCTTTGCCTTCCTCATTCACCTTCTTGTCAGAATCCTGACTGCCATTTTTACTCTTTTCTCCTTCACTCTCCTTCTTCTTTCCCCCTTGTTTCTTTCCCTTGAAATTGCTCTGCATCCTCCCTTTCTCCTCATCGCACAACCTCTTGAAGTAGTCTTCCTTCACGTGCCCTTTCTTCTTGTAATAATGGCACGTGATATCAGGACATGATCTGGTCAGCTGGCCGATGGCATTGTGTGCGATTGCCTTTGGGAGGGAGTGCATCGACTCATGGGAGTATGCTGACTTCATCACTGCTTGGCTGTTTGATAGGGAGTGAGACACGCTCTTCTCTCCTTCATTCTGGTAAGCTGCATTGCTGAAAATGCGCATTTTTTCACTTGTTAGTTGGCGGTCTCTCTGCTCTATCAATAACATCTTATAGACGTATGCCTCTGTCAGCTCTGCTTCAGGCTTGAATTTGAGAACTTTCTTCATGCCATCCCAATCTCCAGTGAGGCCGTTGAGTAAGAAAGTCACAAAGATTGCCTCAAAGATGGGTGCGTCTGTGATGGCAAGTTGGTCGTGGAGCTATTTTGCCTTGTTGATGTAGCTCTCAATTTCACTGAAGCTACTGAGGCTGATGTGGGAGAGCTCTGTGATGAGATGAGACTTGAAAGTGGAGACGCTTGACATGTAGGTCCATAGCAGATAGGACCATGCATTTTTGGCTAGCTCAGCTGTTGCCTCGTACATGCAAATCAGCTAAGTCCTTGCTTGCTGAATCCGAGGACTTAGCTGATTGTCAAGCACCATGTATGCAGCTTGCGTGAAGTAGTTGAACTCCGACATGATGTGTGGTGGAGATCCTGGGGGAGGAGGAACGTAATTACCAGTGTGGAACTTCCACATGCTCTGAATTTGGGCCATTTATTTGAACTTGTGGGCCCGTTGCGGGAAGTTCTCGCAATCGAACTGGTCGATCTTGATCTTGTGCAGATGCAGAAAGGCTGCTGCTGCTGGCACAATTCCCTCTAAGGCAACTCCCTGTGTTGGAGTTATGTCAGTTGTGTGACACTGCTGCACGTTTACTGCTGCCTGTTGCGCCTGAAACATAGGCTCCACTGTTGGATGTAGTTGCCCTATGTATGTCTGAGGTGTTGGTTCTTGAGGAGATGGCTGTAATGGTGCCATCGTAGGCATGCGCAATGGAACCTGTGGCTGTTGGGCTGGGAACTGCTGCTGCATTCCTACTTGTGCTGATGCTACTGGTGGCACCTACAAAGGAATGACATATTGCTACATGACTGGTGGAGGACTTGGTTGAGGTAGATGTGATGATGATGCTTGTGAAGCTTGCTGGGCATGATTAAACCGTTGCTGCTGCTGCTGTTGTTGCTGTTGTTGCTTTTGCAGTTGTTGCTGTTGCAGCTGGTTCTGCTGCTGTAACCATGCCATCTGCTACTGAAACTGATTCATCTGAGCATCACGTGTGAGCTGCTCCTGCTGGCGGAGTAGCTCTTGTGCACCTAGTTGCTGCCTCAACGCCATGGTCTCTTGCTCCACTGCCTAGCGCGTATCAGCTTCTTGCTACGCCATGCGCTTTGCTTCATCCGCCAAGTGTTGCACTTCTTCCGCCTTACGTTTTGCCTGATCTGCCACATGGCGACCCTGATCTTGTCCCATGCGCAAACCATGCAGGACAGAATTTTCATCAAGAGGTGGAGAGTTCGCACCTGAATTCTCCATCTCCATGTTGCTCTCGCAATCCACGTTGCCTCTCACGTTTACAAGCTAGATCCCACCTTGGGCGCTTGAAGACGTCAGTTGCTCGCTGGCATAGGCGACTGGATTCCACATCTCTTCTTGAACACCACTAGCTAGGACTCAGATTGTAGATGTTGTCAGCACTAACCTTACTCTCATAACATGTTGATGTTTGTGGGGTGCAGCAAGGGTTAGGTTCCTTGTTGCTGGGACCGTTGTGCTTGGAGAGCAACTAAAGACAGAGTAGAAAGCAGGAACTGAGAGAATGCCGGGACTGAATGAATGTAGTTGATCACAACTGTAGTATAAGAAATAGTACAGCAAACACAACTTAGCTAGAGACTAACTCTGGAATCTCACGCCTAGACACAACTACTGGCCCACAGGTGGGATACGCCTAGCAAGACAATTCTAGCAAAGTAGCTTAAGTCTTGACGTAGTCTGGCCACCTCTTCTAGGTAGTCAGGCCTTTAGGTAGTCAGGGACGTCCTCCTGCCCAGGCTGGCAGACTGCTTCCAGACTTACTGGGGTCTTGAGAAGAGTGTCTGCAGAGTCTTGGCCTCAAGTGATGTCTGGAACTGGTGGNTACTGGCCCACAGGTGGGATACGCCTAGCAAGACAATTCTAGCAAAGTAGCTTAAGTCTTGACGTAGTCTGGCCACCTCTTCTAGGTAGTCAGGCCTTTAGGTAGTCAGGGACGTCCTCCTGCCCAGGCTGGCAGACTGCTTCCAGACTTACTGGGGTCTTGAGAAGAGTGTCTGCAGAGTCTTGGCCTCAAGTGATGTCTGGAACTGGTGGAGGGAACTGTGGTAGACTGCAGGCGGAAAGTTTGGTCATGACTGAGTTGTTGAATGAAGACTACCAGGTTGGCCACCTTTTATAGCAGGCTGCTGGCAAGTTGACAGCTGTCCAGCCTGCTGGAAGCTTCCGGCTGTAGGTGGGAAGATTCCTAGCCTCGGAATCTTCCTGTAGGCAGTAGCCACTCTAGTAGCTCCTGCTACTGAGTCGTGCATGGCTGTGCTGATGCAGAGCGATCCCCGCTTCTTGCTTTGCATGTAGCTGATGACTCGTGCATGCATGATGCAGTGCTGTGTCGTGCATGCATGCGTTGATGCAGAGCGGTCCCCACTCTGGGCCTTGCATGTTTCTGCTGAGTCGTGCTGATGCAGCAGCCGATGCAGGGCGGTCCACACTGCCCAGTCAGGTGTAGCCCCACCCTGACTGGACCTAGCCCAGAACCCAGCAGTGCGTAGTCCCACTGCACAACTGCTGACTGGTCTGGGTTAGCAGGCATGCACAGCCCTGCTGTGCATGTAGCACACAATATTTTACAGCTTTAGTGTCCATTCCCGTCCATGGACCTAGATGCCAGAATTAAATCTGGCCTGTAAAAGCGGAGAAAATCTCCGTCGTTGAACCCGGGAATTCATGAAAGAGAATTCCCTAACTTCTTACAGGCTCTTCCGATTCCGAAACCAACTACGCCAGCTTGACCAGAAAAACAGGCACAGTAATCGCCACCTCTAGCAAAGTACAATATGCTGCCCTTATAGAACATATTGTACAAGAACCATGTGTTGAATAAAGATAATGTTAAAGGAAATTGTGGACGCCATCACTTTATGCTTTTTTTTGTCCATCCACACGTTTAACTAACTTTAGATGTATTTCATCAATGTTCATCATGTTTTGTGGCACGTTTATGTGGCTTTTTGCTCCCTCTATCTGAGAGAGCCCCTTTTACACCTCAAACAATGGTCCATTCTTTGAATGTGTGCTCTCTTTCACCTGAAATACGCTATCAATAGTCAAGGCGTTAAAAGTGGTTCTAGGCTTTGGAAAAGCGCCTAAAAATGCCGAGGCGCTGGCTCTAGGCAATGGAAATAGTTTTTTAGGCAGTCTACTTAAATTCATTACTCTTTTAAGTCGTACGAGCTGAAGCAATTGACCCTAAGAACAAATGTACGTTATGGTTTTGAGTATCTACTTTTCAAGTAAAATGTTATTTAGTTTGGTTTCAAAAGGAGCACTCAATTTTATCCGATTGCAAAACGAACCCGCACATTTATACACTCATTGGAGGAACAGACACATGTTTCCTCTTGTCAATGGAAGCACACAAAATTGGTCCAATCGTAGACGAGCAGTAAAACATGTCACCCGTAGAAATGTTCTTTGGCAAAAGAGCACAAAAAAATAGCCCCCTTTTGTTTGTGTCGCCACGTCACCCACACCATTTTGCATGAACACATGGTCTGTCTCCTTTACGTTTCAGTTTTGCTCTCGATATAAAAGGTATTCGATATGGTTGGAAAAAATACGTGCAATAGAAGACCCTGGGCAGAGGAGGTTGAGTTGCACCAACGAATAGACACGTCGGGCATTAAGGACCAGCACAAAACGCTTGACGACGTGGCATGATCCGTGAAAACTTAGCGAACAGGGGAGATCCGTGAACACCAAGCAAGGGAGAGGATCAAACGTGAAATGCGCGACAAGGAGAGGCAACAACCCAACTTGTAGAACAACCGTAAGAAAATGTAACCACCAGGACTGTTCATTCTAGCTTGTGCACATCCTCCAAGAACCTGTGGCACAGGAGCTATGGGCACGTAGCTCATCGCACATTGGAGTTCATGGGAAAGCAAGAGCTAGTGCGTGGGATGGAGCTAGGTGATGAGGCAGAGGGAGCCGGGATCATGTGTGAGCCATGCCTTCAAGGCAAGGCGAAAAGGAAACCCTTCAAGCACAATGGCACGTGTGCTCTTGCACCTCTTTATCTCGTCCACTCTGGTGTGTGTGGTCCCTTTCGCATACCATCAAATGGAGGCAGCAGATATCTCCTCACATGCATGGACGACAACAGCCGCAAAGTCTGGATATACTTTCTCAAAAAGAAAAGTGAGGTGAATGAGAATCTACAGGCCTTTGTTGCTATGGTTGAGCAACAGAGTAGAAAGAAGGTGAAGGAATTCACGATAGAAAATGGGGGAGAGTACGAAGTATGCAGGGAGTGGCTCAAGTTGCAGGGCATTGAACACCAGAAAANNNNCTTTCGCATACCATCAAATGGAGGCAGCAGATATCTCCTCACATGCATGGACGACAACAGCCGCAAAGTCTGGATATACTTTCTCAAAAAGAAAAGTGAGGTGAATGAGAATCTACAGGCCTTTGTTGCTATGGTTGAGCAACAGAGTAGAAAGAAGGTGAAGGAATTCACGATAGAAAATGGGGGAGAGTACGAAGTATGCAGGGAGTGGCTCAAGTTGCAGGGCATTGAACACCAGAAAACTACCCCCTACTCACCTCAAAGCGACGGCATAGAAAAGAGGATGAACTAGACCCTCCTGAGCATGACAAGGAGCATGTTTTCTTATACCAAGCTGCCTCCTAGGTTATGGGCAGAAGCAGCGCGTACGACTACCTATCTTGTAAACCTCACACCTGTAGTAGCTCTGCGAAGGAGAGGCAAGGAGAAGCAGACACAGCAGCTAAAGACGCCTCAAGAAGCATGGTCAGGCAGGAAGCCGGACGCCTCCCATCTCAAGGTGTTCGGTTGCAACGGCTTTGCCAAGGTCCAGGCCAGTGAGGGCCCTGGAAATCTCAATGCAAGGGCACGAAAGTGTATTTTCATCGACTATGACACCGCCCACAAAGCTTATTGACTGTGGGACCAAGGAGCCAAGAAGTTTATCTGCAGCAAAGACGTGGATTTCCACGAAAGGTGTTCGAGTAAGGGAGAGCTTCTCGAACTTGAGAACACTCCAAAACAAGGAGAGTGGCTTACTCTCCTTGAGGAGGGAGACAAAGAACCAGCACAATGGCATGGGATGGGTGCTGGAACAGGGATAGGAGCTCATGAAGATGACTCAGAGGAATCAGACTATGATTCTGACATATCCGATCCTCCGGAACATGAGGAGGATGCCTCTCCCATCATCAACGACGAACCAGACCTCCAACCTCCACATCAACAGCATTAGCCAACAGGTTCAAGGAGCAGTTCACGGCTCAAAGTACCTTGAGAGCATTACGACGCAGATAGGGGTGAATGGACAGGCTTCAACTATTCATTCTTGTTGAAGAGGAGCCAACGTCTGTCGCAGAGGCACTCACTCGGCCTGACAAAGTGGAGTGGGACGAAGCAATTTGCAATGAACTCAGCTCCGTCGAGGAGAATGGGACATGGGTGTTGGTGGATAGACCTGTCGGGGCTCACGTTGTGGGTTCCAAGTGGGTGCTCAAAGTAAAAAGGAAACAGGATGGCAAGATAGACAAGTACAAGGCACGGTTGGTAGCAAAGGGGTTCTCCCAACGGCCTGGCGCAGAGTACTCTGAGACCTTTGCTCCAGTTGTGACGTTCGCCTCCATCCGGTGAATACTCGCCATTGCTGCTGCCGTGAACATGGAGGTTCACCAGATGGATGTCAAGACAACCTTCATTTACGAAAAACTTGACAAGAAGGTACTGATGGAGGTTCCGGAGGGGGTTGATGCTCCCGAGGACAAGGTGTGTAGATTAGTGAAGGCGCTCTATGGGCTAAAACAATCGCCAAGTCTTTTGTACCAAGAGATGGACACTTTCATGGCCAAGGAGTCCTTCATGCACTACGACAATGACCGTAGCATGTACGCGCATGAGAGCGAAAAAGGGACTTTGTTGGTCGCCTTGAGCATTGATGACCTGATTCTATGCTCTGCTAGATGATCTCAAGGGGCAGCTGAGTTGCAGATTTGAGATGAAGGACATGGGTCCTCTTGACTTTTATCTTGGAATTGCCATCAAGCGCGACAGCGCAGCAGGTACCATCAGCCTGAACCAGAAAACATTTATCAAATCCATCCTCAAATAATACAACATGGCAGATTGCAAGCCTGCCAGCATGCCCATGAGCTTGGAGCGCAAACTCTCAACCTCCATGTCCCCATCCAACGACGCGGAGAAAACTGACATGCTGGGCATCCCATATCAGTCTGAAGTGGGCAGTTTGATGTATGCCATGGTCACCACCTGACCAGATATAGCCCATGTTGTTGAGCAGGTGAGCCGGTTTGTGGCCAATCCAGGTCCACTTCACTGGCAGGCTGTGAAGCGCATCATGCGCTACCTTCAAGGGACGCGGCACGTGGGGCTCCAGTTTGGAGGCATCGCTGGATCCGCGTCACTACGTCTGGCGAGGGAATATTGATGACAGAAAATCTACCTCCAGCTTCGTGTGTATGCTGAATGGAGGTGCAGTCAGTTGGGCAAGTCGCAAGCAGGAATGTGTCTCTTTGTCAACAGCTGAAGTTAAGTACATCGCCTTGGCTGAGGTATGTAAAGAGATGCAGTGGCTATGAAGCTTGCTCTCTGATATGAAGGCACCAAGGGCAATGGCAATGATCATCAACATTGACAACATGAGCGCGATTGACATGTCCAAGAACCCCGTCCTCTCCAGGCGCACAAAGCACATCGAGATCCGCTACCACTATGCTTAAGACTTGGTCTACAAGAAGACAGTGGAGCTTGAGTACGTAGGTACCAAGCTAAACCGGGCTGAAATTCTTACAAAGCCACTCGGCAAGGATCTCCACCAGGCGGGCAGGCAAGGTATTGGCATGGTCAACGCAAATGATGACGAATGATGATGCTCACTGAGGCAAGGTGCAAGGGAAAGATTTGTTGATTGTTTTCTCCCCTTGTTTAGTGTTTTAGGATGGATCAAGAATGCTCTGCCTCTTGTGGAGGTATGACCCCTGGATCCGTTGTGATGTGACTCAACTATGCTTTGTCTCATATGAGATATGACCTGTGAGTACACCATGTGGGTGAGTGGTTACCTTGGCCATTTTGTTGATTTGGCCAAGTGAGAGGTCATAAGTTTGATCCTTGCCCCATGCACATCTTGTTTGCTATGGAAGCTTCCAATAAATAAAGTCCGTAGCTTCTTGGACGCTACATGGTTGGTTTGTCACCTTGACACTAGGATGTTTATGTGTCAAGCCCACAGTGCAAGTCTATTGGTGATGTGGCTGGTTCAGGCCACTTCCCAGGAATGTGCTTTTGAGTTCTAGGAATGAACAGACAACTTTTCTTGCATTCTAATCAATTAACCCTTGCTTGATGCTCTCTTGCATATCGACGATTTGAGCTCTTCTTGAGATGTAATGCTAAGGCGTTAGTACTCTTGAAGGTGAAGTGTATGCCTGATTAAGTTCGGGGTGCATGACACATGTCAACAAAGGAAGAAGGCCTAAAAACCTTTGTGAGATCTTTGGATTTGTGGCTTCTCTGCCAGAGGTGGTTAGCTCAGTAGCTAACGAGGGGTCCAAGGGGCACGCGGTTACATACCCAAATAAGACGTGGCTTTAAAATCAAAGAGCGGACAGAGGCCGGACAAAGAAAGAAAATACTGGACGTTGTCAGCGGGAGTGCCATTCCAGAACTGAGAGATGGCGTTCTTCTGGGGTTTGCAAGGAAAGGAAGGCTCTATATGCACCCCATGGAAGGAGAGAAAATGAGGGGTGGGGCTGAATAACTCAGCCCCATGGTTAGAACAGAAGACAAGGATACACCGCTAGCAAGCTTGCTTGGCCTGAGGAAGCCACTCTTTGATCACATCAGTCATTTCACTCTTTTGGCACAATGCAAAGAACTAGCGGAAGTGAGAGAAATCATCATTGAGGCAAAGCACATATCAAATAAGACGGCCAAAAAAATCATGGGGAAGATGCCTAATTACATCCTCATGCAGGAGGTCAAGGGGGTGCAAAGTGAGATGTGTTGAGGTGGATAAAGGCGATATTTGTAATTGCCTTGGGTACAATCAAGTCAGTCAGTGGTGCAAGGGAGAGTAAAAGAGGCAGGATCAAGGCCATGATCCAGGCAAAGGTGCATAAAGCTGTCAATAGGAGTAGTATGAATGTGACACAGGTGAAAATGATGGAGAAAACTATGCTCAGAGAACAAGGATGGTGCGACGTGAACAAAAGCAGAAGGAATGAAAGATGAGGGAAGAGATGACAAAACAAATAGAAGATCGCAGCAGAGACCACGGAGAACAACACAGCCAGAAGATAGCAACAAGACGGTACCAATACAATGGTTGGACACGAATTCCATACCATGATCATCTAGAGTGGTCACGGAAAGCAAGCTGCCTTCAGAATGAGGGACATACAAGACATCTTGCAGGAACAGGTCCCCTTCCGGACGGACAAAATGAACAACACCACCGCCCTGAACAGGGAGCAACTAGCCGGAGCTAGTGCAAATAAAGTGTACATAACTAGCAGGTCCAAGTGAGGCAAACGAGGAGCGAGGGAATGTGATATAGTGTGTGGTGCCAGAGTCAATGAGCCAGAACCCAAAGGAAGAGCGAACGGAAATGAGGACATGGGAGACATTCACAGTGTCATGGGACAGCAGACAACATCGCCTATTAACAGCCCCAGAATACGTACCCCAAGGTATCCCATCAGCCTAACACGCATAAAGGAAGGATCCCATTCTCTAGAACAATCTAACCTCCCTTGTCACAAAGATTGAGGATGTCGGTGAGGGTGTTTTCCAGATTGCGCTCGGCAACAAGGCGGCCGTCACAACTCTTATTGTCGTGGTAGTCACCACGATAGTGACCATCATTGTGCAGCCAGGAGGGAGGCATGTAGTAGGCAAGTGGAGATGCTGCGTAGGTTGGCTGAGCGGGGGGAGATAGCCAAACGGGACCAGAAGGTCCTGGTGGCAGGGTGACGGCATGATGAAGCTGACTAACGGTGGTGCTAAAAAACAAGGCAGCAGAGGTGGAGGTGGTGGAGGAAGTGGGAGTTGAGTTGGCAGAGCCACCGGTGGAAAGGCCAGTGGTAACATTGTTACGTGCCCAGTGAGCCCACATGGCAGATGCGAGGCGGGCATCATCAGATGGGTTGGGAAACTTTTGGGCAGATTGAACAGGCTGTCCACAGTTCCAACAAACAGTCCCAGGGGTAGAAGCAGAGGATGAATTAGATATTCCGCGACCCTTCCCGTTCTGGGCCCCAGTACAAGTGTCCCTCTTCCGCGCCCANGAGATGCTGCGTAGGTTGGCTGAGCGGGGGGAGATAGCCAAACGGGACCAGAAGGTCCTGGTGGCAGGGTGACGGCATGATGAAGCTGACTAACGGTGGTGCTAAAAAACAAGGCAGCAGAGGTGGAGGTGGTGGAGGAAGTGGGAGTTGAGTTGGCAGAGCCACCGGTGGAAAGGCCAGTGGTACCATTGTTACGTGCCCAGTGAGCCCACATGGCAGATGCGAGGCGGGCATCATCAGATGGCTTGGCAAAATTTTGGGCAGATTGACCAGGCTGTCCACAGTTCCAACAAATAGTCCCAGGGGTAGAAGCAGAGGATGATTTAGATATTCCGCGACCCTTCCCGTTCTGGTCCCCAGTACAAGTGTCCCTCTTCCACGCCCACCGCCCCCACGATCATGGCCAGCTCCAAAAGCAGCATGAGCACTCCCAACAGAAGCAAAGGTGGTTCCAGAGGAAGAAGAGGAGGCGGTTGAAGAGGAGGAGGAAACAACAACAATAACAGCAGTAATGGTGGAGCAATGAAGGTGTTTTTTCTGCAAGTTGTTCCACCAGTCTGTGAGTCGGAGTGCAGTGGATTCAAAGAGTATGGATGCCCAGAGGGGCATCCTCAACGACATGCTCAGCAGCAAGACGCTCAAGCTTTGCAGCGGGATGTGTACAAAGAGGTTAGAGAACTCCGGAAGGAGACTGGTGACAATGGGCAGGCAAGCGTAGAGCTGACCAGGTGTTGCCTTACCCAAGTCACAAAGGTGCTTTAGACTGCAATCCCAATAGGCGTCAGCACGCATGTGCAACTTTTTTAATCACATGTGACTGTGTTGTGACGGCGAATCAATGCAGGGGTGCCGCATGTCGTGTCAGCATTGCAAGAGCCCATCTCTTTAGTGAGATTGTCTGGGAAATCAGTGATAAGCGTGCAAACATCACAAGAAGATTCATTGGGCTGCTGGACTAAAGCAGTGGAAGCAGAGGAATCAGGTGGGAAGTAGTACTCCCATTGCTACTCACCCCATACCCATGCACTGAAGCATACCTTCCAGGAGAAGAAAGAAAGATTTGTGGTAAAATATAGTGGCAATGTCTCAAATTCACACTGGTGAGGCAAGAGGGCACGTGCGAGGAAGCCTACGGCAGCAGACTGAGTGGCAGAAGTGGCACACTGAGTGGCAACAGCGACAGGGTTAACGCATGAAAAATGGGTATTAAAAGTGACAGAGGAAACAGAAGTGTCAAGTGTGCCGGCGGCAGTAATTATGACATCAGCAGGATTCAGAGCAGCAAGAAGGCGTTGCATGACTAAGTCAGCCACACCCTTGGCCAACTCTACCTTGGCAGAGTCAGCATGCTACTCACAGATTTCTGCAGACTCTGGAGCAAGGCGCATCTGCTGCAACTGCTCTTAGAGCTCTTCAATGGCGTCTTCATGATCGGGCATGATGAAGGATAATGCACATGGAGCAAATAAATTGTAAATAAAGTTTTGGCAGCATTTCCCCAGTTCCAATAAAACGAGGGAAGAGAGTTTTCGCAATTATCGAAGAGCGGCCCAATCATGATGGAGTCACGAGCCCAAAGGTTCGAGCCACCACCGGCTTTGAGACAAATGTAGATATGCATGGACCACATCTAGTAGTCAGCGGCTTGCTCAGATACTACCTGAAAGAGAGTGTTGAACTCGGCGAAGCGGCATGCCCTGGTCACCTGCGTCACTACTGAAAACAGCATCAGTGCCAGCTCCCATCCGCAACGAGGGTCTGTCCCGGTCCCAGTCTCTGTCATGCCCAAGACGGGCTGAAGGTCAAGGACCATCTCCTTAGGGACATCATAGAGTAGGCCTCACTTCCCTCACACTGTTGTCTGGACCTTGCACAGGCCGAACTTCTGGTACTGGCTCAATTAGTAAGG
The DNA here is from genome assembly GCA_023375785.1 of Penium margaritaceum. Taxonomy (NCBI): domain Eukaryota; kingdom Viridiplantae; phylum Streptophyta; class Zygnematophyceae; order Desmidiales; family Peniaceae; genus Penium; species Penium margaritaceum. The sequence goes on along the minus strand of SZWC01000105.1, from coordinate 152,673 downwards.
CCACACTCCCTCAGCGTTGGCCAACGCCCGAAACAAGAGCTCCCATGAGTTGAAGCCTGTCTTGATCATGTATTGGGAAGGTGGTGTGTCAAACTCCTTTTATCACCGCTCTGTGGAGAGGGCAACCTCAGGCTGTGGGACAGGCGGGTACAATGTGAGAAAACCATTTGGAACACCTCCAACCATGAAGGCGCTCGTCTGCCTCAATGAGTGCTCACGCACTAGGGTGATGGACGATGAGCCTAGACGGAACTGGCTGAGACGCTATTAAAAAACGTGCGCCTCCCTCGCTCACAGATTTTCAAATTTGTCCTCCTCCTTTATCAGGTGATGCTCCTGGTCTGAGAAGCGCTGCTGTGTGGCCAGGACACGCAAAGTGGATTGCAGATCCGCTGCCATCACGCCTCTAATTGCTTCCATCTGCCTCCATGACACACCCGAGCACGCCAATAGCAGTCCCCTCGTCTCCTCAAGTGTGATGCTCTGTCGCTGTTGCTGATGGTGGATCATCCTGCTGTGTCTTGAGGTTGGTGATCGCCAGTGAATGTGGGCCCATCACCTCTGATGAGGAGTTACCTGGGTCAGCCAGCCCCTTTACCCAGTTGGCATGGGGCGCCATGACCGCCGCTCACTATGGGTCCACTGACAAAAGTTAACAACACAATCCATCAGAGGTTCTCAAGAAACTGGAACAATGGCAAAAATTGGCGTCTTGGCCAAAGAATTGGTTGAGGCACTGGTGATGTCAGCAGTCACCCTGTTGATATCGGGAAGGATGTGTTGATGTCAGCAGACCTGGTGTTGATGTCAGCAGACCTGATGCTGATATCAGCAAGGGAGTGATCCTCAGAGTGGCCTCTTGCACACTGTTTCTTGGCTTCTCTTCCCCCCTTTTTGTTTCTAAACTGAAATTTCACACACCTTTTGCAGGATGCACTTGAGGGGGTGGCCTCGTCACCTCCTGTGTAGCAGTTGTGGCAGGAGCCATTTCAGGCGCTATTGTGGCAGCCGGGTCAGCTGCAGCTGCTGCACTGTTGCACTGCTGCACTGTTGCGCTATTGTGCACCTGCAATTGCAGCCACAGCAGCCACAACTACTAAGGCACTGCGCTGCAGCATTACTATGCTATAGAACTGTTGCTATGCTTCTACTTCTGCGCTGCTGCCCTGAACCACTGCTGCTGCTGCTGTGCTGTTTTTTCCGTTGCATTTCTACTACGGTTCTGTTGCTGCTGCTGCACTGCTGATTCTATTCTACTATTGCTCCTATGCATTGCTGCTGTGATGCCGATGTGCTGTTGTTGCTACGTTGCTATGGTTGTTGTAGTAGCTCCCGCTACTACTACCACAACAGCTGTCCATTTACCACAACGATGATGCTGATATCACTGTCGTCACTCTGATGGTGTGGTGGCCCAACATTATTGCAGCTGTTGCGATTTCAACTCTGCATAATTGCCAGCTACGGCCGGTTACCGTGGCGTGGTGGGTCCTCCCTTACTGGCGTTGAAGCTGCCTGTTCTACATCTCTATTTTATAGCATAGCCAAGGATGCCTCAGTACTCTAATTCCGGACACGTCCGAGTGGTAACAATCAGCTCTATGTACAGAATGGGAACAGCTCACGTCACAAGAGATCCACCCATTCGTAGCTGCATAAGAGCTGCTACTGGGTGCCAAAGACATGCTTAAGCACTCTGATGTTTTATGAAACCATTAAGATTTTGTCTCTGGGTTGACCTGGGTCCAATTTGCATTTTTTTCATTGTGTTTCCACCGATCACTTTCAGAATAGGAAATGTGTACGCCGCTACGTCGCATCGCGATCCTGTATCCATGAACAAGATGGTGTTCCATTTAGATGTGTCTGCACTGAGTTATGACCAAAACAGTGGTTCTGAACTGGTTCATGGAAAACTGGCATGCTGTGGTGCAGAGCGTGACTGGCATCCGTGGTAGCTATTCATGCTGTGTGCCTGTCATTTGAAATTCCTCTATGGTCATTGAAGCTCATGACGCTTATGAGACTGTGCACATCTCCCCTTGCCAGACACTTGTTGTTCTTTTCTCTGCATGCATGCTAGTGCATTTGTTCTCTGGATAATGTTGCGACATTCATAATGACAATGCTAGTAACATCTTGTGGTATCCAAGCAGTACGGCATCCCTATCTAAGTTGCAAGTAGAGACGCTGCTAAGGCAGCAACAGTAGTGAGAGTCAACACCCACCAATCAATGACAAAATCATCAACAATACCAACAAAGATAGCATCAGTAGCAGCCAGAGCAGCTGTAGCAGCATTAGCAGCTGCAACTGCAGTGCCACCAACAGCAACAGCAACAGAAGCAGCAACAGCTATTGTGCTTCCATCGACAAGGCTGGAGCGTCCAGCGACAAGGCCGACATGGCCGATAGGGCCAGCAGAAGGACTGGCGAGACCAGTCACCTGCGAGCGAGACTGGCGAGGCTGGTAACAAGGTCAGAGAGCCCAACCACGCCGGCGGTGAGGCCGACAGGAGCTAGTAAGGACTGCCAAGGTCAGCACCAGCTGATGAGGATGGTATCAGCCACTTACGGCCGGTGCAGGCTGTCGCAGGCCAACGAGGCCAGAGCGGCAGGCGAGGCCCAGCTGACACGCCCATCTAGGCCAGCGGGGCCGCTGGGGGTGTTGATGGATGGTGGAGGCCAGTGAGGAAGGCCGTGGGCGGGAGTAGCCGGCGAGCCCTATGAAGGCCACCTGACACGGCCAGCAAGGCCAGTGGAGGCCGCTCCAGGTGGCAGCTGCCACGACGGCTGACACGTGGCTGCTGACACAAGATGACATGAGGAGTATCCAATGACCACCACTGATGTCAGCATCAGTTTCAGTGTTGATGTCAGCAGCTACGATAGCTGCATAAGTTTTAGTGGCAGCCACAAAAACAGTGACAGTAGAAACAGCAGTAACAGTAGCCGTAGTAGCAACAGTAATGGCAACAGCAGCAGTGACAGAGGCATCAGGATGAGCCGCAGAAGCAGGTTTAGAGAGTTTTTCATGGAACCTACTCTTGATAGAGGGCAGGGGCCGGCTGACCCAGCCGGTTTCTCATCAGGGGAGGAGAAAAGCCATTCCTTGCATGTGATCACCAATGTTCAGGAGCTTCAGGCGGAGATCCAGCGCCTACAGCGTCAATGTTACATGATGGAGGAGATGAGGTAGCTGCTATTGTTGAGTGTGGATGTGTCCTTGCAGTTGACGCGGGCAGCCAGTGTCGTTGCAGCAGTGGTAGATTGGTATTTCACCTTGCACATCATGGCAACAGAGCATTTCATCAAGCATGGGCGCCTTGAGTTTTGAGATCCAATGGAGAGTGCTGATGACCCTGGTGCTTCTAGCCCCTGGAGCAGGGTCACATGAGGAATTCAGCTGACTCGCTCACAGTGGACTGCCTCCAGCACAATGAAGGAGAGTCACACAATAACAAAGAAAGCAGCTGAGATGCCACAAAAAGTAGTGGCCAGAACACTCGAGATCACACCATCTTGGAACTATGAAAGCTTCTGGTGCTTTGCACTTAAGGTGGTGCGAGCGTATTTACACGGCTAAGTGGTCTATAATCAGTCTTTCCCGTGGTGTTCATTGCTTGTGATGATGCCTGTGGAGGGGCTAGTCTGTGTATGTTCAAGATGAGTACGGACATGACACCATTGCCTCAATTGATGAGTCCCATGCTCGTGTTGTGTGTTGTTATTTAAATTCCTACATTTAGCATCCAGCAGAGGCCAAGTGCTATGTTGTGCATTTCATTGTGAAGATGACTAGTAGTGAGATGAATGCCACCTAGGTCACTGGAAATGGTACCACTCATAACATGACCTCTCGTCTCTCAAAATTCAGAGTCCTTGATCATCTTGTATCCGTTTGGTACATTCGTGCAAGGTCCAGGTATATCCTTCCTATCGAGGGTGTTGGGCTTGTGCACTTTGATGGTTCTTCTGGCCCCATGTACATTCTCAACGTGCTCTTAAATGCGCCTAGCTTGCTCTCAGTCCATGCCCGCACCATTATGGATCTCGCTCTTGTGCATTCCGCTAACTCCGCCATAGTGTATAGTATCAATTCCCGTGATGTTATGCTTTGTGCCTCCTTCATGGATTACTTGTATGACATTGCTCGATGCATTCCCTCCGTCTCCTTTCCTCTGTCCTCTCATACTACATGCGTGTTGTTTTTTGAATGCCCCTTGGCCACTAGTCTCCAGAATTGGCAAGTAGTGGTCGGACCAGGCATGCACTGCTCATGTGGAGCAAGTCCCCTGGGTCCGGTCCAACAGTCCAGGCATGCACTGTCCTTGTTCAAGGATAAGTCCCCTGGGTTTTTCTGATGATGGCTATTTAGATTGTCAATCTGACCGTACCGATGGAAAGAGCAGGTGTCAAACTATCAGCTGTCCAAGTTTCGGGCTGATCCAACGGTCGGATTGGAAGATGCAAGATGTGCCTTGGATCAGGGGATGTCTTCCCTGATTGAGGGGATGCCCTCCTTAATTTAAGGAGTGACATCGGCCGAGGCGCGCGCGCTTCGGGTTAGCCGAGGCGCGCGCGCTTCGGCTGCCAAAGGCACTCCTCAGCTATTTATGCCTTGTACTTGCCATCGTCTCAACTACTCCTTCACTTGATGTCTCTTGTTTGAGCTGTGCGCTTGAGACTGAGCTTGATATGAACTGCTAAGGTGGTTGTAATCTTGCTCGTGTGAGAGTGCTGACTTAATTTGTTGGGCTCTCACACCAAGGAAGAAGAAGGCTTAGAGGGCGGGAGCCCCTAAGACCTTGAGCGAAAGCACCTGGGTAGCTAGGTCTCACCAGAGGCATAGTTAATTCCTTGGGGGTGATCGTGATCCTTGGGTGAAATTCCCTTGGACGGTCGGCAGTTGCCATTGTGTCNGCGCTGTTTTCTAGACCGGAGCCTCAGGCCACGTGACTCAGGAATAACAAAAGGGTTATGGGCCCACTCCTAGTGTGAGACTTAGTTGCAAAAAGCATACAGGTTGTGCAGTAGCTCAACAAATGTGAGGAGCGCAGACGCTCTATCACACCTACAGGTGCTCCTCTTCGGCCCTCCGTCCAAGACCTCTCATCAGCCTGACATCGGCTCCATCAGCCTGACATCGGCATCAACAGCAGGTGTAGCAGAGCGGCCTCAACGGAAGCAGATCCACCTCAACCGCAGGTACCATGGCTCCAGCTACCGTCGAGGAGAAAGGCAAGAGCGTCATCGAGGAAGGCTCGTGGACCAGCACACCTGTGGCCACCACTGGAGCTGTGACGTCCACAGTAGAGGCAGGGAGTGGCATTCATGCGCCCATTCCTAAATTTGATGGGACAGGGTTCTCGCTCTGGAAGTGGCAGTTTGATATCATAGTCGATGACCGTGATCTCCTCCCCTACTTCACAGGGGAGTCTGTCCAACCAGTTTCATCCCAAGCCGAGGAGGTGGCAGTGTGGAAGCGGGCCAACAAGAAATGCATGGCCATTCTGGTCTCAGCACTGCAGCAACATCTGCTCTCTCATATCTCCGGCCTCACAAACGCAGCTGAGGCATACAAGAAACTATGCAAGATCTACCAGAGTGACTCCCTCGCCAACCGTTTGTTCATCCTCCAAAAGTTGCTGAGGATGCAGCTGACTGAGGGCGAGGATGTCCTAAAATTCTTGCAGCAGTTTGAGACTCTCCTTCAGCAAGCCAGCAACATGGGCTGGAGCCTTGAAGCCGACATGCAGGGGATGATTCTCCTCATGGCTCTTCCACCAAGCTGGGGCCCCATGATCACTGTGATTGGTGGCTGGCCAGAGGACCANCATCGCAGCCTATGCTAAGGACGCAGCAGGCAGCAGCGGCACTAGCAACTCAGGGCAGCAGCAGGGGGCAGGCGGCAAGGGGAAGGGCAAGCGACGGCCTGGAAACTGCCACAACTGTGGCAAGGCAGGGCACTGGGCACGCGAGTGCCGTGCTCCAAAGAAGGAAGGGGTCAAGGGAGAGGGAGAGAAGGGTGACAAGGGAGGCAAGGGTGGGAAGCAGCCCACCGCAGTGATGGCACAAGGCACAACTGGCGCTGGCAATGCACTCCTTAAGCCAGGGGCCTTTGCACTTGACTCTGGCACAAATCACCATTCCACCAACGACAAAAGGGGGTTCATCTCCATGGGCCCCTGTCACCTCAACTTCCGTTGTGCTAACGGGAGGGTGGAACCAGCTGAAGGGGTGGGTGACAAGCTGGTCACCATCCAGGTGAATGGCCAAGAGGAGGAGCTCAAGCTCACCGAGGCAGTCTATCTGCCCAACTTCGCTGCCAACCTGCTCTCTGTTGGCAAGATTACTGACCGAGACATAACGGTCGTCTTCGACAAGAACAGGGCCGTCATCCTTCCCACGTCGGCAGTGAAAATACAATACGCTGCAAAGAGTGTGGTGGCGGATGTTCCACGCGTGGATGGCCTCTACATCCTCCAAACCAAGGTGGAGGGTGCTGCCAAAGCTGGGGCAGCCATGACTGCCAGGGGCATTCAGGTGGTAGAGGCAGAAAGCAGCCGCCCATCAACAGCAGCAGATTTAACACAGGCAGTGAAAGCTGCGACACCCACCCAACCCAAAGCAGTCGCTGGGACTGCCACGGCATCGGAAGCGAACTGTGGCCAAGATCTTTGGCACAGGCGCTTGGCCCACGTCGCCCACTCCACGTTGGAGACAATGGGAAAGCACGAGCTGGTGCGAGGCTTGGCCTTGGGGAAGGGAGAGGGTGCGGGGAAGGGGGAAAACGTATGTGAGGCCTGCCTCATGGGCAAGGCTAAGAGGAAAGGGCACAAGGGGAACAAGCACAGAAATCTGGCGAGTGAACCTCTCGAGTTGGTCCACACCAACGTGTGCGGGCCAATGCGGACAGCCTCAGTTGGAGGCTGCACATATTTCCTCACCTTCACAGATGACAAAACCAGAAAGATCTGGACGTACTTCATGAAGCAGAAGAGTGAGGTAAAGGAGCATCTGCAGCACTTTGTCGCAATGGTTGAGCGGCAGACCGGCAAGAAGGTCAAGGCCCTTCATTGTGATAACGGTGGGGAATACAAGGCCTGTGAAGGCTGGCTAGCGGAGCAGGGGATACGACAAGAAAGTACGGTACCTGAGTCGCCCCAAAGCAACGGTGTCGCTGAACGGCTCAACCAAACCATCCTCGGGATGGTAAGAACGATGTTGTACAAAGCAAAGCTGCCAGGATGGTTCTGGACCGAGGCTACTAGGACAGCGGCCTACATCATCAACCTCACACCTGCATCAGCCCTTCGAGGAAAGGGGAAAAAGAAGCTGCCGCTGATGATCCCACAAGAGGCATGGTCGGGCAAGAAACCAGATGTCTCACATCTGCGAGTGTTTGGCTGCAAGGCCTATGCCAAGAAGCTGACGAGGGAGGGTGCCAGTAAGGTGGATCCGCAGGCCAAGAAATGTCTGCTCTTGGGGTACGACAGTTCCCAACGCTCTTACAGGCTCTGGGACCTACAAGGAAACAAAGTGATTCATAGTAAAGACATGGACTTCAACGAGGCCATCGTAGGAGCAGAGCAGCAGTTCAAGGACGAGCCAGTGCCCAAACCGGGTGAATGGCTGGTTTTACTGGAGACAGGCGATGAGGCACCACAGGGGTGAAGCAGCAACAAGGCAACAGAAGCAAGAGGAGTGGTAGCTTCAGGGAGAGCCGCAACAGAGGACTCCGATGTTGATTCAGATTCCTCCTCCTCTGATGATGAGGACTCTTCCACTAAGGGAGAGTCTGTGGTAAGAGAACCAGAGCAGCAAGAGCAGCAGTAGCAGGAGCAGCAGCAGCAGGCGTCGTAGCATCAAGCAGTAAGACGTGGCTCGCGCTTATCTATCCCACCACGACAGTATGATGCTACAGCTGGTGAGTGGACTGGTCTGAGTTACGCCTTCGTGGCTCAGGGAGAGCCGTCCATAGTGGCAGAAGCACTTGCTCTACCGAATGGGGCCAAGTGGAAGGCCGCCATCGAAAGCGAGTTGGCCTCGCACAAGGAGAACAGGACATGGAAGCTGGTGGACCGGCCCGCTGGCGCTCACGTTGTAGGGTGCAAGTGGGTGATGGTCAAGAAGTTGAAGCAGGATGGGACCATCGACCGCCACAAGGCACGGCTGGTGGCCAAGGGTTTTGCGCAGCGGCCGGGGAGCGAGTACGATGAGACGTACGCGCCCGTCGTCACCTTTGCAACGATCCGGTCTCTCCTCGCAACAGCAGCAGCCAAGAACTTAGAGGTTCACCAGATGGATGTCAAGACTGCATTTCTCTACGGAAAGCTTGACAAAGAAGTCTTGATGGAGGTGCCTGAGGGGGTGGATGCACCACCCGGAAAAGTTTGCAAGCTCGACAAGTCATTGTATGGGCTGAAACAGGCCCCGAGGTGCTAGTACAAGGAGATGGATGCCTTCATGGAGGGGTCCGAGTATGGTCACTGTGAGAACGACCTCAGTATGTACGTATGAGAGGATGAGGATGGCCTCATCTTGGTGGCTCTTTATGTCGATGACCTCATCATCTGCGCATCATCGAAAAAGCTGCTGAAGAACATCAAGATGCAGCTGAGCAGCCGGTTCCAGATGAAAGACCTAGGACCTCTTGAGTACTACCTAGGCATCAGTGTCACGCGGGATCGCTCAGCCGGCACCATCAGGCTCAGCCAGACCAAATACATTGATCACATCCTCAAGCGGTACGACATGGAGGACTGCAAACCCGTGAGCACCCCCATGGCAGCAGATTGCATCCTCACCTCAGGTGCCGCTCCTACCAACAAAGCAGAGCAGGACGACATGGCAGGCGTGCCATATCAGTCCGCCGTGGGCAGTCTAATGTACGCGATGGTCGCGACTCGCCCCGACATCTGCCACGTTGTGGGGCAGGTGAGCAGGTATGTGGCCAACCCTGGGCCACAACACTGGCAAGTAGTGAAGCGGATCTTTCTCTGCCTTAAGGGCACGCGGCACTTGGGCATCCAGTACGGTGGGGTGCCACAGTCGGAATCCTTGCGGATCATGGTGTATACCGATGCAGATTGGACCGGGAATGTCGACAACCGCAAGTCCACATCGGGCTACGTGTGCGTGCTGAACGGAGGAGCCGTGTCATGGGCAAGCCGTAAGTAGGACTGCATCTCCCTCTCCACTGCCGAAGCAGAGTACATCACTCTAGCGGGAGCATGCAAGGAGCAAGCAATGTGGCTGCGTAGCCTGCTCCAAGAGATACGAGCACCTCAATCGACCGCAACGGTGGTCAAGGTGGACAACAAGTCTGCCATCGACATGTCCAAAAACGGCACCTTGACGTGGAGGAAAAAACACATCGAAGTTCGGTACCACTTCAGTCGCGACCTGGTCATTAAGGGAGTGCTGGAGCTGGAGCACGTTGCGTCCAAGCTCAACCGGGCAGACATGCTGACAAAACCCCTTCACCGAGAACTCCACCTTGCAGGAAGACAGGGTATCGGCATGAAGAGCGGAAGTGACGAAGACTGAAGACAGGAAAAGTGGCCACAGGTGCAAGGGAGACATTGTTATTTGAATGCCCCTTGGCCACTAGTCTCCAGAATTGGCAAGTAGTGGACGGACCAGGCATGCACTGCTCATGTGGAGCAAGTCCCCTGGGTCCGGTCCAACAGTCCAGGCATGCACTATCCTTGTTCAAGGATAAGTCCCCTGGGTTTCTTTTATGATAGCTATCTAGATTGTCAATCTGACCGTACCGATGGAAAGAGCAGGTGTCAAACTGTCAGCTGTCCAAGTTTCGGGCTGATCCAACGGTCGGATTGGAAGATGCAAGATGTGCCTTAGATCAGGGGATGTCTTCCCTGATTGAAGGAGTGACATCGGCCGAGGCGCGCGCGCTTCGGGTTAGCCGAGGCGCGCGTGCTTCGGCTGCCAAAGGCACTCCTCAGCTATTTATGCCTTGTACTTGCCATTGTCTCAACCACTCCTTCACTTGATGTCTCTTGTTTGAGCTGTGTGCTTGAGACTGAGCTTGATATGAACTGCTAAGGTGGTTGTAATCTTGCTCGTGTGAGAGTGCTGACTTAATTTGTTGGGCTCTCACACCAAGGAAGAAGAAGGCTTAGAGGGCGGGAGCCCCTAAGACCTTGAGCGAAAGCACCTAGGTAACTAGGTCTCACCAGAGGCATAGTTAAATCCTTGGGGGTGATCGTGATCCTTGGGTGAAATTCCCTTGGACGGTCGGCAGTTGCCATTGTGTCAGCGCTGTTTTCTAGACCGGAGCCTCAGGCCACGTGACTCAGGAATAACAATGCATATTTGTCACTTCTGTACTTTTACGTGAACATCAATGCAAGTTGCAACACTATCTCTACCATGTGGGCACGGATATTGTGTCCAAGTCCATGTAGACACATCCTACCATTGGTCTTCTTGTGACTTCTGTTGAGAAGATGCCAAAGACCAACAGGATTTATTGTGTATAGGGTAAGTTACATCGCTGCACTTACCCTGACTCTTTTCCGGGTTTAGCGCCCGTTTCAATTAATTCACTTGGACGTGCTTGATTCCCTCCCAGTCGACTCCCATTTTTACCATGGTTGGTATGCCTCACCCTAGACAGAGACTTCACCTGGATGCAGTGGGTCTACAGTCTCCACCACAAGAGCAGTGAAGCCTTGGCGGCTCACCTGTGGATGATCAATACTGAGTGTAAGTTGTGTCATACCTCCTGTAAGCTAGACATTACCAACGGCACAGATTACATCTTGATTCTTACTTGAATGTGTAATCTGACTGTGGATTTTGAATAAGGAGGGAAAAAGGTGCAAGATTGGCCCAAGAATGGGGTTGATCCATCAAGAATTTAGCAAGTTACGTCTGACCAAAGGTTGGACCGGCCGAGGGGAAAACAGGTGACGGGTTTTCATCCCCAAGGACTAGGGTCCGACCCTCAAAAGACCCAACCGGGCCGAAGCACACCTTGGGGCATGGATCATTGGCATCCCACTGAGAAAGTGCATAGAAGCTTCCTAGCAACACAGCCGTTGACCGGGCGTCAGTGCCTGGTCAGACGGTGACGACAGTCACAGGTCGTACACACAACGGCAAGGGTTTGGCTAGGAGACACAAGACACAGTGTCAGAATGCTTCAATATAGCATATGCAGAGATAAATGACAACTGACAGGTCCAGGGCATAAATACCTGCCGCGGCGCACGGCGGGTGTCGCACGCGGCAGTCCAAGAGCTGTCCTAAAACCGGCCCAAAACCACTCTTTTGGCCGTAACTCTGCGCACACATGTCAGAATCCTACGCCGTCTAAACCTAGACGTGCAGAATCAAAAGACGGACGCAGCGACTGGTCACATGCATGCATCCATTGACTGACAGCGAGTATACAATGCAAAAACGTGCAAATGGGCCTCATGCCCAGTCCGCCGAAAGGCGCCTGCAAGACGTAGAAGGCACAGCAAGGAGTCCCGGTGACATCTGGGGCTCTGGAACAGTGGTCGGTCAGCTCCAGGCGGGTGGTCCGCCGCCTGTCGTCACGCCGGTGTCACCAGGGCCGCCTGCCTCAGGGATCTGCA
>SZWC01000105.1:102178-113807 GCA_023375785.1 Penium margaritaceum | reverse complement strand
CTATGCAAAAGCCTAGATGGTGAACAGGAAGAAGGTACAAGGAAGAAAATGAATTATAATTTTGGAACCTTGGGCAATTTATAATTCGCGGTAAGTGTACTTCGATGACAAGTTTCAAAATGATCGAACATATATATACATATACATATATATATATATACATATATATATATATATATATATACATGTTTGTGTGTGTGTGCACTTACATGTATAAGTGTCCAGTTACAAATGAGGCATAGTCGGGGTCGTTGGGCCGATTTTTTTGCGACGGGCGCGGAGTCGCCTCCAGAGTTGTCAGATTCGAGAAGGTCCGTCGAGAAATCGGGGGACTTCGAGAATCGACGGTGAACATGCGAGATGCATCTTTATCAATCGAAATGTGTCTCAGTGCATCGAGAAGTCGTCCAAAAGGTCGTGATACTTCTGTTGTGGATTCACGACAGCGGTGGAAGTTGTCAAAAGGTTTAGGAAGATTCACTGAGGGCGAGGCTAGTTGGCCGGTTTTCCCTCCACCATTGGAGTGAATATTGTGGTCTCACAACACAATGGGTTGTTTGTGTAACAACAGAAATGCCCAATCGGAAAGATTAGGGACTCGTGTACATCTCGTATGTAACAATCCCCTCCCCCTCCCCTCCCCCTTTTAGCCACCACGTCCCAACGCACGTACAGACGTGGCCCGGCGACGGTAGTAATAGCCGTCGATTAGATGATGGACGTTTCGGAGGTTGTCGAAGGGTTCCCAGCTATTGTGCGCGACGTCATGGCTATGCCACTTGACAAGATATTCTGTCGTCTTGCCTTGTCGTCGATGGCCGAGGATGATCTCATACTATGTGTCTTCGTCCACTTGAACATGAGGCGGAGGAGGGACATCTCCGCCGGGAAAGTTCTCTCCGGGATCATGGTAATGCTCGGCTATACTGACATGGAACATCGGATGAACTTGCATTGTGCCGAGGAGTTTGAGTCGCGCAACCACCGCGGTTCGCATTCGCTCAATCTCAAACGGTCTCAACCACCGGAGTTTGAGCTTCAAACAGTAGGCTCCAAGGAGTTCGATGTTTGCCAAACTGAGAAGGACTTTGTCGCCAGTGGTGAATATGACATCGTTGCGATGTCGGTCACCTGCTCGCTTCATCGCTTCTTGTGTCTTCGCAAGGATTTGCTGCATTTTCTCCCAGAAGGTGTTGAAATCTCAACACTGAACGTTGACTGCATAAATGTTGCTACTACTTTGTAGTCCAGCTGGAGTGGCGGGAAGTTTGACATACACCCGTTTAATCGGAGCTTTACCCATTGCGGTGGAAATTGCCGAATTATATGCGATTTCGGCGATCAGATGATTTTGTGCCCAATTTGTCCCGTGAGGTTCACATGGTGTTCAGTAAAGTTGTTCGAGCCGCTAGTTTGTCCGCTCGGTTTGAGGATGAAACGCCGTCAACAGTTGAATTCTTCTGGCGTAGCGAGTCATCAGTTTGCGCTAGGAGCGGTTGGTGAATCGATCGTCTCTATTGATCGTGATGGTTTTCCGCACGCCGTGTAGCCGCATGATGTTGTTTAGAAACAGCCACGCTGTTCCTTCGGCGGTAACGGTGGTTATTGTCGGAATGAAGTGGGACATCCTGGAAAACATGTCGACTACTACGAGGATTGCGTCACATCCCTCCGGTGTCACAGGTAATCCCGTGACGAAGTCCATGGAGATATCGGCCCACGGTTCTGTTGGAATACGGAGTGGTCGTGTGCGACAGGATTTTTCTCACTAATGTGTCACACGACTTGCAGAAGTCAGCCACATTGGATTGCATTTTGTCCCACCAATAGATTTTTGCCAGCTTCTTCAGATTCTTGTCCTCTCCAAAGTGTCCACTTGGTCCGGTGTCGTGGCATTTTTCGAGCAGCATATAGCAAAGCTCATCGTTCGGGGGGAAGACCACTTGGTGAGTGAATCGTCGTCGCCAATAGGGTGCGTCGAACCAGAATTTTGCTATGTCGTATCCGCCGTGCTGGTCATAGCCTCGTTCGAATAGCCGCTCGAGATATGGGTCTCGTTGCAGTTGTAGTGTTGCCACCTAAGCCATTGAATCTGGTCGGCGGCTGAGTGCGTTCGCCGGGTTGATTTGCCTAGCCGGTCCTCGATGTCTTAGTGGAACCCGGATTCAAGGAACTCCATCCATTGGGTTTTACGTCGACTGAGATTTGGCTGAGTTTTCCGATATTTTGACGCATGGTGGTCGGTGTGCACGATGCATCGGTGGCCCTCCTGGTAACACCGCTATGTCTTGAATTCATGTACAACCGCCAGCATTTCTTTCTCCTGTACGGCGTAGTTGAGTTCCAGTCCTCGCAGTTTTTGACACATGTAGGCAACCGGTTTCTCGTCGTGGCCATGGTCCTGCTGGAAGATTGCGCCGATGGCTCGGTCTGACACATCTGCGGCCATGATGCAGTCGACCGTTGGATCGGCTAATCGTAGGGCTGGCTCCGAGGTCAGAGCATTCCGCAAAGCGGTGAACGCTTCTTGCTCCACTCGCCGCCACTCGGTTTCTTTTTGAGTGAGGTCAGAACGAGGCGCTAACACCTAGGCGTAATCTTGTAGGAATCATCCGTAATAATTCCAGAGTCTGAGGAAGACTTGAATCTCTTGAACGTTGGTCAGCGTTGGCCAATCAGTGACTGTTGCCACTTTTTTCGGATACATGGTGATCCATCCAGCGTTGAAGACGTGGCCCAGAAACTTGATCGAATGGCGACCAAAGTCACACTTCGAGAGTTTTCCAAAAAAAAAACCTCTTTGTAAAACCTTGAGAACTTTTCGAAGATGTCCATCGTGCTCTTCTTTGGTGCGGCTATACACTAGAATGTCGTCAAGGTACACCACAAAAAAGTCAATGTATGGTCGGAAAATGTTGTTCATTGCCGCCATGAATGTTTCCGGGGCATTCATCAGTCCGGACGACATTGCCGTGAACTCAAAATGCCTGTACCGAGTTCAAAACATTGTTTTCATGATGTCGGCGTCTGCCACATGCATGTGGTGATAGCCGCTACACACGCTGATTTTGCTGAAATTTTGAGCCCCTCGAAATTGGTCAAAAGGTTTTTCAGGTCGAGGAAGAGTGTAGCTGTTTTTTATGATTGTTTCGTTCAACACTTGATAGTCCACGCACATCCGAATCTTACTAGTTTTCTTTTTTACAAATAGTACTAGTGCGGCGTACGGTGACGTGGATAGGCGGATGAATCCCTGACCGAGCATCTCGTCGAGTTGTATTTTCAGCTTGGTCTCCTTGTGATCGCTCATCCAATAGGCCCCTCAAACTGTAGGTTTGCTACTCGGCTTCAGTTTGATGCGATGGCTGATGTCATGTCAAGGAGGTAAGGTTCTCAGGAGTTTGTTGGGGAAGATGTTTGCAAGCTCCTGGATGAGCGGTGCAAACTCTTCGGGTACCATCGCGAACTTTGTAGATGCCAATCAGGCTGATGAGGCCATTGAGGATGATGAGTCAGCTGCTGCCACTTCCGCATCGTCCATTGGCTCGAGGTGTACGGGCCACGTACGAGCTCCTCGTCGTATGTAATGTTTGGCCACGTTGAGTGGTATTGGCTGCACAGGTTGTCGCTAGCAGAAATAGCACAGATTGCTTCCATCTGTGCTATTTCTGCTATCGGCTTTCGTCCCACTCGCACAAGTTTTTGTTTGGCACCGTCGATCTCCACGTAGACGTCGCCGATGTTCCAGTCGACCTGCAGATTGTGCCGGTACAAGAAATCTTGTCCGAGGATGATTTTGTGATTCCTCATTTGATGAGAGCTCCTGGCCACATCTCGTAGATCCCCCACTTGTAGTCAGAGTGGTCCTTGGAGTCTCTGTGTTTGCAATATTCCGTGGAAGTTTTTTCCTTCAAACACCCCTTGTCGGTCTGCAAATCCAGCTTGCATACAATGTTGTTCCTCACGAAGCTGTGTGAAGCTCCTGCATCCAACAGTGCCGGTACCGTTATGCGACTCTTGCATCTTTGAGGCTAAAATTTTTGCAGTATCAGTGGTTGGTCGTCCTCGTACCCCTCGTTGAACTTTACGATTTCATAAACCCTCTGCGATGATGTAGGCGGTTGAGATGGGTAATCGTTTGACGCAGATTGCTCCTTACACATAAGAGTTGCTTCTTGTACTCTTGCCCTTTGTCGTTTCCCAACTCATTTTTTTGCTACTTCTACCCCTTTTTGACCTTCTGCCTACTCCAGAAGTTGTGAACGATGTGCCCAACCTTTTCGCACTTGTAGCAGGTTCACGTTCCTCTCTGGTGGACGGTGTACACTTCCATTGGAGTCGAGGAGGTCGCCAGCCATAGGATTCCTTGATCTGAGCATTGAAGTCGGCACTGTTGATCCTTCTAATGCTGCGATCATCCGTAGCAAGTTATTCTGGATGCCAATTACGGCGATTGATTGCCGGATGTATCGCTTCGGGCCGTTGCTGTAGTGAAAACAGAGTTCTTCAAGGGCGATGTCTGCTCCGGGGATGATCTTGCAGAATCTCCACGTGTACTCTGCCAAGATGGATTGCTGCTGGAGACGTTGGAGTGTGTACCACTTGTCGGATTTTTTGTTCGGTCACCAAAATGTGCATGGATCTCGTGCGAGGATTTGTACCAGTTTGTTGGTGGCATCATCGTCTCTTGCCACTATGGGTTGATCTGCTCGAAGGGTAGAACGCCTGCGGTCGGGGATATGAGACGGGCGCCATTGGCTGTTGATGATGCTCCGCTGGTCTCCTGCTGCTGTTGGATGGTCTTTAGATCAGAACACCAAGTTAGCACCGTGCCACGCAAAAGCACGGCTGCGAGGTCAATTTTCTTTTGATCGTTATTGACCCCAGCAGCGGTTAAGTACACCTCCAAACTCGTCAGCCACATCAGAACCGTCGGTCCCTTCGAGTTTGCACGATCAAACGGTTCTGGTGGAGCCGGACGAATATTGGGTACGCTCGATAGATGGGAATTTCTCTCGACGAGCATCGCTTCTCGTGCGCTTGTCTTGTGAAGAGCCTCCATCGCAACCTTGAGTTGTTGGAGCACATGACTGTTAATCCCTTCAAGCACGGAGATCCGGCTCGCCAGTTCCTCGTTTATCTGCGCCTGCCGTCTAGTGCCACATGTCGTCCTTGCTGTCGTCGTCGAGGCTGCTGGTAGGGGTGGCTGGTTTACCGCTGCTGGGTCCGCGATCTGATTGGTCATTGAAGGCGTAGGGGTTGGTCCAGCTGCCGCATAAGTTGCCACGCTTGCATTCGCAATCGCTTCAGGGTTCGTCTGCATGGGCATGTTCTGCTCTTCCATCGTCAATGTCGTCGCCAAAGACCCGCTCTTGGTTGTCAGTTACGCTTGCTTGCCTGACATCGTAGTCGCAACGTTTGCGAGATGCGCTGATGGCTTGTGCAAGGTAGTCCTTTGGATGGGTAAAATAGTAAAATGCCTCTCCAACACCGCTGCGCTTTGATTCCAAGTGTAATGCCAAACAGAGCGTAGATGGTAAAGAGGTAGAAGTTGCGAGGCAGAACATGATATAGAATTTGGGAGACTTGAGAAAATCATAATTAGCGGTGAGTGAACTTTGATGACGAGTGTCGAAATGATGGAACATTTATATACAAGTGTCAAGTTACGAATGAGGCATAGTCGGGGTTGTTGGGTCGATTGTCGAGCGACGCGTGCGGAGTCACGTTGTGAGTGGTCATATTTGGGAAGGTCCGCCAAGAAATCAGGGGACTTTGAGAATCAACGGTGAAGAAGCAAGATGCATCTTCATAAATCGAGATTTGTCTCAATACGTCGAGAAGTCGCCCGAAAGGTCATGATACTTCGGTTGTGGATTCGCGAGAGCGGTTGAAGTTGACGGATGGTTCGGGAAGATTCAGTGAGGGCGGAGGTAGTTGGCCGGTCTGTCCTTGACCGTTGGAGTGAATACCGTGGTATCGCAAACATGATGGGCTGTTTGTGTAATAACGGAAATGCCCACTCGAAAGTATTATGGACTTGTGTACATCTGGTATGTAAGAGGGGCACCAAGAATGACATGGCATTATGCTATGTGAAACAAAAACTACATGATGAAATGTTAAAAAATACGGGAAGAAACACAATCCGCAGAAGAAGTAGAATTGTTGATTTAAGAGGTTCAACATGTAGATACCCCCCCATTTTATCAAGTGTGACCCTTATTCCCCCCTTGTTCAGAGGAAAAAAACCTATCGGCCCCTGCATCGGAAGAATTAGCATGATTCACCCCTTTTCTTAGAAGTTAAGCCCCATTATTCCACTTGCTTTGGCCATGCTCAAGCAACGACACATGTCATTACTTAAGCATGGAGAAAACAAGCATGCATGAGGGTGGTGATTGTGCAAAGGGGGGGGGGGGGTATGCCGACTTTGACGGCAAAAGTGCCGACCAAAGGATATTAGCAAGCACGTTCAGCACTTCTGGCGTCAAATGATACCTCACCCCCACCCCAACCCCTCCCCGTTCGCAACCCCCCCTCCCCATTCCCCCCTCCCTCGTGCCCTTCAAGCCTGCTTCCAATGGAGGCCCTCGCAATGGAGGTCCGCGATCGAATGGGTGGCTGGTGGGATGCGCAAGGAGGGAGGGGAGGGGTAGAAGGGCAAGGATTCTATCGGGGATTTTGGCCAACATGCATCAGTCGGAATTGCAAGCACTGGATGAATGAGTCAAAAAATCCCCAGTTTTTCATTTTCCACTTTTTTTCACTTTGCACCCTTGTTTTTACGTAAAAACCATAAAAACACACTCCCTTATTACACTAGGGGTTTTAAGGGTCTTTTTTTTTCCGTGCGGGCCCTTGTTGGGTCCTGCGGTAGTTTGGCCTGTAAGTCCTCTTTCAATGCATGGGGAGTCTCAGACCCCCATGCAAAATCCCCCCCAAAAAGGCACAAACCCTTGATTAAAGGGGTTTGTGCCTGAATGGTACATGCAAGGTAAGACAAGGTAATTTGGACCACACAAATGGTTACAGACCAAAAGCATGAGTCATCCCAAGTATGAGGAAGGGATAGATCCACCTCGAGACCCAAAGTATCATGAATTCCTAAAACTCCTACCAACCTCTGTGCAAGTCCTATGCAATTCTAATCTATTATTGGCGCACAAAGCATAGATCCACATCCATTGGACCCTCATCCCTCCACTATAGGACTCTTTGGGCCCGGGCAACCTCCGCCAAGGCAGCGTTTGCTTTCCACTTGTAGCTCTCCATTGGATCTACTGCACCTCTGCTTGCTTTAGTACCATGTCCATGCCTTGCTACCCCTCTGTGCCACCATGTCAAGACAACCACTATTCTGATGCCTCCATCGCGGCGCGCAATAATCCTCCCAGCCCACACAGAAAACTCCCGCATCTTGCCTCGGCCGGGAACACAAAATCCAAGTGGTCTTTCGGCCTCTTGCCACCTGTGACCATACTTATTCTCCTTTTCTCATATTGTGGCGTCCAATGCCACCTCTGGACGGTGCGCCAAGGACCTCTCCAAAGACGGTCGCTGTGGATGTGCGATGATCATGTCGAATACCAGCCTATGACCTGTTTTTATATCAAAGCGCGCGATGTCCGGCCGCCCATCCGGTGGCGGCCAGACACCCCTTACAGCTACTCAAAGACCCATCCCATGCCACTCTCCCATATCACAGCTCTTAACTCCCACACCACCGCATCATGCACCTCTTTTGGGGCCCCGTCCACCGTGCACCGGAGGGCATGCTGCGGCACTCATGGGCACATCGAGACTCCTTCTACATAGGCGCAGACCAGAGTGTGTCGAATATTTGCAATGGGCAGTCCTAGTTGGAAAGGAGATGCCAATCACCAGTCTTTTTGGGCCATTGTATAGCTGGTCGGTGATGGATCGAGGATGTGCAGGCAGCCAACCTCCACTATGCTCATAGTGCCCCAACGCCAACCATTGATATTGACGGAAGAGCTTCCACCTTTCCAAGCTCCTCCTTCACCGTCCAGAACTCCTCCAACTACCACTTATGTACCTGGGTGTTAAGTTTCCAAAACACGCGCCAAGGGCTCCTCCAACTACACGCCACCAAGTTGGGGAACTCATCCCGTTCCATAGTCTGCAACTCCTGCAATGCCGCCTCCCAAAGCTCCAAAACATCCCTCTGTGCCATGCCATCCACGTAGATCCTTCTCCTCTTCCTATCCTAGCTCTCCCAACCACGATAAGTGAGGTAGGTGCAAAACCACATGCCAAGTCTGGAGCTGACTCCATACAAACAATTCTGGGCCAATGTTGCCACCGCTGTCAACCCAAATTGACCCAATCACATAGAAAAACATGTCTGCCTCTCCGCGTGAACCATTACATACCCGCCACAGATTGTCTGGGATCCCTTATTGAGTAGGAGTATCTGAAGGCACGATCCCACTCTCCTTTCAAGCCACAATAATCGTGCCGCCCACCACTTCAACGAAGGCATCAACCACATGAGATGCTGGAGCTGCTTGGTGACACACTCTTGTAGGATTCTAAAGACATCTTGGACATCCGTAAGGTCAAGGAGAACCTCTAATGTCTTCTCCACTGTATGCAATTTCCCATCCAGCTGCTATCGACAAAAAACATCTGTCTCCATCGGCATCCCCAGGGCCACCATCCCCGTCATAACTCTAGTGACCCCCACAAGACTAGTCAGCATCTGCTCCATAGCTGCCGGCAGAAACAAGTGGCCCTTCCAGGGTTGGACCTCCATACCCATTGCCGCCAAACCTGGCTGTACCGTCGTTAACCCTGCCTTCAGCTCTCGCATCAATCTGTGCAGGTACTTGTTGTCTATGTAGGCAAGAACTTTTCATGCCCTTACCATTGCATCCTGCGTTGCCTTGAGTGTTTCCTGCCATGCCAGTGAATACAAGAAAGGACCGATCGGGCCCTTTGTTGCACCCCTCACACCAAATGCATTGTGTATGGTTGGATCCCTCTTTGGTTATAGAGGTTAGATGGATGGTCGTAGAAGAGGGCCTGGCAGGAAATGAGCCAATCAGAACCGTGCTCCTGCAATGCATGAAAAATCATCGCTCAATCCACTGAGTTGCAAACGTTCTGGAAGTCAATGTCACCTCTTGCCTGCTCTCTAAATTCCTCTTGCAATGGTACCAGCACGACCTTCATCTCCCGTTGCCTTGAGCTCACCATCCACCATGACACCAACCGCTTACTGGCCTTGCTCATCGCAATCAACCGCACCCCTCCATTGTGCTTGACAAGTGCAATGAACATCCTTGGTGCAAGGAACGGTCAGGCTGTAGGATGTCGCCGGCCACGATAGATTGACACAAGAAAGTACGCCAACATTCACGCCAACCGCTAGTTCCCAACCGCCACCTTCCACAAGATGTCCAAAGTCAGACCGGAGGAACCCGCCACCAACTTGGTGCTGATGTCCAACAATGCCCGGCACACCCCATCTGCATCTGGAAATGCTGCCGAAGCCTCTCGCACTCTCTCCGCTACTCATGCTGGTATCAGCTGCTTGACCGCTGGGTGCTTTACCTGTAGCTGCGCCGACACCTCAGTGCCTATGATTTCCATAGAGGAGTGGTTCAAAGCATCGGGTGCCTTGGACGTACATTTCCGACAAAGCTTGGTCACCATCCACTACAATTTTGCTCCCTTGCCTCTTGTTCCCAGTGTCACAAGTGACATGGTAGGGAAGGGCACCCAATTGGGTCCGTGTGAGCCACCACCTCCTGCCACAACTCCTTCCTCTCCCCAGCCTGAAAGCGGGCTGCAAGCCACTGTACTGACTCCACATCTGAGCCACGCCGTTTCTATGGATGCACCTAGAGGATGAGGCTGGGAATTTCCTGCAAGAGCAAGGGTCCAGCCACGTCCATAGGATGTGAGATACACTGTTCCAGTGGTATCCTCATAAGAGCTTACAGAGCATCCACTGTTGCCCCAGTGATCCTCAATGAGGAAAATGGCGGCATCACCTTTTCTTCACATAGCCAGCTCGCATGCACCTCGTCGGTTGATTGCCATAGCCTCGTCCAACAACACCTTCTTACAAGCAACCACCCCAGCTAAGTTTTCACCGTCTCCTCCTTTCTCATGTTTCTGAGTCTACTGATACTATAACTGGAGTGGGTGTTGTCGCAAATGTTGCAACTGTTGATGTGGCTGCCACTGCTACGGTGGCCACGGCTGTCACTTGTGCTTATGTTGTTGGGAGAAGTGTTACTGCTGTATTGGGTGTTAACATTGTTGCTTCTGTTGATGATTTTGCTCATGCTCCAGCTGCTACTACTGCCTCTAGTATTGATGTGGATTCTGGGACGCCCCTCGTGTAGGCGGCTGTTTCTGCTCCTACTGCTGGTACTAACAGAACTATCATCCCTTCTTTGCAATGCCACTACCGCCAATCCCTGGCCCCACAATATCCCACTACTGTTGCCACCCTCCTCCTTACACCGTGGCCAGCCGTTCGTATCCTGGGCCAGTATGGACACCTCCTGCCGACGCTCTTAGTCATGTCGGTGAGCCCCCCTTTCCACTATTCCTCATCTGAATCCCACAAGCATCTTGGACCCTGTCTGTTGTCACCGCTCCCGCACCGTTATGGCCTGCTTAAACCTCTTTCCGATCCCCCTCCTGGATGCCTCATATTGAAGCGCTCCCATCTATTCAACCCATAATCCTTGCGCTGAAGGGGTCATGGCATGAGTAGTAATAGATGAGGCATCCCACACTGCCTAATCAGAATAGATGAAGCATCCCACACATTAATCATCCCACTTTCATACAATTCATTCCATATGTATACTACTCCTTAGTTATCTTCTCTTCCTAGAAGTCACTTGCATGTATTCACTTGTTAGATCATTGGTTCTCGGTGAACGAATATGGTTTTGATCCGAAGAGATTTATAACTACAGGTATGAATCTTTTAAGTCTTTGTTCTCCGTTAATCTAGAAAAGGGCTAGATAAATTTGTTATTCCTGAGTCACGTGGCCTGAGGCTCCGGTCTAGAAAACAGCGCCGACACAATGGCAACTGCCGACCGTCCAAGGGAATTTCACCCAAGGATCACGATCACCCCCAAGGAATTAACTATGCCTCTGGTGAGACCTAGCTACCCAGGTGCTTTCGCTCAAGGTCTTAGGGGCTCCCGCCCTCTAAGCCTTCTTCTTCCTTGGTGTGAGAGCCCAACAAATTAAGTCAGCACTCTCACACGAGCAAGATTACAACCACCTTAGCAGTTCATATCAAGCTCAGTCTCAAGCGCACAGCTCAAACAAGAGACATCAAGTGAAGGAGTAGTTGAGACAATGGCAAGTACAAGGCATAAATAGCTAAGGAGTGCCTTTGGCAGCCGAAGCGCACGCGCCTCGGCTAACCCGAAGCGCGCGCGCCTCGGCCGATGTCACTCCTTAAATTAAGGAGGTCATCCCCTCAATCAGGGAAGACATCCCCTGATCCAAGGCACATCTTGCATCTTCCAATCCGACCGTTGGATCAGCCCGAAACTTGGACAGCTGACAGTTTGACACCTGCTCTTTCCATCGGTACGGTCAGATTGACAATCTGAATAGCCATCAT
>SZWC01000105.1:23575-61324 GCA_023375785.1 Penium margaritaceum | reverse complement strand
AGCCCAATGCAGCAGCTGCTGGCTGCGGCTGCCGCTCGCTGCTGCCCGCCGTAGCTACTACGGCTGCTGCTCCGTGCAGCTGCCGTGAGGTCAGCGCTGGCAGCCGTTCGATGAGGGTGGCCAAGCCAGGCAGTCGGTCCTGTCCGCGCCCGTCAGCGATGGAGGGGGGGGGAGGTGCGAAGGGGCTATCCGAAGACCATTGCTCCTCGTTCAGGAAACTGATGAAAGCGGTGAACGATGGGCGGAGGGTTAGGGCGATGGGCGGAGGGTTAGGGCGATGGGCGGGCACGTCAATGGAAGTGCAGGTGTACGGCGTTCCTCGACAAGCTGTTCTCGGTATTCGTCAGAGGGCTTCCAAGTCTCCCCAACAATGGAGTCTGGATGGCTAATGAAGAGCTGACTCGCAACTGGTTTTGCTTCTACCGAGTCAACAAGCGAGGCTCTCCACAACAGATCGCCAGTCACTCCATTTCTATCGACCAATGAAGAATTGTTCTTCGTTCGCTTCAAACTTATAAATGCAAGGATAGATGACAACTAATAAACGATTGTTGGGAGGTTTGAACTGTTGCGTGCTGTGCGGACAACCTGAGTCCACATAGAGTGAGTAATGGCTCTGCAAGCCTTGCTCTCAAGCGCTAATCTTGGGCCCTAGCGTCTTGTTCAAAATTCCGAAATAGAAATGCGGTCAGAACGAATCCTCCCGGAATTCCGATGACCTGGGATAAAAAAGACTTGATATGTCCTATTCGTCATCACCACAATCTCGCTCTCTCCTGAACGTGGTTGGATAGTTCCACATGCGGTTTAACCTCCTCATTCGCTGTGAATGGAGACGGAAGACCGCGCGAGGTAGAGCGCGCGATCACAAGGGGAAGCTTTTGCAGGCCAAAAACTTCCTGACAAATCTTCTTCCTACAGAAGCTTTTACTCTGGTTATGGAGGCTGTAAAGCAACAGCTTGAAGTACCGAAACTATTGAGCGGAGCTTTTGCATTCAATGTATGATCGGTTTAAAAATAGGGCAGATGGTTATTTCAAGAAAATATTGGCAGTTTTCAGAACCGAGCGATTTCTGTAGCCGCCCCATCGCTCTGTGAAGAATGTTTCCACGTGACACTCCTGAAAAGTCGGATGTCAAGTACAAATTTTCCTCAGTGTCTAGGGCGATACAAGCCTAAAACACAATAATTTTAGTACAAGATCCAGGACTTCCGGTAAGAAAACTCCACAATGAGAAAATGGCTCACGATATGCGTTTGGATGGCTACCCAAGCTCTCGCTGCCAGATAGTAACGAATGGCTTGCCACGTGTAGCTCGATAGTTGCTGCAGGTAATGTAAGTCGTACGAATCGCAGTAAAATGCCAATCCGAGTACAACGGTAATGGTTCGTCAGTCGTTTCACCTGCTGTCAGAAGAGAACTGCACATTCACTGTTTCTTCGCTACAAAACGAAGTCGTCTACGAAAGAACTCTACAGATGTATTGAGGTCCTAAACATCTCGAGCTAACAAAGGCGGAATCCGTCTCAAAGGTTGTTGAAAAGTCAGCTGCTTTCCACACAGTCTACATTTACCGATCTGCCACTTTACAACTTTTAGCTTCTGACCAGTTGAAGGTAAAGGATACCTCACAGAGCGTCGGGAGAATGCAAGTATATGCAGTCGAATATTCCTCAGCAAGTCAGATCTTGCACACGAAGTCGGGAAAACGTCCCCTTCAAGAGAAATAAAGAGACGAACCAAAATCTATATGCTACAAAAGAAGCATTTTCAAAGATAGGATCCAAAAAGAATCAGAATCTGTCGTAGAAACAATCGATTTATCTTTCAGAAATAGGACCCTGAAGAATAGAACATTCTAACCGTTCACACAGTCCACCAATCAACAAGGGCGGCCAAATCGGGCAACTACTTCTTTAAGTGCACATTCAACCGATGACTTTTGGGATCTGGATTCATCCAACGTCCAAATGATTTCAAACAGCTGAAGCTACGGACAAAAACACAAATTCTAATCGGGGACAGATCACAATTCTGCACAGACAGCCGCCGAAGTGCAAGCAGAGAATGGACCAGCTACGACCTCATCGAAGTAAGGGTAGAGCGACAAAGTATGTCACCATATCTCCCTAGGTTGGCGTTTTTTCCACGTCACCAACTAGAAGAAAGCTCACGGCCACCACCCTGGAGACCTGGACAGCACAGCTTCTGATATTCAGCTTATTCAGACTTCTTCAGAGTTAACTCCTAACTCATGAGATCGCACATACTCATGCAAGCCCATGAAATCTTTAGCGCAAACAGCATATTCTACCATGGCCCTGAACCGGAATCGTTTAAAGATATCGATCAGTTTTTTCCTCCAAAAGAGGATAGTTGAACCAATCATCAATAACATGGTATTGCGCAACAATACTTATCAATGATTAGCCGGTCAGTTCAACTATCTCTCAATCGCCACTATTTTCAGTGCCAAATCATGCCTGCGTAGGACGACATGCAATGTTCTCATCACAAGCGGGCAACTCCAGACACGGACATCATTGACGCAATATATGACTTCATCATGAGGGTTGGCATTGCGAGGACTGCAATGCCGTAGAAAACATTGCCATGCCAAGGTTAAACACTACGAGTGCAAGAATCGAAAGAAGACGGCAAGGTGCCTCTTTGTTCATCGGTGTCTGCTAACATGCTATATTGGGGACCCTAACGACACTTTAGAATTGGTTGTAGTCACTCGAAAAACCTAGGTGTTAAACTATGGCCATGGTACAGAGCCGCCAGCATCTGTCACGACACTCATGGTGTGTTCGCTATGTCTGCCACAGGGACTACCGCAGAAATTTTCGCTATCGGTGCCGCAAACTGTAGTAGGATGTTTCATGCAAATGGGTCCCTAGTTTGCGACTAATTAGGTGTGCGACAGATCGGAGTGATCTGTAACAGAGCTGAAAGACCCGTTTGACCAAAGGGGTAGGATTTGAACCCTCTCCCAAGCGTTCCAACGGGTCTCGCCCGTCGATGCGGTAAGTCGACCCTGCCTTTTGTTGGAGTGAACAATACCTGCGCTTAATAACACCTCCGACATGGCACAGTCGGTTCGGCAATTGGAAGTCTGTGCACAAAGTCACAGATTCATATCCTTAAAGCTTGGGTGCGGCTCGACCAGGAATTTCTGATGTACAGGCCGGATTTAAGTTTTGCATCCAGCTCCAAGGGGGGAAAGGAGCCTAGATTTGTGTGATGCATGCATAGCAGGGATGTGCATGCCTCTTGGTCCAACTTGGTCAAAAGTTGCGCAGTGCAAGCAAGCACTGCTGGGTTCTTGGCCCAGGCAACTCAGTGTAGGGCTATACCTGACTAGACTGTTGGGACCGCTTGCATCGGTACATGTAACCAGAGCTATTAAGCAGGGACCGCTTCACATCAGGGTGCATGCACAAATCAACATTGCATCAACTACCACATGCACGATTTAGCAGTTGCATCAGCTACTACACACATGACTGAGCAGCTGCATGCAAAGCCAAGAGTGGGGACCGCCTTGCATCAACTGGAACATGCACGACTCAGCAAGTGGGACCACGCCCAAGTTGCCAGCCTTAAGGAAGCTTCCTTGAGGAGGAAGCTAGGTGCCTAAGACCAAGAAGATTCCTTGAGGAGGAAGCTATGACCTTGTAGCAGGAAGTTTCCGGTGGGCACAGAGCAGCTGGTCAACTTGCCAAGATCCCATTATAAAAGCACACTGGACTTAGTCACTCCAACAACTCCAGTAGTAACTCCATTAGTTACTCCATGAAGACTAGGAGTCCGCTTTTGCTAGACTACGCCTCAGACACAGACTCAATAGACGCTCTCCCACCTGAAGACCTGTGTCAGCCTGGCAGCCTTTTTCCAACTTGGGTTGGTGGACGCCCTTGACTACCTAAAGGCCCGACTACCTAGAAGAGGTGTCCAAACTACGTTCAAGACTAGAAAGCAGTCTTGCTCGAGCTACCTCTCTAGACGTTGCTCATCTCTGAGCGAGGAGTTGTGTCTAGACATTGATCCCAGATTTCGTGTCTGGCGTCAGCTTTGCCTGTACATTACTAATCGAAACTAGAAGTGGTCAGTTGGAGTTCCCCTATGTCGACCTAGTTAGCCAAGTAGCACTATGCCAGCTTGGCAAGGAGGGTTAGAAGACCTCTGACGATCTAGTATGTCTTGTAGTAGCTACCAGCGTGGAGAGGAGGCTGCTCTCACAACCTGGTGATCATGCTGAGACCCTTGTAATGAAGGGCCTAGCAAGGTGTTGCGCCCTTTGATGGGGTAGGTTGTGTCGAAGCATTGAGCTGAGTTGTGTTTTGTCGCTGTTTCCCCGTATTATACTTGTATTGGATAGTCTTTTGAACTACAAGTTTGATTCCAATCTTCTGCTTTTGCACATTGGTAGGGTTTGCTTGTTGGGCACACACATGTTGGACAACGAGAAGGACCACTTGCTACATCAGAGGACGCGATGACTTCTTCACTCTTGGCTCCAAAACCCCAACATGGTATTAGAGCACATGGAAATATGGGCATGCTCAACATTCGATCAGAGTAGTAGATCCGTGTCGGTAGTAAGGAGTAGTAGTTACACCTCAAGCATCAAAGGATGACAACAAGTGTCATCACTCACCAGTGGCAAGGTGAATGAGTGACGAGTTGACCTTACACATATGGAATCATTGTGGACGCTTTTGGTGATTGTAGAGCCCACAATATGTAAAGCCCACACATGGGCATTCTACGCCTGAATGAATTCTCAGCGTGAAGGTTGTGCATGCACCAAGGATGTGATTCAATAGTAGGTACATCTTCAGCATCAACTTCAACTGGCACAACTACTATTGTCATCAACTGTATTTGTCTCGCACGCAGATGTGGCATAATTCATGCCACAAGCTCTCTTGCAAGTGCAGATATCAATGATACGATCTGCAATGTCAGGCATGAAACAGCTATGCGTGGTTCAACAACAGCACACTACAACAGATGTGCCAACCGTAACACCCATACCACCATTACTTGATACAGGTTAGCATGAAAAAGCTGGGGAGCAAGCTTTCACGCATGAAATGGTACATCTACAGCAGAGAATTGGCAAGCAGTACCTCCTTTGCGGATGAGAGCAACATACTTGGGAGCTGCTAGCTGCCCAGGCAACTTAACTTCTAGGTCAGATGGCATAAGTTCAGCAACAGAATGAGGCCTTTCAGTAGAATAAGGCTTCATCAGCGTCACATCACCCATCCGCACATCAACCAGAGCCTTTTCTCTAAACATGCCAGAGACTGTCTATCCTCAACAGACAAAGTCAGCTTCATATGCTCATGGAGGAAGCATATAGACCCTTCTGGTTTCCCTTGAAGCAACCACAATGGCACCATTGCAAGAGTAAAAGCATGCAGCGGTGCCACGAGGCCTTTAAGCGCCACAAGTAGCAGCTGACGACAAGCACTGGTACTTTGCAAACATCCATGCGGTGATGTCACACGGGTCGGCATCACTCCATGCACTATTTTGCGAGTCGCAAACAAGGATTCCATTGGCAACAACCCGGGTTGCCTGAGAGCCAAGACAAGTAACCATCTTCCAGGAGCTCATGGAGGGTGGAGTGGTGACCAAGGAAGCAGACTACCATTAATAGCCTGGCAGCGACAAGCAGTAGTCACAACAAGGGTGCCTACTTGAGAGAAAAGTGTCCGCATTGGTGGTCAAAGGGTTGGATGTCAGGCCAAACTTCCATAAGCTGACCAACAAAGCAGACAATGGCTTTAGAAATGGAGTTCTCATGTGCCATCTAATGGAAGACAACACGTTAGCTCAATGCGGACAGTGTAGCAAAAAACTGAGGTGGACGTGTCTTCGCCAAGAGACAGAGGTTCACCTGACCCTCAAAGCATGTGATGAGCTGACTCCTCATCAACTACTATGGATCTCACGCATTATCAGCATGCATTACCAATACAGTAGTTGGCCAAGGAGAAGTCAGCTTGCGGCCTACAAGAGGAGTAGTGATGCAGCAAGTACTAGTACATGGAGCCACGAGTATGTGGAAGCTTAAAGAATGAGCTCAAGAGCTACAATTGCATAAAAAAACATTGGTATAAAAGGAAGCAGCATGGTGGCAGCTCCGGGACAGCTCACCACCATCGGCGCAGTAGTAATGAGCACACCAAGGTAGAGACGCTCGTAAGCAATCTGACATGTGCTTCTCACAATCGTAAGACCCGTTCCATGATGTGGAGCACGCAACAGTGGAGGAAGAAGAAGAAGAAAAAGAAAGGGGAGCGTCAAAGCAAAAATGGTACTATTTGATTGTAGCGTCGGCACCCAATATTGAGGAGAAGCAAAAGTGTAGCAAGTTTCATGATGTAGTGGAGCAACAAGAGTCCAGGTGTACAACACTATGCTCCCACACATCATCATGGTGCTGCTTAGCAATAGGAAGCAGGGGTTAATCCAAATGCAATGCACAGCCAAAGGAAAAACCTGCAATAGCAACGATCCCCTTAATGAGAGCACAACGATCTCTGCATCTTCAAACTTGACCACGAAAACACCAACGAGGATGCATTTTGCCTCCGAGGAGACCTCTACCCTCTTTTGAACAGCCAAGTAAGTTTAAACTCCTGAGCACAATAGCAAAGGACCACGCCACGATCAGCCATAGTTGCAGCACCCGTCAAAGTGCCAGTAGCACGTTAATCTGTCAAAGCAACGGCAAAGGAGATTTTGGAGTGCAGGGGAGGGAGAGCAAAGATGTTGGTTAAGCCTTCAGGTAGCACGCAATGTAACGAGTGGAGAAGTAGACAGAATCTTTCAAGAGTGGCATGTGGATGCAATTAGCGCACCATGTGTTTTGTGGCATGCACGAATGGAGCAATTCAACTCCATGTTAACATCCTCCCGGGGTAGATGGAGGCAGTAAGCCCACTTGGTGTTAGGTGGCGTGCACAAATGGAGCGGTTGAACTCCATGTTCAAATCCCGCTAGGGCGGTAGGTGGATGTAATAAGCCCACCAAATGTCTCATGGCATGCACAAATGAAAAGGTTACGCTCCATGCAAAAAATCCTATCAAAGTGGTAGGTGGAAGCAGTTAGCCCGTTTTGACGAAGGCCGCATGCATGGAGACTAGCGACATATGCAATCCGCTCACAACTGCTCAACACCACATTTTATAGCCAGTCAAAATTCATGAAAAAAATGTTGGACGTTCAGAGCAGACAAGGATCTCATCCTTGGATTTCCACCTGAAAGAAAAAGTTGGTAGAGAGGCAAGTTCGCTCCTCACGGCTGCAAGCCACACTCTGCAAACATCGTGTTCAGTAGCAACTGATCTCATGGCAGGACTTGAAGCAGCAGTGAAGCTGTTGGAGTAGTTTTTGGAGTGAAGGTGGGGAGTCCAAGGTCGAGGAACAACCTTGGAGTAGCTCGTCGTGATCACGAGCTATGTGGCTAAGTCTGTCCGTGATGCGGATCAGAGCTATAAAGCCAACCTATGGGCGGTTCCTTGTGGATGGTGGAAGCAATGGCCAATAGTACAAGAAGCAGTAGCAAAAGTAGATCAGTAGCAAAAAAATGGGAGACGTCACGTGTCTACTACAGGCTGCCTCGTGGATTCAAAAAATTGATCGCACTCAGATTTTGTTTTGATAGCAGCCATAAATCAGTTTGGGTTTCCCTCCCTTAAGGGCAAGTTTACTTCTCGACGTCATGGACCTCCCATCATCAGTAGCCAATCTAGTAGAGAAGTAGTGGCAACAACTGAAGAAGCAACGACAAGCAGCATGAGGCATCTGATATAATCCTTCTTGTTGCAGCTCTTGTTTCATTTCTTACAAAGTGGACCTCACAACTTGAGGCAGCAAAACGAGATAATCACCTTCTCCTGTGACCATGAAGAGCTAACTGGAAGGTCATGAAATTGCCTTAAGAAATGGAGGCATTTGAGAGTAAAAACCAGTCGCAACATTGTAGTCGCGGAACGATGCAGCAGGAGGACCAGCTGATCGCGTAAGTTACGCGACCGAAACAACCAGCCAAACAGAAAGAATTAAAAGTAAGCTCAATGGAGTGAGCTTCCTTTTTATTTGCAAAGGTGTGCGACCAAAACAGGGGCTGGCAGAGGGGAGCGTCGAGCGAGTGGGTGAGGGTAGTGACGTGCGCCTTGGACGTCACACTAGCTTGCATCGATGGCGAGCTGGAAGAGGATCTTGTCACGAGAACAAGCTGAGTCGCGCAAAGGCCGTGTCGCAAAAGTAGGCTGATGCAAAGCCCTTGCTGCAACGACAGAGAGGTTGGCTAGCGACCAGCGAGCAAGGCGTCTGCTCGCGACGATGAACAAAAAGAAAAGGGCACCAATGGAGAAGTGCCATGCGAAAACGGTAGTGGCTTCCATAGTGGCCGTGGCTGTGGAGTGAGCGGAGCGAGCGAGCGGCGACCTCCACTCGATGCAGCCGACGGGCTGTAAGAGAGAAAACGAAGATAGGTGCAATGGTTAAGAGCAACAAGGGTCCCCATTTCCAGCAGCCAAATTAGGGTGCACCAACCCAAGCGATGGCAGCTGAAAATCCAGTCACGAGAGCGACAAGCACCAAGACATGGTGTACCAACGGCGGTAGACGTTATTTGAGGTCGTTTGAGGTCTGAAAATTAACCAAGAACGGATATGGGGCATGATGCCTGTCCTAGCCATAGCTAAATCAGGCCAAAGCAGCTGAGGGTGACTGAAGTAAGTGGCGGAAGTAGTCAAGGAGAGACATGGAAGCTGGTGGCTGATGTGAGAGAGGGAGCAGAAGGCTGCACCATCAAGAAAGAATGACTTGCGGTGAGCTTTTACACTTGCTGTTTAGAGGTGGCTGCAGCAAGATGGCGGTCCAAGCAAGCGGTCCTAAGTAGCGATCCCGTCTCACAAGCGCCTCGTCGATTGAAGCTTTTGGAGCCTTTCGCTGCAAAGACAAGCTCGTGCATGAGAGACACGATTGCTTGGGATATGACAGGTTGCTTCAGAATCTAGAAACCTCAGTGGTGAGTGGGTAGGTGAGCCTAGCCTCACCAAACTTAAATTCCTGCCGCACCCAACCTGCTCCGACCAAACAACAGTCCCAACAAAACCCAAGAAAGCTCAAAATGATCTTTTTCAAGGTGACACTCGACCAATTTGAGCCACTTTTTTCCAGAAATCCCCAGCAGCCAGAGAACACCGAAGAGCAACCCAAAAGTCACTTTTTATTGTAAACCTTTTTCTTCGAGCAGCTGAAACCTCCACTGACCACTCATTTCTCCACGCAAAAAAGACGACAGTCTTTGCATTCATCAGCGCACCCATCACTGGGGAGTGTTGCAGTGAATGATAGGTACGTTGAGGAACAACTCTAACATGGTACAATCGGTTCAGAAATCGGAGGTCTATGAGCAAAGATACAGATTGTTTTCCATAAATGCTTGGGTGCGGCTCGGCCGGGAATTTCTGATGTACATGCCAGATTTAGACCTAGCATCCAAATCCAACAAGGGGGAAGAAGCCTAGATTTGTGGGATGCATGCATCGCAGGGCTGTGCATGCCCTTTGGCTGAGCTTGGTCAATCGCAACCTAGTGCAAGCAAGGACTAGAGGGTACTTGGCCTAGACCAGCCAGGGTGGGACTACACCTGATTGTATTACTGGGACTGCTTGCATCAACACATGCAAGTAGAACCCTGGTGTACGGACCTTTTTGCATTAGGTTTTACATGCATGACTTGGCATTGAATGAACTACCACATGCACGACTAAGTAGCTACATCAGCTACTACATGCACGACTTAGCAGCTGTATGCGGAGCAAAGAGTGAGGACCACTGTACGTCAACGGCAACATGCGCAACTCAGCAAGTGAGACCATTGCCAAGATGCGAGCCTTGAGGGAGCTTCTTTGAGGAGGAAGCTATGTGCCTTGGACCGAGAAGATTCCTTGAGGAGGAAGCTACGTCCTTGCAGCAAGAATTTTCTTGTGGACACAAAGCAGCTAGTTAACTTACCGAGATCCCATTACAAAAGCACACTAGATTTAGTTAGTCCAGCAACTCCAGTATTATCTCCATCAGTAACTCCAACAAGACCAGTAGTTTGCCATTGCTGGACAACGCCTCAGACCAAGACTTTACGGACACTGTCAACGTGGTCGCCTTCTACTGGCCTGGATTGGTGGACCCCCCTGACCACTTGAAGGTTTGACTACCTAGAAGAGGTGGCCAGACTACGTCCAAGACTGGAGAGCAGTCTTGTTATAGCTACCTCTCTAAACATTGCTTATCTCTGAGCCCGTAGCTGTGTCTAGGAATTGATCCCAGACTTAGTATCTTTCATAAGCTCTTCGTGTGTAGTGGTGATCGAGTTTAGAAGGACTGAGTTGGAGTTCCCCTCTATCAACCTAGTAAGCCTTGCACCACTCTATCAGCTTGGCTAAGAGGGTCAGATGTGATTTGACGATTGAGTAAGTCTTGAAGTGGTTGCTTGCGTGCAGAGGAGGCTGCCTTGACAAAGTGGAGGCCATTTCACTTGTCAGTATGGTGATCTTGCTGGGACCCTTGCAACCTCAGCCTTGACAACCTAGCAAGATGTTTTTCCTTTGGATGGGCCACGTTGTGTCAAAGGATTGTGTACAGGTATGTTTCACCATTGTTTCCCTATACCATACTTGGCCTTGATAGTCTCATCAACTACAAGTTTGATTCTAGTCTTCCGCTTCCGCACATTTGAGTACGTGGTTTGTTTGGGTGGCACACAGATCCTTGACAGCAGTAAGGACCCCTTGCTGCATTAGAGCATGCGGTTAACTTTTCACTCAGGCTCTTAAAACCCCAACACCTTTGAGTTGCACTAACGGGTAGCGACGCCCGTGAGGAGTGGTTCATCGTGGAGATCACCTACAAACAACTCCACACAACAAAATTCCTACTGCCACCATCTATCACATGCCACCATGGACGAGGAGTTGGCAGTCCACAACGCCATCGTGAACCACGTTTTCTAGCTTCATTGTGTACTTCAGGCTGTCCTCATGTGTTTACTCACTCAAATTACAAAAAGCATCCATCGCCACATGGACAGATGTTGTACGATGACCGGGGCACTATGCGGGTTACAATGGCTACAAGAACTAAAGATCGGCCACCCTATGCATCTATGTAACATGATAAGGATCTGACTAGACACGTGGCGCGTGGTTGTTGACGGAAGCCATGCGGGAGGCCACATTCGCGAGACATGGCCCCTCACCATCGACGAGAAGGTCTTGATGTGGTTTCAATGCACTCTTTTTGGACTAAGTATTCAAGAGCTAAGTGAAAGAATTCAACATGGGCATGCCATGTTGCGTTCACTACGGGAGGTGGTTCGTGCCATTTGTTATCAGGCATGTGATGCCATTCACATGCCGAATGCAGATTCATCACTGCCTACCATTTTGAATGGTTGGTGCAAATACCTACCTTGTTTTTTTAATGTATTGGTACAATCAATAGAATGCACGCTTCGCACTTTATTGGACATCGCTGCTACCTTTCCTACTTTGATTGTAACAATGAGACATCTAAAAAAATTGGTATGTTCCAACGCCGTCTTGTTGTTCACGTTTGTGTTCATCGGTTGAGAAGGATAAGCTCATGACTCATGCATGTTAAGGGATTCTATACAGCATTGCCTTGTCATTCCACCTCACAAATTCTTGCTTGCATATTCAATGTTCCTTGAGGTCCACGGACTCGTGTCATTCTACCTGGGCCGGCGCAATCACGTACAAGAGTTGGACGAGCAACACCTCCGAATAGAAGACTCGCAGTAATTGATTAAATGCTATCATGCTTCAGCCCAATGCATGATAGAGACTACAATTGGATTGTTAAAAGGATGGTACATCATTTTTCATTCCATGCCAGCGTACTATGTGGAATTCCAATGACTCATCATACTCTCCTATTTTTTCATGCACAACATCATCTACCGGATCCAACCATACGAGGCCATGGGACACAATGTAAAAGATCTTATTCAAGGTATGGTCGATTACAGCCTGACAAGGGCGAGGCTCGCACACCCATGAGATGCACCCATGAGGAGTAGATGTGATGTTATAACATATGAAATTTGGGCGGATTACAAGGTCTAAATCAACGAGGATGGGCATTATGAGGATACTGATGTTAGTCAATGTTGAAAAAAAATTCATGTGAAAATAAATCATCATTCATTCCTCTAAAGGCTCGGTACACACGAGCGTATCCCCAACGTTTGCATGCAAAGCCTCACCAAACCTGTTTATTGCAACTAGTTGTGATGCATATTCATCATCCCATCTTCTCTTTCTCTTTCCTCTCTCGCTAGAAAACACTCCAACATCGTGTTCAATGTCTCTAGCATATGAACCGCCCCCATTGCTTCCATTGTTTGTTTTCAGAACCATCTTAGGCACTGAAATATTCTCGATGCCCAAAACAACGCACACAATCTCCTCACAC
Organism: Penium margaritaceum; assembly: GCA_023375785.1. Lineage (NCBI taxonomy): Eukaryota > Viridiplantae > Streptophyta > Zygnematophyceae > Desmidiales > Peniaceae > Penium > Penium margaritaceum. The sequence goes on along the minus strand of SZWC01000105.1, from coordinate 48,792 downwards.
ACTTACCCTTTTGCAAACACGTACATAGAATAGTCCGATGGGTTGGATGAGAGCTTAAAAAGGAACTTGCTCTTGAGATCAGCATGCACATACATGTCGTCCTGCACTAGGAGCATGGCTTGGTCAAATGTGGAACATGGTCCTCCTAACTGTCCTACCTGGCAATTGATAGAGCACGTACGAGTTCCAAGAACATCATTGTCATGTTTTACATGCACATAGGAAGGAGTCAGTCCCTGTTTAGTTACTCTATAAACCCATTCCCAAAATATTGAGGCAATGTAGCTAGAGATTGTATCACAACATGATCTGCTTTTGTTCACTTATGTACTCTAACATTTGAAATTCAACGTACGTTTGGGTTCTCCTCTGCATATATGTTAGTGTATTTGTTTATCCCCATAAGCTACAATTGTCTTATGCACTCTCCCCTTACACTCGGGCATTTTTGGGAAGTGGGGTCTGTTGCGGCCTCTAGATGTGGAGACCCCCCTCCAAAAGTGGAGAGTATGTTAGCCTAGTGTAGCTGGGTAGTGTAGCTGATGGTCAACTAGTTGAATACACTAATGTACTTGTAGTCAATGGATGATCACCTTCGTAGGGCCGTCAATCCATGTTGATCAATGGATTTCATCAAAGAGATAATTCATGTCTTCTTATGTAAAAGAAAGGTACATGTAGTGTTGGGTCAAACATTGTCTGAGTTGTTTCATGATTGTCATTGATGGTGATTCATGTCACCATCAGTGAACTGTTCATAGAATTGAACACCTAGAACTTCCAAGTGTATCTTCGCCATATTTTGTATGCCCGTCAAGACAAGACAAATCTTGTTCAGTCACTAAATGCCCCCCCTCCTAAATTCCTCGAGTGTATTGAGGCAGTGTAGCTCGGGAGCATATTGTGATATGGCCAGGTTTTTCTCACCAATGTATTGGAAGTTTGAAATTTGACAAAACTTTGACGTCTTTTTTCCACGTAAATCAGTGTATTTTTTTATCCTCATAAGCTACACTTTGCCATTACACTTTGGTTGTACACTCGGCCTTTTTTGGAAGGGGGTGGGGTCACTCGCGGGATCCAAATGTGGAGACCCCTTCCGAGAAGTAGAGAGAGTGTCAATAGAGTGTAGCTGGGTGGTGTGGCTCATGGACAACTAGTTGAATGCAATAATGTATCGGTAGTCAATGGATGATCACCTTTGGGAGGGCCTTCGATCCAAGTTTGTCGATGGAATTGATCAAAGAAAGTATCCGTAGAAAAGAAATGCAATGTTGTGTTGAAATCTGTCTTATTCATTTGATGATTGTCATTGACTGTAATTCACGTCACCACTAATGAAATGAAAACAGAATCAAGCACCCACAATTCCAAGTATGTCGTTGCCATATATTACAAGCACATAGAAACAAGATGGATCCTGTTCAGTCTCTCAATACCCCCTTCCCTACATGCTTTCAGTGTATTGAGGGAGTGCAATTGCTAAGTGTGTCGTGAGACACACAGACAAACTGGTTGTCGTGAGACAACCAGTTTTTCTTCACTAACATATTGGACATTTGAAATTCTGCGTACATTTGAGTTCTTCTTTGCATGTACATTCCTGCATTTTTTTCATGCCTCTCCATAAGCTACACTTCTTCGATACATTTTGCTAATGCACTTGGCCTCTTGGGAAAAGAGGAGGGGCCGTTGTAGCCTCGACATGTGGGGAGCCCCCTCCTCTCCAAAAGTGGAGAGTTCATTAGTCTAGTGTAGCTGGGTAGTGTAGCTAATGGAAAACTAGTTCAATACACTAATGTTTTTGGGCCGTCCATATGTGTTGCTTCTTGGTGTACGAAGGAAAAATAGAAGTATCATGTTGAAGGATAATAAGGCCAAAATTGTCATCGATGATTAAGGTCAACACTCAATGTGTGAAGATCTTCGACTGACCTTGATTTTTGCACACAGGTTGACCATATTTCATAGTCCAAAATGAAACAAAACAGCTAACAGCAACAACACCTAGCTGCCACACCGAGCAGCAGTAGTAGCATCAATTCATGGAAACACCATATGATAGTACCAACGTGTTGTAGCAGTACCTCACAACAACAAAAAACAACAATAACGATGATAGGCAGCTGTAGTAGCCCACGACAAAGGCAACCACTAGTAACATTAGTGGAAAATATAGCATGCACCAATAGAAGCAGGCAGCAATAGTACCACAACAATAGAAACAACAAAAAGAGTGCAACACCTGGAGAGGCAACGTAGCAGTTCGGTAAGAGTAGCAGTAGCCGTAGTAGGAAAACACCAATAGCGATGGTTGCATAGCCGCAAACTGCACAATTGTGTGGTTGAATAGAGCTTTAGTAGTAGCAATGGAGAGTAGCACCAGCTACAGAGTTGCTATTGTGCAACAGAGCTGTGTATCTGAGCTACAGAGCTGCACAACTGTACAACTCTGCAGCTCTGCTCTTGTGCATCAGCAAAAATTATGGCAGTCGCTGGCAGCCACCATCGCGGCTGTCAAGAGAAGCATGTGACAAGGTCATTTCCTTCCCTCCTCTTGCATACAACTTTTAAGAGGCCAAAATGTCAGTAGCTTGTTGAATGTTTTTACCCCTTGTTCAGTGTTGTAGGACGGATCAAGAATGCTCTGCCCCTTGTGGAGGTATGACCCCTGGATCCGTTGTAGTTTCATTCAACTGTAGTCTCTCTCATGTGAGATATGACCTATGAGTACACCATGTCAGTGAGTGATTACCTTGGCCATTTGATCGATTTGGCCAAGTGAGAGGTCATGAGTTCGATCTTGGCCCCATGCACATCATGTTTGCTATGGATGCTTCCAAGAAAGAAAGTCCGTAGCTTCTTGGACGCTATATGATTGGTCTGTCACCTTGAAACTAGGACACTTATGTATCAAGCCCACATCGCAAGTCTATTGGTGATGCGACTGCTTCAGGCCACTTCCCAAGAATGTGCTTTTGAGTTCCTGGAATGGAAAGACAACAATGAAAGGACTTGTCTTGCATGCTGATCAATTAACCCTTGCTTGATGCTCTCTTGCGTATTGACGACCTGAGCACTTCATGAGATGTAATGCTAAGGTGTTAGTACTCTTGAAGGTGAATTCTATGCCTGATTAAGTTTGGGGTGCATGACACATGTCAACAAAGGAAGAATGTGTAAAAAGCTATGTGAGATTTTTGGTTTCGTGGCTTCTCTACCAGAGGTGGTTAGCTGAGTGGCTAGCAAAGGGTTATGGGCCCACGCCTCTCGTTAGATAAGTTTCACGCACATAACCACTAAGTCATAAGGAGTGAGAGAGTTTTCACTATCATCTAACGTCTCTCTTTGCAAGAGAGGAACACAACACATCTGCACCTTTCCGCCTTGGGAGCTGACATCTGCTTACATCAGCCTGCATCAGCCTACATCTGCTTGTAATGGCCAACGTGAATTGGGGAAGCAGTTGCCTCTTCTCACCAACAGCCTACATCGGCCTCAAACACAGGTACATCATCATCAACAACAGGTGCAACCGCTGTAGCAGTTGTAGTTGTAGGGATGGCAGGGACAGGGGAACCAGGGAATCATTCGTCCATCCTCAAGTTTGATGGAGAGGGGTTTGCACTTTGGAAGTGGAAGTTTGAGATCATCATGGATGATAGAGATCTGCTAGGATATATTGACGGAACTATCCGAGCACCAAAGGAGGAGGGAGCTGACCTTGTGGCATGGGTCAAGCTTAACAAGAAGGCTCTCTCCATTCTTGTGTCCTCCTTACAACCCTCATTCCTTTCACACATCAGCGGTTGTACTATGGCAGCTGCGGCATACGCCAAACTCGGCAAGGTGTTTCAATCCTCCTCACTTGCCAACTGTCTCTTCATTTTACATAACCCTATCAGCATGAGGCTTGGTGAAGGGGAGGATATCTCCGCCTTTATGTAAAGGTTTGAGACGCTCTCGCAAGAAGCCACCGGCATGGGGTGGGACCTGAAATCCAATATGCAAGCCATGATTTTTTTTAATGACGCTGCCGGAAAGCTAGGGCCCCATGATAACAGTGATTGGAGGGTGGAAGGAAGATTAAGTTTCCTACACTACCATCTCTGAGTATGTGCGGAATGAAACCATGCGTCGTAGCAGTAGTGAAGCAAACACGGCTGCCATTGCCTCACGGAGTAGCAGCACCTTCCATAATACCTTGTCGTCTGGGTACAAGGAAAACAACAACACTAGCAATAGTGGAAGGGTGCAAAGCCCCAAGGAAACTACCATAACTGTGGCAAGGCTGGACACTGGGCTCGAGAGTGCCGTGCACCCAAGAGAGAGGGAGGAGACGGGGATGAATGGCGAGGGGGAAATGGTGGGAAGGATCCTACAAGCTTGATGGCTGAGTGTGCCTCCAACAAAGGGAGGGCTTAGGCCAGGAGCCTACAGCCTTGTCTCGGGCACAAATGAGCACACCACTTACGAGAAGAGAGACTTCATCTCTCTTTCTCCATGCAATGAAAATTTCAGAGTTGCCAACGGTAAGGTTGAGGCAGGCCAGGGGCTTGGTGACAAGCAAGTCACAGTGGGTGTCAACGGTGGAGATTCTGACCTCAAGCTAGAGGGGTAGGTCTACTTTCCCTCCTTCACAGAAAACTTGCTCTCTGTCTCTAAGATAACTGACCGTGGCATTATAGTGGTCTTTACATAGAAGGAAGCAGTGATAGTCCCTACCAAGGACATCAACATCTCCTACTCTACCAAGAAGGTTGTCGCACCGGTTCCTCGCGTTGATGGAATCTTCGTCTTGCTGACCAAAATTACATCGTCTATGGCTGAGTCATTGGCCGAGAGTGATGATGAGGAGAGCAGTAGTGTAGGTTCAGATGAGGAAGGAGATGTTGGAGCAGTGAAAGCACTAGCAACAGAAGATTTGGCAACAAAGGCACAAGCAAATGCAACCACTAGGGTTGTTGATTCCAACATGTGCACATCCTCTGAGAACCCTTTGGCACATGCGCTTTGGGCAGGTGGCTCATCGCACATGGGAGCTCTTGGGAAAGCAGGAGCTAGTTTGTGGGATGGAGCTAGGTGATGAGGCGGAGGGAGCTAGACTCATGTGTGAGCGATGCCTTCAAGGCAAGGCCAAAAAGAAACCCTTCAAGCGCAATGGCACACATACTCTCGCACCCCTTGACCTCATCCACTCTGACGTGTGTGGCCCCTTTCGCGTACCGTCCAATGGAGGCAGCAGATTTTTTCTCATATGCATCAACGACAACAGCCGCAAAGTCTGGATATACTTTCTCAAAAAGAAAAGTGAGGTGAAGGAGAATCTGTAGGCCTTTGTTGCTATGGTTGAGCGACAAAGTGAAAAGAAGGTGAAGGCATTCAGGATAGAAAATGGGGGAGGGTACAAAGCCTGTAGGGAGTGCCTCAAGCTACAGGGCATTGAACACTACAAAACAACTCCCTGCTCACTTCAAAGCAACAACGTAGCAGAGAGGATGAACAAGATCCTCCTCGGCATGACAAGGTCCATGCTCTTTGACGCAAACCTACCTCCTAGGTTCTGGGTTGAAGTAGCACATATGACTACCTACCTTGTGAACCTCACACATGCAGCAACTCTGCAAAGGAGAGGCAAGAAGAATAAGAAACAACAGCTGAAGATGCCTCAAGAAGCATGGTCAGGTAGGAAGCCGGACGCCTTCCATCTCAAGGTGTTCGGTTGCACCAGCTTTGCCAAGGTCCAGGCCGGTGAGGGCCATGGAAAGCTTGATGCAAGAGCACAAAGTGTATTTTCATTGGCTATGACACCGCCCACCAAACATATAGACTGTAGGACCAAGGAGCCAAGAAGGTCATCCGTAGCAAAGACATGGACTTCCACAAAAGGTCTGTGAGGAAGGGAGAGCTTCTTGAACAAGAGAACACTCCAAAACAGGGAGATTGGCTCACTCACCTTGAGGAGGGAGACAAAGCACCAACAAAATGGCATGAGCTAGGTGTTGCAACGAGGAGAGGAGCTGATGAAGATGACTCAGAGGAATCAGACTCTGATTCTGACATATCTGATCCTCCTCACCATGAGGATGATTCCTCTCCCATCATCAACGATGAAGTAGAGCTCTAGCCTCCACATCAAGAGCAACAGAGCCAGCAGATCCAAGGAGTAGTTCACGCCTCAAAGTACCTCGGCAGCATTACGATGACGATAGGGCTGAATGGATAGGCTTCAACTATTCTTTCATGGTTCAAGAGGAGCCAACGTCTGTCGCAGAGGCACTCACAGAGCCTGAGAAAGCAGAGTGGGATGAAGCACTTTGTAATGAACTCAACTCCATTGAGGAGAATGGGACATGGGTGCTGGTGGACAAAACTTTTGGGGCTCACGTTGTGGGGTCCAAGTGGTGCTGAAAGTGAAAAGGAAACATGATGGCAAGTTAGACAAGTACAAGGCACGGGTGGTAGCAAAGGGGTCCTCTCAACGGCCTGGCACAAAGTACGATGAGACCTTTGCTCCAGTTGTGACGTTCGCCTCCATCCAGTCAATGCTCGCCATTGCTACTGCCGAGAACATGGAGGTCCACCAGATTGATATCAAGACAGCCTTTCTTTATGGCAAACTTGACAAGGAGGTGTTGATGGAGGTTCCAGAGGGGGTTGATGCTCCCGAGGGCAAGGTGTGCAGATTGGTGAAGACACTCTATGGGCTAAAACAAGCACCAAGACTTTGGTACCAAGAGGTGGATATATTTATGGCTGAGGAGTCCTTCATGCACTGCAACAATGACCCTAGCATGTATGTGCATGAGAGCAACAAAGGGACCATTTTGGTAGCCTTGTATGTTGATGACCTCATTACTTGCTCTTCTTCAACACGGCTGCTAGACAATCTCAAGGGGCAATTGAGTAGCAGATTTGAGATGAGGGACATGGATCCTCTTGACTTCTACCTTGGAATGACCATCAAGCGTGGCAGAGCAGTGGGTACCATCAGCTTGAACCAGAAAAATTACGTAGAATCCATTATCAAATGATACGACATGGCAGATTGCAAGCCTGCCAGCACACCCATGAGCTCAGAGTGCAAGCTCTCTTCCTCCATGTCCCCATACAACGAAGCAGAGAAAACTGGCATGCTAGGCATGGGCAGTCTAATGTATGCCATGATCGCCACCCGACCAGATACAACCCCTGTTGTTGGGCAAGTAAGCCGATTTGTGGCCGATCCTGGTCCACTTCACCGAGAGGCTGTCAAGCGCATCATGCACTTCCTTCAGGGGACACAGCATGTGGAACTCCAGTTTGGAGGCATCGGTGGATCCGCGTCACTTTGTCTCATGTGCTACACTGATGCTGATTCGGGAGGGAATATCGATGACAGAAAATCTACCTCCGGCTTTGTGTGTATGCTGAATGGAGGTGCAGTCAGTTGGGCAAGTCGCAAGCAAGAATGTGTCCATCTCAGCTGGAGGTGCAGTCAGTTGGGCAAGTCGCAAGCAAGAATGTGTACACCTCAGGCAAGGCATTGTACTCAGCTGAAGCTGAGTACGTTGCCTTGCCTGAGGTGTGTAAAGAGATGCACTGGCTACGAAGCTTGCTATCTAAGATGAATGCACCACAGGCATTGGCGGCGGTCATTAGAATTGACAACATGAGCGTGATTGACATGTCAAAGAACCTGGTCCTATCCAAGCGCACAAAGCACATCGACATCCGCTATCACTTTGCTCGGGACTTGGTCTACAAGCAGACAGCGGAACTCAAGTATGTCGGTACCAAGCTGAACCGGGCTGACATGCTTCCAAAGCCACTAGACAAGGATCTCCACCAGGCAGACAGGCAAGGTATCCGCATGGTCGACGCAAGTGATGACGAATGATGATGGTCACTGATGCAAGGTCCAAGGGAGAGATTTGTTGAATGCTTTTGTCCCTTGTTCAGTGTTGTAGGCAGGATCAAGAATGCTTTGCCACTTGTGGAGGTATGAACCCTGGATCCGTTGTAGTGCAACTCAACTATGCTCTATCTCATGTGAGATGTGACCTGTGGATGAGTGGTTACCTCGGCCATTTTGTCGATTTGGCCAAGTGAGATGTCATGAGTTCGATCCTGGTCCCATGCACATCTTGTTTTCTATGGAAGCTTCCAAGAAAAAACAGTCCATAGCTTCTTGGACGCAACATGGTTAATCTTTCACCTTGACACTAGGATGCTTCTGTGCCAAGCCTAGCGTACAAGTCTATTGGTGATGTGGCTGGTTCAGACCACTTCCCAAGAATGTGCTTTTGAGTTCTAGGACTGGAAAGACAGCTATAAGAGGACTTGTCGTGCATGCTGATCAGTTAATCCTTGCTTGATGCTCTCTTGAGTATTAACGACTTGAGCTCTTCTTGATATGTAATGCTAAGGCGTTAGTACTCTTGAAGGTGAAGTGTATGCCTGATTAAGTTTGGGGTGCATGACACATGTCAACAAAAGAAGAAGGTGTAAAAACCTTTGTGAGATTTTTGCTTTGGCGGCTTTTCTGCCAGAGGTGGTTAGCTCAGTAGCTAACACAGCTAACGTCAGTATGGACACTGCTCACATCAACAACCCCTTGCTGACATCAAGAGAGAGGTTGCTGATGTCGACACTTAACGTATTTCAGATTTGTGTTGAGGACATCATCTTTTGCCAACATTCCATCTTTTCAAGAAATGCCATTAGACTCTTGTTTTGACCACATTGGCATGTGGACCCATACTAAGCGGCACACATGGCACAAGTCTGTGACAAATGCAAGGGTGTGTTTGGCCCTTGTTCTTCATCCTCTGTGGATATCACGAGCCCAAGATTGCAGTCACTGACGATCGATGAGCTTTGTCATAATGAGATGCGCCGCCAACATCAGCATCAGACCAACGCATTATAGGAGATCGCTAACTTACTATGGGGGAGTTCAAGGGCCCCACAGCAGATTCTTTGAGGAGCCGTTGGGGCTGAACCATCTACTCATCAGTTTACACCTTACCCAACACCGTGACCTCAACAACCCTTATCATAGGTCAATACCTGGGATGAAGAGGATATGGAAGATGACTCATGTGAGGAGGAGTTGTTTTGTGAACTGAGTTGGTGATTGCAGTCTGCTATCCTGGAACCCTCTGGCCACGAGGATCGACCGTGACGTTCACAAACATCTGGTGGTGTTGCACTCACCAGTGGTCTTCCTCTGCTTTGTCCACCTTCCCCAGAGCCTGAGGTTGCCCTCTCCATAGAGCAATAACCAAAGGACTTTGAGAGGCCTTCACCTCATTATGATAGTGATGATGGCTTTGATTGCTGGGAGACCCCAGTTTAAGTGTGGGTTTACTCCAAGGACGTCTGGTCCTACTATCAGAGCGAGTACCAGACCACCAACGCTCATCAGGGCATGACAACAATGAGAGCGATAAGCGATCTACTCTATGCTATGCTGGGAGAGACGATGGTGAACTTTTGCCCCTTCCTAGGTGAGGCCAATACTAAGACAGGAGCAGACCCGCGTCAAACCAGGAAGCTGGCTCTTACACTTTTGTTGGAGAGATCCATGCCACAAGGAAAGCTGCACTGTGTGAGCTAATCTCCCTTTGCTAGGGTTCCCCATGCGCCTTTACATGCTCCTTCGGACTAGCGGCAGGATGTAGCTGTGGACACTTGACGCCGTCATGATGGGAGTGCATGTGGAATACGTGAAGCTCTTGACAGGCTTCAACCAGGTGGGCCTCTCCAAGATGTCTTTATCACTAGAGTTGCTTCTTTGGGCTCATCGCTATATTCCTTAAGCAGCATTGGCTCATGAGGCAGCTGTTGCCAATTGATTGATTCTGCTCGTTGCAGTAGTTACTGCGACTCCTCACACGCCTCTGTCCCAGTTTGCCTATCTAGTCTCCACTACTTCTTCCTTCTCACCCTCTACCCAAGAAAATAGACTCAAGTCCTTGCTACGGGCACACAAGGAAAGAACGGAAAGAAGAAGCATAGTAAGGGATAGCAGCAATAGTAGCAACAACAGGCGACCACAAATGGTGGCCCACCGTCAAAACTACGGGGAAACTCACCACTACAAGGAGTTCCAGCAGCCCCTTGACTTGACATTCCCGGCCTCGAGGCAGTGCACACATAGCTGATGTCCTCCCGCAACACGAAAGCGGGTCACGTCGTAACCACAACATCATCACACGCCGGCACTTCCCCAGGTGGTATTGGTGATCAGAACGTCCAAGATTGCGGAATCACAAAGATTCACCAGCTTCTAACGAACTGCGTACTCAAGGAGGTATGAGTGTGTTTGCACACCTGTGTAGTCCATCTGTCTTTGTTATCTGATGTTATTCTTGTGGAGGAGCCAAGTTGGCATGTGATGAGGACTTGAAAACACCGACTGGCTTTACGAGTCATATTTGTGTGCTGTTCGTCGTTGTTTTGAGTCCATTACTGAGCGACCAGTAGAGGGTAAAGTGCTCTGTGGCCTTTTATTCTGTGTCGATGACAGGTCGTGAGGCAAATGGCACTGGGATCATTGACCCCGCTACCTCTCAACAAAGGATCTGTCATCGTAGTGTCTTTGTTGTGCTCGGTCCCATTGCGTTTCTTTGGCCCATTCACACTGGATATGGTCAGTCGATGCCTTTCCAAGGCGTTGGAACTGTACGTGTCCATCTAGCCCCTTGTACTCTCTCTAGGACACCAGAGTTTGTTGCATTACCGCCACTACCATGTATGCTTGGACACTATGTCCAAGCTCATTAGATCTCAGCCCACCCTTGGTCTTGATGCTGTTTCCTTTGAGAAGCCACCCAAAAATGAATGCCTCTTTTTTTCTGGGGGTAAGATGCATCTTATCCTGACGCCACTTCCAGGGTATTGTGTCTGCTTGAGTCGGTTCACTCGGACCTTCGCGGTCCTCTCCGCGTTGTCCCTCTCAGATCAAGACGGATGTTTTTTCCATCCTGACTGTTGAATGCACCCAGATGTGGTGGGTCCATAGCCTCCACCACAAGAGCGATGCCAACCTGGCAGTCCACCTATGGCTGGTGATGGCTGAAAGCCAGTATTGTCATACCCTCCACATGTTCCACTCAGATGGTGGTGGCAATGTTTTAGGTGAGATGGACCCTTTTGGTGATGAGCACGGTATTTTCGACCAGCTCTCTGTGCCTGCTCCACTACAGAAAACGAGGTGTCTAATCATTGAAATTGCATCATGGAGGATGCGGTCCACGACATACAATCTGAGTGTGGTTTTCTGGAGTCATTTGCCTTTGAGGGCTTTTCCTTTATAATGTGGGTCTGGAACCACCTGCTACATGGTCCCCTTCCTGACCATGTCAAGCCGTACGAGCCGTGGTTTGCGCATACCTTTGCCACTCTCACATCTAGGGATTTATTTCTTGTGTCTGGTACACCGAGGACCACCAGGTGTCCAAGATATCACCTCGGGTTCGCATGTGTGCCTCGGACCCAGAATTTTCCTGTGATCGAAGGTCTAACGCTTTTGGGACCCCCTCGCGACCGGATTGTTGAGTTTCGAGACAATCTCTTGTTTGAGGCTCTAACCTACGACGACCTGTCCAGCATTCTATTGCTGGCTGCCAACCACATCCTCCCTTCTGTAGTTGCCTAGTGGATGAGAGAGTCTAGACCTGCAGAGGTGTCCATCCGGACCGCCTCAACTATGGTCCGGTCTGTGACTAATGATGATCCAACCATCTTCGCTGTGGATATAGTGGCCTTGTTGGTCTCCTCCGACACACCTGCTCATCAAAATGTGTTCATCTCCTGTGGCTCACCTGCTTTCTTGCTTGTGTTGGTCTCCTCTGAAACACCTGCCCTCGTGCCAGTCCCCCCTAGCACACATGCTAACATGCTTGTGTGCATACCCTACTTTGGTGGACAGGACAAAGCAAGATTCTGGTCTGAAGCTTTGTATGATGGACAGTGATTCATTTGCAATGTCGTTGTACCACAAATTGTTGAACCCTGAAGGATGTTGTGGGAGAATTTCCATGATACCGGTCTAGGTGGACAACTAAGCAAGGACGAGATGTTGAAGAAAATCACAAAGTATCATTGATGGAGCAAGATACGAACCGATGTTGCAAACCACATCATGTTGTGTGAAGTGTGTCAAAGGCAGAAGTCGAGATCAATCAAACTCTTAGATTTGCTTCAAGTGCCACTCCTGGAAAAGGAGCCATGGACATACATCTCCATGGACATCCTTATAGAGTTATCCATCACTAAGGCTGCACACTGAATTGGGATCGCAAATCTGCAGCTGGATTCGGATTTGCAAGTCTGAATCCAGTCCTGGATTTGGATTCATGGTTCCGGGACCCATATTCATGGATCTCCTTGGATTCGTGCATGTTTTTAAATCGGTTATCTCTCACTAATATTCACTACTGAGAGTGTTCATCCATGGATCATTCACACTAAGACGTCGAGTACGGAAGCTTTATGTAGGTTTTGAATCTGGGCCATATGATGGTTTTGCAGCGTGGCAGCTATAAAGTTGCGAATAGTTTGAGCCTTGACACATGCAAAGAACAACCTCTGGCATATGCCATGTGGTTTTCTATTCTTTTTTGTGGGAAAGATTATCGGTTCCAAGCACAGGAACATGGATACAATAATCATTCAACCCATTCTGATGACGATGGTGAACTTGTGAGAGAGCAAAACCTCACATGCACATGGAATGACGACAAAATTCCAAGTGTACGTTAGAGGCTGGGTAACAATCCTAGCTAGAGTGTGCACAAGGTCATCATCCAAGCCTTCCTGACACTCACGCTGCCGTTTGAAACCCCAACGGACATCTATCCATCCATTTGACTATGTGAGCTGGACAGCACGTGAAACCCTAGCTGGGTTTCTCGAGTGACGGTCAATTTGGACAGGCCGCCAGCACACATTCATTGGGTTAGGAAAAAATGAGAAAATGGCTTTACCTGGTTGTGGTTGAATTAGGTGGTTGGTCAGATCTGATGATTTTGTGGCTGGTTGGTTAAATTGGATGCTTGAGGAATAGATATTTGCACTATTTTTGCTTTTTATTTTGAATTCTAATGTGGTGTTTTGTTTATTCATCCATGTCATGTACTATAGGATGACCCATGTATCGTTATCCTCCATTTATTAGATGTTTTCCATCCTGTTAGCCTTCGGATTTCTTTCATCGCAATGTGAGCCGGTGCTTTACCATGCCCGTCTCAAGTTCAGTTGCATGGGACCTCCTTGCTGGTGTCCATGGCCTCCCATTGTCACATCAGTATCCTTGAGAGGCTATCGTCCAACGATTGCCACATGGTCCAACCTCTGCTGGAGATTCGTTTGTGCTAAAGGTCTGTTTGGATGGCTTCACATGGACCCTCAATGTTTTGGACTTACTCCGGCCTTTAGGTGGATGCATGTGTCACATGGTAATCACATGGTTGAATGGATGCACATGATAGAGTGCCCATGCGTCGCCATCCATGATAGAGTGTCCACGTTCCTATAGCGTCACTCATGAGCGCGAGAGAATGGGGACGTGCCGTTGAAAGAGCTGCCTTTAGTATTTTGTGAGAGCAACAATTTGAACCGTCAGCCCTTCTGTAACTTCTGAAGCATTTCCTACCATTGTTTTGCTGAATTTCTTGTGGAAAAGGTTGAAAAATGAAAATTTCAACGAGCCACACGAGGAAGATCTGGTTGGATTGGATGGTTGAGCTCGACCAACCACGTAATTCAACGACAACCAGGCTCACCCCTCAAAACACATCACAAACTGAGCGCCAGATGGTTTATCTGCCATGCAATTCTACCATGATAGACCGCAATGGCCTGTGCCTTTCGGACATCTGCATGGCAGGTACAATCTGGACCATATACATGTCCTACTTGTGCCAGAACATTGAGTCTGGCACACACACAGTGGGGGTCCACGCCGCTTTGGCGAGCAGTGATATGGAGTTCCAAAGTCTTGAAACTTCAAAATCAAGATCACCAATCGGTCATCCTTTCTACGGACATGAAAGGTAATGTCTGGATATCTCCTGCCTCCACTCCCCCCCCCCCCCCCCCCCCCCTTACCCCCTCTCCAAGAATAGCAAAAACAGTACAACACCAAGAGCAGCAACGCAGCAGCAGGATAAGAGTAGCAGCAGCCGTAGTAGGGAAACACCAGCAGTGGTGGTTGCATAGCTGCAAACTGCATAATTGTGTGATAGCGTAGAGCTATAGTAGTAGCAACGGAGAGCAGCACCAGCTACAGAGCTGCTACTATACAACAGAGTTGTGTATCATAGCTACACAGCTGCATAGTTGTGTAACTGCGCAGCTCTGCTCTTGCGCAACAGCAAAGATTGCGGCATTCGCAGGCAGCCATCGTCGCGGCTGTCGCAAGAAGGGGGTGGCGAGTTCATCCCCTTCCCTCAGAAGGGGGTCAGCAGCCAACCTCAGCATTGACACTGATCACATCAGCAACCTCTTCCTAACATCAAGAGAGAGGTTGCTGATGTTGACACGTACATTTTTCATACTTGTGTTGAGAATTAACTTTTGCCATCATTCCATCTCTTCAAGAAGCACTATCAGTTTCTTGCTCCGACCACTTTGGCGTTTGGACCCATACTAAGTGGCACACATAGCCAGTCTATGAAAAAAACAAGGGTGTGGTGGGCCCCTATTCTTCATCCTCTTTGGACATCATGAGCGCAGGGTTGCAGTCACTGGTGATCGATGAGCTTTTTCAGGTGCATAATGAGATGTGCCACCAACAGCAGTGTCAGACCGACACGTTGTATGACATCGCTAACTTACTACTGGGGAGTTCAAGGGCCCCTCAAAAAATTCCTAGAGGAGCCGCTGGGGCTCAACCACCTACTCAGCAGTTTACACCTTATCCAACACTGAGACCTCAGCACCCCCTATCATAGGTTAATACCTGGTAAAAAGAGGAGATGGAGGATGACTCATGTGAGGAGGAGATACGTGTTCTTTAGGAGCTGTTTTGTGAGCTGAGTTGGGAATCACAGCCTGCTATCCTGGAAACCGCTGGCCACTAGGATCAACCGCAACATTCAGCAACATTTAAGTTTTGTGGTGTTGCACTCACCGGTGGTCTTCCTCTGCTTTGTCCACCTTCCCCGGAGCCTGAGGTTGCCCTCGCCATGGAGCGATGACCAAAGGACTTTGAGAGGCCTTCACCTTGCTATAATGGCGATGATGGCTTCGATTACCGGGAGACCCTAGTTTAGGTGTGGGCTTAATCCAACGACGTCTGGTCCTACTATCAGAGCCAGTACCAGACCACCGACGCTCATCAAGGCAAGACATTAATGAGAGCGATAAGCGATATCTACGCTATGCTCGGAGAGACTGTGGTGAACTCTGCCCCTTTCTAGGTGAGGCTGGGACTAAGACAGGAGCAGACCCGTATCAATAAAGGAAGCTGGCTCTGACACTATTGCTGTAGCGGTCCATACCACAAGGAAAGCTTGACTGCGTGAGTTACTCTCCCTCCTCCAGGATTCCACAGAGCTCACAATCGACTATTGGAGGCATCCCATGTGCCCTTACATGTTCCTTTGGACTGGTGGCGGGATGCAGTTATGGACACTTGACGCCATCATGACGGGAGTGCATGTGGAATACGTGAAAGCTTTGACAGGCTTTGACAAGGTGGGCCTCTCCGAGCTTTCTACATCACTAGAGTTGCTTCTTTGGGCTCATTGCTACATTCTGTAAGCAGCATTGGCTCATGAGGCAGCTGTCGCCCATCGAAAAATTCTGCTTGTTGCACTAGTTATTCTGACTCCTCACACGCCTCTGTCCTAGTTCGCCTATCCAGTCTCCACAGATTCCTCCTTCTCACCCTCTACACCGAGCAAATGAACTCAATTCATTGCCATGGGTACACAGGAGAAGAACATACTGAAGAAGCATAGCAAGGAATAGCAGCAGTAGCAACGACAGCAGGCGAGCAGTAGTGGTGGCCCACCATTCTAACTTCGGAAGTGCTCACCACTACAAGGAATGCCAGCAGCCCTTTGACTTGACCAAGATCATGCCCGGCCTCCAGGTCGTGCACACACAGCTGATGTCCTCCCGCAACACACAAGCAGGTCCCATCGCAACCACAACATCATCACACACCGTCACTTCCCCAGGTAGCATTGGTGATTAGAACCTCCAAGATTGTGAAATCACAAAGCTTCACCAGCTGCTAGCGCACTATGTACTCAAGGATGTACAAGTGTGTTTTCACAGCTGGGTAGTCCATGGAAAGCTTTTCCTTCTGTGTGTGTTGACTGATTCTTCTGGAGGAGCCAAGTTGGCTTGTGATGAAGATGGACTTGAAAACACCGACAAGCTTAACAAGTTACATAATTGTGCTGTTCGCTTTTGTTTTGTGTCCTTTACTGAGCGTCCAGCAGAGGCAACGTGCTCTGTGGCCTGTTTTCCTGTGTTGAAAACAGGCCGTGAGGCAAATGGCACAGGTATTATTGACCCCGGTGCCACCCAACAGATGATCTGTCATCATAGTGACTTTTTTCTGCTCGGTCCAATTGCGTTAGTTTGGCCCATTCACACTGGATCTGGTCAGTTGATGCCTATCCAAGGCATTGGTATTGTGCGTTTTGATGGTCCATCTAGCCCCTTGCACATTTCCAATGTGTTCATTGTCCCTCATCTTGAGCTTAGCCTGGTCTTTGTTCGTGCATGTATCAGGATGTGTCTCTCTATTGAGCACTCTACTGACTTTGCTACAATGAGTGTACTAGACACCAGTGTAGTCGTTCTTTGTGCCTCAGTTATTGATGACTTGTATCATGTGTCTCATTGCACTCCCTCTGCCTCTTCTCCTTCCTATGATTGTAGGCGTATGTATGCCACCGGTGTACTCTCTCCAGGACACCGGAGTTTGCTACACTACCGCCACTACCATGTGAGCTTGGATACTATGTCCAAGCTCATTATACCTCAGCCCGCCCTCATTCTTGATGCTGTTTCCTTCGAGAAGCCACTCAAGAATGAATGCCTCTTTTTTTCTTGGGGTAAGATGCATCTTATCCTCACGCCACTTCCTGGGTATTGTGTCGATTTGAGTCGGTTCACTCGGACCTTTGTGGTCCTCTCCACGTTGTCTCTATCAAATCAAGGCTGAGATTATTTCATCGTGACTGATGAATGCACCTAGATGTGGTGGGTCCATAGCTAGCCTCCGCCACAAGAGCGATGCCAACTTGGCGGTCCATCTATGGGTGGTGATGGCTGAAAGCCAGTCTTGTCATACCCTCCAGACGTTCCGCTCAGATGGTGGTGGCAAATTGTTAGGTGAGATGGACCCTTTTCTTGCTCAGTATGGTGCTTTCCACCACCTCCCTTAGCCCGCTACATTACAGAAAACGACGTGTCTCATCATTGAAACTGCATCATGGAGGATGCGGTCCACGGCATACAATCTGAGTGTGGTTTTCCGGAGACATTACCTTTGATGGCTTTTCCTTAATGATGTGGGTTTGAAACCGCCTACCACATGGTCCTCTTCTAGACCATGTCAAGCCGTACGAGTCCTGGTTTGGCCATCGTGTAGACCTTTGCCTCTCTTGCGTCTAGGGATTTCTTGCTTCCGTCTGGTACACCGAGGACCAGCAGGTGTCCAAGATGTTCCCTCGGGTTTGCATGTGTGCCTCGGACCCATCATTTTTCTGCGATCGAAGGCCTAACGCTTTTGGGACCCCCTCGCGACTGGATTTCTGAGTTTCGAGGCAATCACTTCTTTGAGGCTCTCACCTACGGCGACCTTTCCAGCACTCTATTGCTGGATAACAACCACATGCACACTTGTGTAGTTTCCTGGTGGATGAGAGAGTCTAGACCTGGAGAGGTGTCTTTGGGCCGCCTCACCTATGGTTTGCGGCTAATGACGATCCGACCATCTTGGATGTGGGTATAATGGCCTTGTTGGTCTCCTCTGTCACACATAATCCAGAAACCATGTTCATCTTCTATGGCCCACCTACTTCCATGCTTGTGTTGGTCCCCTCTAAAATGCTTTCTCTTGTGTCAGTCCTCCCTAGCACACATGCCAACATGCTTGTGTCAGTACCCTCTGGCACACCTGATACCATGCTCGTGGCACTTGCTCTAGACACACCTTGTCTTGTATCAGTCCCTGTCATTGATTCTCAAGCCGTTGCACCCTCCCCTCTTCCGTGCAAGCCTGCAATTTTTACTGCTGTGATCCAACAGCCTGCTTCATAACCCGAGGTGAGCACCTCATCAAGAGGCTATACTCGCAACCAGGTGGTCATCTTTGACCATTGGTCTAGGGGTTCTCACAAGTTGACGCTGTTGATCTGACTGACATCTTTGCATTTATTGGCAGTATGACCACCGCTTGAGCTGCGTTGGGGGTTATTGCTCACCAGGACTGGGAGTTGCACCACATGGATGTGAACAACACGTTCCTCCATGCCATTGTAAAGGAAGCAATCTACATGGTCCAACCACCTAACTTTGAGGTCAGTGACAAAGTCTGGCACTTGCTCAAGGCCTTGCATGGCCTGAAGTAGTTATCCCGGTGTTGGAACTAGGAGATCACCAGCACACTTATATGTGCCTGCTACGTGCAGAGTGATGTTGATATGTCCCTCTTTCTCAGACAAAAAATAATGAGCTTTTCCGCCATCATGGTCTATGTGGACAAGCTCCCGATCTCCCATCCTTCAATGGAGGCCATGAAGGACGCCAGGGCAATCCTTCAGGCTACGTACAGGATGAAGGACCTTGGTCATGCAGTTGTTTTCCCTAGGATGGAGATCGTGTGTGATTATCAGCGACGGACACTCATGCTAAATTAGACCCATTACAGTGACATTGTGGAGGATTGTTTTGCTGACGTCCTGGTGTGATGCACTTGGCCTCCAACCCCATCACAATTCACGGACAGGATGCCCAAAAGTGGAAAATCCAACACAGGTGGGGGAAACTATGGACGTGATCCTATACTTGCGCATCATCAGCTCTTTGAAATACTCGTCCACGACCACATGACCCAACATTGCTTTCGACGTCAACCTCCTTTCATAGATCTCACAGTGTCATTGGATGAGGGCCCTTCATGTTGTTGTGCGCGTGGTACATTATGTGGTTTCTACACGGTATATCGAACGCCACTTTCATGGGAGTATTTGGTGGTGGTCGAAGGCTACACAAATAATGACTAGACCTGGAATCATTTTCGGCGTATTCGGGCAGGCTACGTGTTCCTGTTGGGTGGCACCGTTATGTCGTGGTGCAACGGAAAGTAGGGCTGAGTATGTTGCGCTACGAGCTGAGGCTGCTAAGGCATTGTGGCTACAAGGCATGTTTTGTGAGTTGTGTGAGTATGTGCCTAGCATCATTCTACTTTGTGAAAACTAAGAGTGTTCTTGCATCACAGAGAACTATGGTGTGTTTCATGCATGCAAGAAGCACATAGGTGTTGAACATCACATTATGCAAGATTTGGTCGAGTGACACGTGACCTCCATCATCAGGGTCGGCAGAAACATGCAGCATGATGACATCCCGACCATGGCACTCGCGTGTGATAAGTTCATGGTGGCCATTCGGATCATCTGTCTTCCCCCCTTGCCTGAGGGTGGGGTGTATACGTATTGACTATTAAGCATCTTGTTGCGTACTTGTGTCACTCCTGCATGTGTATGTACATGCATACCGTCGAGTCATGGGGGAGTGTTGTGATGTGAGCCATCCCCGTCCGTTACTGTGACCACTCGCTCGTGTCCATGCCTGTGCATGTATCTGATTCGGACCCAACTCGCACCTCAACACCGTCTAGTGGTGGCTCCATCCACCAGCATCATTCAGACATCTGCCACGACGCCTCGGGTGCTTGCTAGGGCACTCTACAAATGTTCTGCAGTCTGTTGAGTTTTCTCAATGGATTGGCTCTTGAGCCTAATTTGCATGTTTTTCATTCTGTATGCACCGGTCATTGCCAAACCCATGTATCTGTGCAATCATTACAACCAATTCAAGACTACATCCATAGGTTTATACGCTTGTGCATTCATATGTGAGAAGATTCTAGGAAGCTTCCTAGCACGCTTGCCACTGACTGGGCGTCAGCGCTCAGTCAGCTCGCAGCATCAACACAGATCGGACGCGAAACGGCAAGGGTTTAGCTAGATGACACGACACAGTGTCAAATGTGCTTCCATTAATAAACACATGCAAAGAGAGTGACAACTAATCATAAATCATTCTAAAGAGTTGCTGGCCACCTAAAGTCGCTAGAAGCGGCAGTGTTTTTGTACTTGCTCAAACTGGCCTAAAACCACAGTTTTGGTCGTAACTCACTGCTCAGGTGTCAGAATCACCCGCAGTGTGCACCAGAACATGCAGACTGCGAGTGGGTTTGCATCATCCATACATGAATAGCAAGTAAACTAAGGAAATCGGCCAGAATGACCTGTCCACTGAGAAAACTCTAGAGCACTCCGAAGTGCACTGAGAGCACCCATAAAAATATGAATGCAGTACCAAGACGTCAGCGTGTGCTTTCCACGACAGGAAGAACACACAAAGTTGGAGGTCTCCTCATCGCACCGGTACATGCTATCGGGTGCGTGGGTCTCGACCACCGAGAAAACTTTAGCAATGGCAGACCATCCAGTCAGGTTGTAGTGACGCATCATCTGTGTCACACCTGTCATGTCGTAGCTCATGGATAAGTCACAGGACGATCCGGAGTCCCGTCGCGTCGTCACGATCTCCAATGCAGTCACCGCTCACCACCAGCTCTGGGTGCACCCTATTGGTTTGTGTGGCTTCCATCCGTCACGACTGATGCTGATACATTATCCATATACCCACGTTGGCATGAATGGTAGAGGAGGGCATGATGACATGACGGGCCTCCGGACTGTACCGAGACTTCTCCAACACCTACGATAGCACCGGCGAGACGCGGTCGATGCGTTCTGGCAGCCCTGTTGGCTTCTGTGGAGCTAGGAGAGTTTTCTCGGTGGGTTGAGACCCGCGTACCCTGTGGGCTGTACCGGTGCGATGAGGAGACCCGGTGGTTGTATTAGCGTTTCCGATGTTCGGAAAGCCGTGTGTGACGTCTGGACGTTGATTCCGAGATTTTCTGGCACTTCTCCTATTTCCTCGATGGTCAAGACCCGGGCACTCGGAGAGCTGTTCCGGTGCCTCGAGGAGACCACTGTTATTGTTATCGTGGTGTACGCAGTGTGTTCTCCTCGCTGACTCGTTTGGGTTCAGCGGGGGTGATGGGACCCAGTGCGGCTAGCTGCCGGCGACCCTACTTAACCCTGCTAGGGGCTCATTTGTATTCTCTCCTTGTTCTTTTATGTTCAGCGTTCCTGCCTTAGCCAAATTCTTGCTGTCTTTCCTCGCACACACACAGAGCTCATGTTTGTTTTTGCATAGGCCTGCACGCCCTAAAATGTTTTCAATTCACCCGTAGCCGCCACGACCATGGCTCGTGACGGGTGGAAGCCACACACACCAACACTCCCCCTCGCCAACACATCCGTCAACACCATAATGGCTTAGCAAATGGAGGACAGGATGGCTCTGGAAACCAATCATGGCAAGCACCGATCAAGCATACTACAACACATGGTCTCCTCGTGACAATGGTGCATCTCACCAAGTGCCTGGGTCTCGACCATGTAAGAAGTCAATCACACACCTACGTGTCAAACATCATGCAAAAGATACAGAGAAACAAGGTCTCCTCGTGACCCCGGAAAATGTCTCCAGGTGTCCGGGTCTCGACCACACCATGCATGGATCATACATAATACATGGCGGCAATGGGTCTCCACCTCACACTAGAAGCACTCACCAGGTGCGCGGGTCACGACCATCATCGTGTCACACCCTAAGTAACCTCGATGTCCTTAAAAGAGTATTAGGCCAAAGTCCATACACCAACACCTCCCTTGGACTACAGAGGCTGACAGCACAAGCAAAGCCGGTGGCTGCTCCCAACACAATCCCTGAGGAGGGAGCACGGCTCGTCCATAGCCACATACCCCTACACTGCTATAGAAAGGGCGACGACGATGCTGGTGGGATGTGTTCACGCAATGCCTCACCCAAGAGCGTCGGCATCGCTGTCGTCATCGTCCTTATCATCATGACTGCTATCGTCACCTACTGATGTGACTAGTGCAGCACTGAGGGCCTCCTCCAAGACAATCGCCTACTGTATGGCCTCCAATTGGTGAGCTGCATATCGCCTCGTAGCCTCCGCAGTGTCGAGGCGCGAGTGGAGCTTGACCAGCGCTGACGCAGTAGCCGACCGACTGGCTGCATCTACGGCATGTTGGCGGTCAGTCGCGGAATGAACCTGACGGTGGACCTCGATCGTGTGCGATTTGGCACAAGCAAGAGCCTCCTGCAGCCTCGCGGTCTCACCTCGTAGGAAAGAGTGGAGCTGCGTCTGCTCGTCGCACAAGTCGATGTCCTCTGTGTCGGTCGTAGACTCAAGTGCCACTGGGCCACGAAGTGCTGGTAGGGCGGGAGCGCAAGATAATGAGTCGCCACGTAAGTCGTCTGGGGCTGTAGAAACGGATGCTGCAAAGGTACCTCATGTTCGTGAAACACCTGTCACTCGGCCGTCAGCTGCTGGCCGGACGGCGGCATGTGTAGGTACAGCTACGTCCGCGGCGACGTCGTGGTCATCAAAGGTGCGGTCAGTGCCGTGGTGCTCCTCGTGACGCCTGGTGTGCTGCCCATTATCCACCTGCTGCTGGAGGTCTGCCTGTCCTAGACGTGCATCTTGTAGAGACCAATCAGCTGCCTCGAGACGCCTACACACACTGAGACTTTGTGCGTGCGCCTCCGCTTGAGCCACCACTGCCTCCTGCTCGTCGACCGCAGAGCGTAGGGGCTTGGGTGCAGTAACTGTAGCTCGGACGAGAGTGGTTGTGTCCTCGGCTGGAACCGCCATGGTGTCAGCAACACCGGTCAGGGTAGCGAGGAGTAGGAGGTCTGCGGCTTACTCTGCATCCTCCATGTTGCACACGTGGGCGTCTGCTCTCACCGAGGGGCCATCTCGTGTTCATGCCGCGGTTACTACAAGAAATACAGCACACTGTGCTTCGACATCTGCTTCCAACCCTGCGTCGAACCACTCCACGACAGACGACTAATCCTCTTAGAGGAAGTCTGCCTCGTCCTGGTGGTCCATCACCTTCTCCTGCAGTCCAATTCTATCTGTCAGAACCATCTGGGCGTCTGCTTTGGGCTGAGCATCAGCATCTCTATCACGTGCTCCTGCTGCTGCTCTTGGCACCATGGCAGATGTCCCCACACTAGCTAACATGGGAGTGCGCACACCGTTAGGCGCAGCTCATGCATCGGCCGTTGTCATGTCATCCACCAAGGTATCGACGAACACCATCTCCATCCTTGACTCTGACTTAGCATCGGACCAATCCTCCTCTAAGGAAGAGTCTCCATTAGGGAGAACGTCTCCCCCTGCCGAACTCTCCGGTTAGCTGAGTCTGTTGTGTAGCGTCATCCGGCTCAACCATCCTATGCTGTAGAGCAGTTATCTCACCAATGCCGAGCTCCACCGAGGTCGTCAGCGGAAAAACCATCCCCTCCACGACTGACACCTCGGCAGGATCTGTGGGGACTCAACAGACCAACCCGTGGACAGGCGACGAGGAGGTCTCGTCACCTGTGACTCCTCCCACAGCCGCGTCTGATGGTGTTGCCTGCGCGCGTCGTGCAAGACAAGCAACTCGCCGCCGCGTACGACGAGTACAAGAACGAGCGGTACGATGAGGGGCTGAGGATCCGTCCGTCGGTATGATGCCGATAGCCTCCAAGACAGAGCGGAGGGCGACGGATATAGACGAGAGATCCGGCAGGCATACTAGCATCGTTGGAGGAAGGAATGCATGATCGGGAGGAAGATGAAGATGAAGTGGGAGGTGACACCTGCTGCAGGATGGCAACTCGCTCGAAAGTTACTGGTCAAGGAGCTGCTCGACCATGCACTTTAGGTTCAGGACCTCCATGTGTAGGGCAGCCATATCTCCACGCAGAGGCGATGTTGCATCACTCGGTGACATATCCATTGAAGGAGGAGGTGGGGAGGATCGTACCAAAGGGGGATGCCAACCAAGAAGGCACTGTTGGCACTGGCGCCAGCCATGCTGCCTATCTTGACAATAATAGCACGGAAACCCTGAAGACAAGTTAGACGCATGCCACGGCTGCATCGACCACTGTGCCTGTGGCGGCTGCCACAGCTGAGGCTCAAGCACAGACCACGTCGCTGGCAACGCCCACGGCCACACTGCGTAGCTTATGTCGAGAGCACAACGTAGGTGATAGTCTCACACACTCGATCTTGGTGGTGCAAAGCACCACGTGGAGGGATACGAATGCAAGAAAGTCTCACAGACAGGTTGCAATGTTGTCAGTCACAACGACAACCGCAGCCGCAATGTGTTGCTATAATGCTGTACCCGGTGGCGATGACGCAACTATCGCAACGTGTGACCTCAAGTCGCCTTTGGCGCCGCTGATGCTGCACCAGGTGTCGTCGTCAACAGACGGTTGTGGCCTGAAGCCACCTTCGCTGCTGTTGCATCTGCTACAACTCTGGTGGAGACTGCTGTTACAACGGTTCCTGTCGTCAGCCGATGGTGGTGGCCTCAAGCCACACTGAAAGGTAAAAATAAAGAATAAAAACTAAAGCAAAAAACTCCCTTCCTAAATTCAAAAGGAGTACGAGGGGCTCCTCCCTCCTTTTTTAATTTTTTCTTGAGTGCCCCACTCGTGGGCCCCTTGTTCCCTTTTTCTCTTTGTGGTTTGGGTCGTTGAACACTCGGTGCCAGTCGAGTACCTCTTCCCGGGATTTTGCTCGATTGCCCCACTCGAGGAAACCTCCCCCCCTTTTCTTTTCTTTTTTTCTGTTGTCTAGCTCGACCCTCGCGGCGAGTGCAGTGGAAGGGAAGGCTCGCTCCCCCCCCCCCGCGTGCAGCCGGCCGGAGGCCACCCGTCGGCCTCCTTTGCCCCTCTCAGCCGGCGGGGGGACCGGGGTTTGGCTGGTAGCGCCGGCTGAAGCGCCGGCGCTTGGCCGACGCTCTGTTTTGCCCTCCGTCGGCACGACGGGCCCGACCGACGGGACCCCCCCCCCCCCCCGGGGGGGG
>SZWC01000105.1:9705-20261 GCA_023375785.1 Penium margaritaceum | reverse complement strand
GAGGGCGAACCCGGGTATTCTCACGGCCCTTTGTGAGTGAATGCATGTGAGACATGCATGTGAGGTTGGCAAGCTTGTCTTGATCCATGCCGTGGCTCGTCTTGGTGGAAACGCTGCTGGGACGACGTCTTTGGCTTAGTCACCTGCACCAGTGTTGGTGGAGAGTGTGCAGCGAGGCCAGAGGTCACAACATGCCATGAATCAACAGGAGGAGGAGGTGGAGGCTTCTTGGCATACATGTTGTTATCACGTCCTTCTCACATAGGTCAGGATGTGAGCCACAATCTCATTTGGACTCATTACAGCATCCACTGACAGAATATCTAACTCGCCCTCATCAAACTGAAGAGTATCCATCTGTGACTTCACAAGGGAAGGAGGCATGAAGTGACCACCAACAGGGACAATGTGGAGCAAGCACCAAGCATGGAGGTCAAGAGCCACAGTGTACTGTGAAAGTGCAGTGAAAGCTAAAACGGATAGATTGATGGAAGTCACGAGCCACAGAGCTGTTACGGGGAGGGGAGAGCGAGCGAGCGAGCAGCGAGCTCGATCTCGCTTGCCACCCTCGAACCTGGGTGATTCGACCCCACCTGCCACCAAGACCATTTCCTAACAGAATGTAGGTCACTTGCCAAGCAGATATCTGGCTAGAGGGCGAACCCGGATATTCTCACGGCCCATCGTGAGTGAATGCATGTGAGACATGCATGTGAGGTTGGCAAGCTTTTCTTGATCCATGCCGTGGTTCGTCTTGGTAGAAACAATGCTGGGACGACGTCTTTGGCTTTCTCAGCTGCATCAGTGTTGGTGGAGTGTGTGTAGCGAGGTCAGAGGTCACAACATGCCATAAATCAACACTTCCCCATGATCCACAGCCGACGCACAGTGACACACATGGAAATTCACAAACGAGTGTCACAAGGAGTGACAGACAACGATGCAAGTACTAGCCACAGCCATTCAGCCAGGATCACCACGCAGACACAACAACCCAACAACATGTACGGCAGCCTTGAAGACGTTGCTACTGAATGCCTTCGTCCTGAAATCGGCGCGCTACTGTCGTGTATCAACCCAAATGACCTGGACATCACCTGCAGTAATACACTCACGCACAAAATGATGCTCAACATTGATGTGCTTCGTGCGTGTGTGATGCATGTCGTTATGTTCAGCAATCGCCTTAGTGCTTTGATTGTCACAGCGCAAGGTGATACAACGAATGGGGATGCCAAGCTGCTGCAACAAGCGACACAGCCACACACTCTCACAGGTGCATATCCTAGGGCAACATACTCAACCTCACTTGAGCTGCGTGCCACACAATCCTGCTTACCACTCTTCCACGACACTGCGGTCCCGCCAACGAGGAAGATGTAACCTGTACGCCTGCATGCGTCAGTGTCATGTACCCAATCGCTGTCCGTGTATCCATCCACAACAATAGATGGTTGTGCACGATAACACAGCCCAGTGTGTGCAGTGGAGAGGGCGTACCGAACGACGCGCAGTGTAGCCTCCATGTGTCAAGCTTGGTGAGCCTGGGAGATCTGGGCCAGGAACTTCACAGAGAAGGCGACATCTGCCCTTGTCGTGGTTGCCAGATACATCAGGGACCCAATGACGCGGAGATAGTCGGTTACATCGACGGACTCCCCTACCTTAAACACATCAAGTGTCTTTAGCAGCCTCTGACCTGCTGGGGTCATGGGCGTGGACGCGGTGGGTGTGGCCTCAAGTAGTGAGGCAAAACGCTCCCCCAGGCTGCGGACGTATGCAGCCTGGTGAACATGGAGCGTGCGTCGAGAACGATCACGCTCAAGCTCCATGCCGAAGAAGACACGAGCAGGGCCCAAGTCTTTCATCTTGTACGTGGACTGCAGAAGCGTCTTCACTGACTGCACAGCGATCTGACTGGGGGATGCTATGAGCAGATCATCTACGTAGACGAGGACAGCAACGAATGGGGCAGAGGGTGGACTGACAAAGAGTGACGAATCCACCGTACTTCGCCGGTAACCTCCATTCTCGAAAGTGGAAGTGATCTCTTGGTTCCAACACCGTGGCGACTGTTTCAGGCCATAGAGGGCCTTTCGCAATTGCCAGACTCGGTCTGTGCCGTCAGAAAATCCGGGAGGCTGGACCATGTAGATCTCGTCGTCCAACTGTCCATGGAGGAACGCATTGTTCACATCCATCTGTTCGAGCTCCCAGTCGTGATGAGCCACAAGACTCAACAACGCTCTCGCAGTGGTGTACCGCCCAACCGGTGCAAACGTCTCGTCGAAGTCGACGCCGGGAACCTGGGAGAAACCCTCTGCTGTGAGACGTGCCTTGTATTTTTCGATCGCACCGTCGGGCTTGTACTTGCGCCGGAAGACCCAACGAGCGTCGATGGCTTTGTGCCCAGGTGGGAGATCGACAAGCTCATAGACTGAGTGGGCTCCAAGGGCGTTGAGCTCGTCACGCATGGCAGCCTCCCACTGCTGGGAGTCGGAGGCTTCACTGGCTTGACATACTATTGTCGGCTCAGAGGGCAAAGCAGTAGTGACCGATGTGGCGTGACACTCGGTAGTGCTACACAACACAGCAGCTACCAGGGCCCGCTCATGCTCAGAGGCGAGGAGCGTATAGGTGAGGGCGGAACTGGGATGGACGATCCCAGTAACTAAGCCCAGTGCCTCCATGCCGGTGGGAAGAACAGGCGAGTAATCAGCTTGAGACGCAGACTGAGAGGGAGGAGGGCGTGGCGATGTTGTGGAAGTGGTAGAACGGTTGGGTAAGGCACGAAGGCGTCCACCCCGGACGAAGGGTGAAATCGGAGCAGAACCAGTGGGGACAGACGGAGGTGGGTCAGACACCTGGACGGGAAGGACTGCGGGCGAAGAAGCAACGGGAGGTGTGCCTAGACTGGACGGGACAACGGGAGATGAGGCAGACTGGACAGCGTCAGTGCTGGGAGACGATGGTGTGTTAGAGGGGCTGAGCGACACGTCAGGGGAGGAAGACACAGAGAAGGTAGGGCCAGACCCTGACGACGAGAACTGCATCAAGGGTGAGAGCTGCGGTGCAGCACCAGGGACTGCTGAACCAGTAGGACCGCCATCCCCCCGCAACCGAGAGAGGCAGGAGGCAGGAGGGAGGAGGCAGGCGATCGAGATCACGAAGGAAGACAGACTCAAAGAACAAAGTATCGCGAGACTCGACGACACGCTGCCGGACAGGGTCCCAAAACCGCCAGGCTTTGGATTGGGCAGAGACGCAGAGAAAAGGGCAGAGAGGACCGTGAGGGGACAGTTTCCCATCACGGAGATCTTCCGGGAGCTAGACAGACGCGATGCAGCCCCAGACCCGAGCGAGGCGCAGATCAGCCCGACTGTCATGCCAGCGCTCAAAGGGTGTGATTGTGCGGGGAAGGGGGTCGTGCGGAACACGGTTCCAGACCCATGTCATTTAGCACATGGCTTCGAAGGCAAAGAGCGGCGGTAGACCGAACTCAGACAGAAGCGTTCGGACGCCGTCGGCAAGCGTCCTGTTCCAACGCTCAGAGACACCGTTTTGCTGGGGTGTGTAAGGAGCCGACGTCTCCAGGCACACCCCACGAGACTCAAGGAGACGAGCGGTGGGACCAAGAAATTCACCACCACGGTAGCTGCGGAAGACGCGCAGCGACCGCTGACAGGCACGTTCGGTCTAAGCAAGCCAGGACTCAACAACAGAACAGACTTCGCTAATCTGACGAAGAGCAAACACCCAGCGGAAGGGAGAAAAATCATCGGTAATGCACAAGACATAGTGACCAACGTCGCCTAAGAGGTCATGAGGCAAAGGCCCCATGACATCTGCATGAACACGATCCAGGGGGTGTAGGGAGGGTGAGTCAGAAGGAGAGAACGGAGAGCGATGCATCTTTCCTTGTGCACAGTCAAGACAATGGGCATGGCAAGGTGCAGGGAAGGCAGAGGGCGACAGACCAAGAGCGGGCTGGAGACGCAACATGCTGTGAATGGCATCAGTGTGGACATGACCAAGGCGACGATGCAAGAGACCTACAAGGTCAGGAGCGAGAGAGGGGGCAACTTGAGCAAGAGCGACGCCGACAGTAGGAGCGGAGGGGGCATGCAAGGGAACACAATAGAGTTGGCCACACTTCACACCACGAAGCACCGCACGTTGGGTGGAACGGAGACAGATGTTGCCGACACCACGGCTCACAGTGAAGTCCATACCTTGATCATCCAGGGATGGCACAGATAGCAGGCTGAGTTCCAACGAAGGCACGTACAGAACATCAGGCAAGTACAGGGCACTGCTGGGTCCAACAAAGCGCCCTGAACAAGCAGCAACTGACCAGACCCAGTACGGACAAAACGGACCGACAGGGCCCAACGAGACAAACGAGGAACGCACGAACGTCATGTGGTGGGTTGCCCCTGAGTCAAGGACCCAGAGGCCATGAGACACACGGGCGGAAGGGTGTATAGTGGACGTGGCAACAGTGCCAACGGAGGACGAGGACAATGTACAGAGGGAGAAACCACGAGGGAGAAAGTCTGTCTGCCAAGACTCAATCCACGGGACAGACGCACACAAGGCACCCAAAACGTGACCAAGAGCATCTCCACGAATGACACTATCAGTCTGACACACAAGACCTCTGGCCACCGGTGCAACACTCTCACCTCCCTGATCGCGAAGGCGAAGGATCTGAAGGAGAGACTGCTCAAGGTGGCGTTCCCGATTACCACGATCACCATCCACAGACGTCGTCGGAGGTGGAGTAGACGCGCCGGTGGAGGGGGGAACCATGAAGGAGCAGCGTAGGCTGGCGACGAGGGGCCAGCATACACAACGGCGCCGTAGGGAGGTGGCAAGCCCCAGGGATAGGAGGCAGGAGTCGGAGGTGAGGTCATACCGGGGACGGCATGAGCCTGAGCCGGGAGTGAGGTGGTGGAGCGTGATGGAACACAGGCAGTAGAGGATGATGATGCGGAGGAGTTGGCGGTGTGGGGCCAGTGAGCGCGCATGGCCCAGGCAAGACGAAGGTCATCCGGTGGAGCTGGGCAAGCACGAGCAGAATGCTCAGCAGAGCCACAGTTCTAACACACAACAGTACTAGGCGCCCATGAGGAAGCTGAAGCACCCTTGTCCTTGTTTTTGCCCTTGCCCTTCCCTTTGCCCTTTCCACGACCTTGGGAGGCGAGGGCAGAGGCAGGGGAGGAAGAGGAAGGAGCGGCGGAGGCAGATGAAGTAGCAGAGGAGGAGGAGGGTGCAACAGTAGTGGTAAGTGCAGTAGTACCAGTGACGGCAGAGCGGTGGAGGCGTTTGTTCTGGAGGCTAGTCCACCAAGCCGCAAGATGGCCTGACGTGAAGTCCCAGAGAGCACCAACCCCAAGGGGTGACTTGGGCGGAACGGGTAGTGAGGCAAGGCGCTCCAGCTCATCAGGTTTGACGTCACGAAGGAGATCTAACAACTCAGGAATAAGACCGTTGACCATGGTCAAAATGGTGGAGAGTTGGCCAGGTGCCGCTTTGTCAAGCTCACGAAGGAATTTGAGACCACGAGCCCAATAGGCATCAGCGGTTTCATCAGCACGCATAAGAAGCGTGTTGAACTGGACTGTAAGCGCGCTCTGTGCGGCTTGGCCAGTGACAGTTGTACGGCGACGCAGCATGGCATATGCGCCAATGGGATCAGCAAGTCGCTGGGCGGCAGGGTCAGCATTGAATGTGCCGACATCATCAATCAGTGACTCAAGGGTAGCTGCGATGAGAGCTTGGACTGCACGGGCGGACTCAGCAGCAACCGGTATGAAGGGATCAACAGCAGGGGAGTAGTACTCTCACAACTGCTCTCCTTGAGCCCAGGCACTGAAGCGCACTTCCCAGGAGGAGAAAGCAAGGGCAGAGGTAAGTGCAGGCGGCTGAGAAAAGAAGTCATGCTGGCGAAGCGCAGGCGGTTTGGTAGCAGCGGCAGTGCTAGTGGGCGGAGCAACAGAGGTACTAGAGGCAGAGGTGGTGGCAGCTGGAAGAGTGGCCCCGGCAGGGGGAACAGCCGACGCAGCAGGGAGGCGGCGAAGGACAATAGCAGCCACTTCATCAGCGAAAGCAACACGGTTGTCCTCAGCAAGCTTAAGTCGGTCCTTAGCTTCCTGTCAGGCCTCACGAGCGAGGGCCAGCTGGCGCTGAAGAGCAGCAATGACTGACTCGTCATCACCAGACATGGTGACAATGTGGGGGCTCTGCCAGACAGCTTTTGGCAGAGTTTCCCCAGCCCCAGTGGGCGTGGGAAATATGGGGTTGCCTGAGGGAAAAGAGAACAATGCTGCAGGACAGCCCACCCCAAGTCAGACAGGACAAGCCACTCACAGTAGGCAAGAGAAGCATGCAAGCAGGTACAGAATACAGTAAGCCAAGTCAGGCGGATGGGCTGCGCAGAAAGACAAGAAGCGGTGGGATAGCAGCAGCCGCGGAGGCAGACATGACACAGACAATGGAGACGATGGGTACCGTCAGGGCAAGCACTCCGGTGGTGCAGGCGGCACAGAAGGTGATGATGACGGCTGTGATGGAGATTGCTGCCGTGACGAGGCTGGAAGCAGCTGATGGTGCAGATGCTGATGCGACGACTGCTACGGCTGTAGAGCTGCGAATAGAGACTGCTGCTGCTGATGTTGCGGACGCAGCTGCGGCTAAGGCAGAGGCAATGGCCGATGCTGCGGCAGAAATCTGTGTGCCTATGTTCGCAGCGGCTGGCACGATGGGACCAGTAGTAGCTGCTGCTTCTGTGTAAGCGTCTGTAGCCCGCCCTGCCGCCGTCGAGGCAGGAGCACGCGATGCTCTAGCTGCGGCGGCAAAAGTGGTTGTAGCTGCTGCTACGGCGTCAATGAGAGCAGATGTCATGCGAGTAACAGCATTCACAAGACGTATGATGTCGCGTGTGAGTGCTGGGTGCAACTGGTCTGCAGCAAAGTCGGACGCGTCCTGCCAAAGCGGATCCCCCCCGGGAGAGAGAGGCGGAGATACGCTTACCGAACGTTGACAAGATGCCGCTGCGGACGTGGAGGCGGCCGTCTCGGATTCGTGGTCATCTCTCATTCCCCTGCGTTGATACGCATGGCGCTGTGGCAACCTCTCCTCGTAGTACACGCCAGGGGAGACCACGACCTGATTGCCGGTTTGCACCAGCGTGACGAACACATTACCACGTGCTGGGTGTTGCGGCTGCTGCGGTACGTTCAAGCCAGCCGAACCTGCTGCTACTGCTGAACTGGTAATGCTGCTGATGCTACTGCTGCTCACGTTGCTGCTGTTGCGTCTACTGCGGATGTATCGTAGCTGCTGTCGTGGGTGTGCACCAGCTGAGCCGCTGAACTGCTGCTGCTGCTGCTGCTGAGCTGTTGCTGCTGCTATTCACGTTGCTGCTGCTGCTGCTGCTCACGTTGCTACTGCTGCGTCCGCTGCTGGATGGGTTGCAGCTGCTTCCGTGGATGTGCACTAGTTGAACTGCTGAACTGCTGAGCTGTTGCGGCTGCTGCTGAGTGCACATCAGCTAGGCCTACTGCTGTTGAGCTGCTGCTGTTGATGTGGTGCAGCTACTAAACTCGGCTGTTCTGGACAACAACCGGTTGCTGCTCACGTTGCTGCAGCGAGCAGCAACGTCCAGCTGTTGCGGCTGCTACTCACGTTGCAGCTGTCGCTGCCGCAGTTGTGCCTGCGGCTGAACTCAGCTGCTGCAGGCAACCGCCGGCTGCTGCTCACGTTGCTGTAGCGAGCAGCAACGTCCGGCTGTTCCGACTGCTGCGGCTGTTCCTCACGTTGCTGCGGGCAACAACCGACTGCTGTGGCTGCTGCTCACGTTGCTTCAAAGAGCCTAAACTGTGTAGATCTTGGTTGTGAAGAGCAGCAGCTGCTGAGCGCCTAAGTTACTGCAGGCTTAAGCCGGTGGAGCCTTGGCTGTGAAGAGAAGTGTTGCAGCGGGCGGGGCCCCTGAAACAGTCAGGTGTGGTTAGATCCACAGCTGACGTCCCCCCTACCTTGTTTCATGCTGCAAGAGGCACATCATCGCCGAGTGGGGCAACAGCAACAGGAGGTGGCCGTAGGAGGAGAGAGAGGGATGGAAGTGAGAGCAAGGAGAGGCTCTTTAACTTCGGGCCATAGCGACAACGGAGTGGGTGCGAGACGCCAAGAGAGGTCGTCGCTCCACAGGCCGTGGATCTACGGACGACAGGTCGATCTGATGTCCGTCTCTCATGCACATGCTCTGATACCAGTAAGTAGTGGGAGAAGCAACAAGGACACTGTGGAGCAAGCACCGAGCATGGAGGTCAAGAGCCACAGTGTACTATGAAAGTGCAGTGAGAGTTCAAAAGCTAGAATGGATAGATTGATGGAAGTCATGAGCCACAGAGCTGTTACGGGGAGAGGAGAGCGAGTGAGTGAGCAGCGAGCTCGATCTCGCATGCCACCCTCCAACCTGGGTGATTCGACCCCACCTGCCAACAAGACAATTTCCTAACAAAATGTAGGTTACTTGCCAAGCAGATATCTGGCTAGAGGGCGAACCCGGGTATTCTCACGGCCCTTTGTGAGTGAATGCATGTGAGACATGCATGTGAGGTTGGCAAGCTTGTCTTGATCCATGCCGTGGCTCGTCTTGGTGGAAACGCTGCTGGGACGACGTCTTTGGCTTAGTCACCTGCACCAGTGTTGGTGGAGAGTGTGCAGCGAGGCCAGAGGTCACAACATGCCATGAATCAACAGGAGGAGGAGGTGGAGGCTTCTTGGCATACATGTTGTTATCACGTCTTGCTCACATAGGTCAGGATGTGAGCCACAATCTCATTTGGACTCATTGCAGCATCCACTGACAGAATGTCTAGCTCGCCCTCATCAAACTGAAGAGTGTCCATCTGTGACTTCACAAGGGAAGGAGGCATGAAGTGACCACCAACCTCCTGTCTTCTCCTCACCCTCTCAGCAAACAAATGTGCAGACCCGCTCAAGCACACAAAAAGCAGCTGTGGTTTGTTCTCATGGCAGGATCCAAGCAGACTACGAGACTGCGGACGCATCAAAGAAAGCTGTTGCTGTTGTAGTTGCTGTTGCTGTTGCTGTTGCTGCTCGGCTGCGCCACAGCATGATGCAATCTTTCTATCGCGTGAATCTTCTGCAGGCTCTCCAGCGCTCGTTGCTGAAGCAAAGAATTGCTGTCCTGGTGCGCTGTCGACGTCTCTCGAGCTTCTTGCCTCCTCGCTGACCTCCCCTACGGTCGTCCCCAGTGATGACCCACAGGCAGCAGAACTGGCAGAGGCAGCGTGATCCGAAGGGCCACTGTCAGGAGGAGCGGCGCCACATGAGACTAATCTGGCAGACTGGTGGGTTGCTGTCTCCATGTGCTGACACGGCACTGGTCTGCCGTCCTCGCACATGGTCGCACCAGCCTGATGCTGTCGTGGAGGCTGCTGCCCCCCCAGAGCGCTCCGCAGCACGTCTCTGTAGTGTGGTTTCAGCGCAGAGCACGCGAGCACAACGGATTGGCTCTCGGACACACACCGCCTTCGGAGCTCCGACGCGAGCCGTAGCAGCCATGGCGCGCAGTCTGCGTCCGTGAGAGGGATTCCTCGTGCCATCTTGTCTGCAAGAAAGACATGGTGCAAGAGAGACATGGTGCAAGAAAGACATCGTGTAAGCAAGACATCGTGCAAGGAAGGCATCGTGTAAGAATTCGACAAAGCATAAACATGGACACCAACAGCCTGCACGCTAACAATACACTCTGGCAGCACCGAAGCGTGACGGGGGAGCCAAGGACGAGCCAAGTCCTCTGTAAGAGAGACTCCTTGTGCCATCTCATTCTTGACGCACTCCAAGCCAAAATGACGCACGCAAAAGCCACTCACTTGGAGAAATGTAAAAATCGTACACAAATGTTCCCTCTTGCTGGCGCAGAGGGTACAACACCAGACTCTGGCACAAGAGATTGGGGGTTCTACCCCTTGTGGCTGGCAGTGATTCTGCTGGCTTGTTCTGGGCAGCTCTGGGTCTGGGCAGCCCACCTGCCTTATCTCACCTCTCTGGGCAGTGCTAGGGGCACAGTCCCCTCCTGCCTTACCTTGAGGGCAGCTCTGGGGGAGTCTCCCCATCTACCAGTTGACAAGGATCTGGAGTAAAAGGAAAAAAAACAGATGTACGTGCCGTGGAACAGCGCTGCAGCTTCAACACAGGACGACACTCGGCCAAAGCCCACAGTGGACGCATGCAGAATGGGATCATCCATTCGTGAGGGAGGCATACCAATGAAGTGAAGAATCAAACCACCCAGCGAAAATCAAGGCAGCGAAGCTCAAACGTATTCCAGCAATGTTGCATACAGGAACTGATGAACTCGCTACACAGCATGCCAGGACATGAAAATCTGAACCGACCAAGGGAGAAATCACATTCATCTCTACTGCTTTGGGTCGCGTTAAATGCTTTCTGTCTGCATAGGTGCACTATGAGACAAAGCCGGAGAGGAGGTAGACATGCAACACAGTCTACATCTAAAAGCT
>SZWC01000104.1:623809-636726 GCA_023375785.1 Penium margaritaceum | reverse complement strand
GAGCATGCTTCAGGAGCTGGATTTACATGGCAAATCAAAGGTGTTTGAAGGGAAATCTGTGGACAGATGATTACGAATCCTTTGACTATGTGAACCAGTCTAACTATAATTCAAAGATCTATCTGATTTCATACTCTAGAGAACTTGCTCAGTGAGTGACATAAAAGCTATTCTCAGGTGAAACGTCCAGTATTGACACAATCATGACTTGAGTTTAGCAGTGGTGTAATCTACGTCATTATTCATGGGGGAAAAAAAACCAACACCTGGCTTTTATTGAGTGATGCACGACACAGTCACAGGGATGTGAAGCGATAGTGAGTCAAGTAGTACAAGAGGAAGCAACAGGGGAAGTTGTAATGGACGTAAAGCAGCACACGTGACCAATGTTACGTGACCAAGAGGTATCTGCGACCCAAAGCACAAGCATGGCTAATACACGCGGAGCCAGGGAAAGAAATGGAAATAAAGATAGTGAAGATGTTGACTTTAGCCTTATCAGCCTCAATACCTGACAGGTTTGCCACTATTTTGGAGGAGTTGGCATTGCTTGTTGATGAGTTTGAAGGGGGTTTTCCCAACGAACTACCTTGATTATTACCTTCGTGATAATGCATCGACCATCCTGGAGAACAGAAATGAGGCAAGGGACCAAAGGTCAAGGAAACCTATTGGAAAAGCGACCATGAGCTTATAGAGCTAAACAAACAGCTAAATGAGATGATGCAAACTTATCAGTCGAGGGCTCATCAGGCCATCCATGTCACCATATACCTTATGCATGCTTTTCTTTAAATAGAAACTGGTGAGATGCGGATGTGTGTGCAGCGACATCCAAGAGAAACACGGTAGACATCTCGCAAAAGTCATTCAGACTTTACAAATATTAAAAAGGCTCCCAAATTACTTATAACAACAACTGTGGTTGCAACTTGATTGAGTTTTCTGGCCACGACATTGGTGGCGCATGGATCACCATGGGCCCGAACAAATCGGAGGTCATTATTGACTAGCTGGCATCTACCAATGCTTTGGATATACATGTATTTCCATGGTGGTATAACAACTACCACTGATTTCTGGTGGAATACGCTCGGGTATCAACATCACTCTTTTATCTCACTTGAAAAGCCACGGAGTGGAATCGGATAGATACCAAACAAAAGGGGCTATACTACACTAGAATCGATCTTACATTGGTGCCATCCTTACTATTGTGAGGTCCAATGCTGGACTACATCATGGTCACCGACAAATCTGGTTGAGCGATCTCACCCATTTTCCTCTAAGGAAATGACGGTGAATAACAACCGGTCACATTTATGTCGAAGAAATTCCACGGTCTGGAGCTGAGCTACATGGTGCATGAAAAGGGAAATGCTCGCAGCTGTGTGCGTATTAAAAACATGGCAGTGTGACCTGGAATGCTGAAACTATATCATCCATACCAACCACCAAACTGAAGACTGAGCCGAACCTGAGCCGCCAACAAATTTGATGGACAGAGTTGTTAAATTCCAACACCATCTAAGACATTTGAGTACCCACCACATCTTTCAGATGCCCTCAATCGGTGACCAGAATTTATAGCTGAGATCAACACATTGCTTGTCAAACAAGACCAGCACACGAGAAGGCCAGTCATGAAAGATTATGAGGATTTTAACGGGTACGGCAGATCAATTTTTTGTTCGATGACACCCATCGGTAACGACGGTTTGCTTGGCAGGCCGTTGTACCCTTGAACAACGAGCTCCACCGAATTCAGCAGAGGAGAGCCATGACACCAGTCCAGGTGGATATCTTGGCAAATATGAAACTATAAAGAACTCGAAAAATACTACTAGTGTGACAAGATGTAAGCTACCATTGCAAACTATTGCCCTACCTGTAGCAGGTGCCAACACCACAAGGTGAGACAAACCAAACCCCTGGTTTTGCTTCACTCACCATCGATAAGGAAAGAACCATGGTTATACATCTCTGTGGACATCATTTCAAGCTTGCTTGTCACTCTACAATGCAATGTTTGTGGTGGTCGACCTGCTCTCGCCAATGTCTCACTTTGTCCTGACAACAACAACGGTCATTGCGAAGGAAACAGCGCAACAATATCCTCCGACTATCCATCGTTCCCTCATCCATTTATAGTGAGGTGTAGACTGTTCACAATATGATTTCTACAAGAGATGAATGCTCGCTATGGGACTTAGATACAACCAACGATGGCCTTCTATTTCTGGACTGACGATCAAAATGTTCATACCAATTGGAACCTCAAGCAAGTGCTTTGAACTCGATGCATGCCACATCGCACAAAGCGAGCGGCAAAGCTATCGATTGCCAAAATCATGTATAGCCCCACGACATTGATGCCAAGCAAGAAAACTTCAATCATGTGGTTTATTGCAAACTCCGGTTGAATTGGAGAGTTAAAGCATTGTATTGGTAGTTGACATCCAGCTCCGAGACTTCAAGCGCACATGAGTCAGGGATCGCTCAATGCTTGCAAAGACATAGGCAACTATGAAGCAAGCGGCTGACAAGCATCAGACGGACGTTTAGTTCCACACCGAGCTCCACCGAGTTTCATCATGATAACTACATGTTGTTTTGCAACGCACACGTCCGTTTGCAAGTATAAGGCCGTGCCAGGCCTGAACCAAAATGGATGGAGCGCTTTGCAATAAAGGAGATGCAAACACTTGTTGCAAAACTCAAACTTCTAGACAACATGGCTTTCCACCTGGTGTCCCACATAAACAGATCGAAACTCTATCAAGACCCCAACAAAGAGGCGTCTCCGGCAGAAAGCTATCATCGCCACCTCCTATCGAAGAAACCAGGGATTGACGTACACCGTTGTTGGTAATTTCTGACACCGTAATGGGAAAATCAAGGGGTATTCGGCCGGGAGGCAAAGCTCCGACACTTTCCATAACAGCTTGACTCCCTATGATAACCTGCGAGATGTTGATCATCGGATCGAAGGTCATCTTGTCCCAACAACTGATGCCTCGCAATGCGCTTGGGCATCGCGCCTACAATGGGAGAAAGTCTCACCTCCATTATGTGCACGCGATCCTAATTTTGCATGTGGCTTGTTCTGTTATTGCTTTCATGGCCCACCATGCATCGACCTGAAGCTTTTTACTCTGATTGGTTCAGGGCATTTTGGTAACTTGCTTTGACCTTCGACGTTTCCTTTTAGACGACTCGAACAACTTCGGCCACTTTCCAGTAGAGTCGACAAAACTATCTTGAATTGTATCGATGTTTCGATTTTCTTTAGGAGACTTTTTTTATGGCAGTTCAAATTTCTAAAAGGGCACAAATGCTCTGATACCCATTGTTTCGGTCCTTATGTCCGCGATGTCCATAGTCGATAACGAACTAATGGTGGTGTTCAGAGTCGAAAACGCAAAGACGATGCTGTCCATAGTCGAAAACGACATGACAGCGGTGCCCATGTTTTTTGTTGCACAAGCGAAAACGGAAAAAGAGACAAATCTACCCACACCCTCGAAGTCGGACTTCGCAAGCTTCGAGGGCGAAATGGGCGACGCTGACACCGGCATCACCGATGTCAAAATGAACCCTGTCGCGAGATTTGGAGGTCGCAAGTGTGACCTCCAAAACTTGCGACAGGGTGCGCCGCATCTCGCACCCCCCTAGTTACACTAGGGGGTTTGGGTTTTTTTACTTGCCTGGAACCCGCGGTAGCAGGGCCCGGCAGATTCCCTTTCTTCTATCACAACTGTGCCGCATCTCGCAACCCCCCCTAATATCCAACAAACCCCTTAGCTACACTAGGCGGTTTGAGTTATATTTTTGGGTGAAATAGCTCAAGTACCCATAAAACGCAAAGTGTGATTCTCATCCGCCCGTCGTTTGGAATAAAAGAAACAATCCGCCTGTGGTTCAGAGGAAAAGTAGCCATTTGCCCACCGTGCGTTACAAAAGTAACCATCTGCCCAGCCTCTGCAAAAAATCAACCAGTTGCCCACCCCTTTCTTCATGCTGGATCACAGTATGTGTTTTGGACCTGTCGTGGAGAAAAGTGCAACGGTGCATCCGTCTACGACATAGTGAATGACAAAAATCATGTTATTCATCAATGCTACGTCGTATGTGGCGGGAACATGACATTTTCTTAGTCTTTATTGGTTCACAAGGTATTTTTTTGTGTAATGTTGGCATATGCTGTTGGTATGTGTGGCTTCCACCAGTCATGAGCCACAGTTGTGGCAGCTATGGGTGCACCCGGAGCTGATGGTGATCGGTGGCCGCATTGGAGATCGTGACGACCCCACAGGACTCCGGATCGTCCAGGGACTTACCCAGGAGCTATGACACGACAGATCCCTGAAGCGGGCCCTGGTGACATCGGAGGGACGACGGGCGGCGGACTGCTAGCTTGGAGCTGGCTGACTACCGTTCCAGAACCCCGGACACTGCCGAGACTCCCTTCTGTTTTTCTGCAGCCTGCAGGGGTTTTTTTTGCGGACTGGCCATGAGCCCGATTTTCATGTCTTTGCATTGCGTGTCCACCGTCTGATGATGGATGCATGCATGTGACCAGTCGTAGTGTCTGTTTTTTTTTCTTGCACGTCTAGGTTCAGACGGCGTAGCATTCTGATATGTGTGCGCAGAGTTACGGCCAAAACAGTGGTTTTGGGCCGTTTTTAGGACAGCTCTTGGACCGCCGCATGCGACACCCGCTGTGCGCCGCGGCAGGTATTTAGGCCATGGACCTGTCATTTGTTATCCCTCTCTGCAACTATATTCAGTTTGAGTTTCCTAACACTCTGTTTGTGTCCCTACCCAGACACTTGCAATTTTGTCTCTAACTGGTGACTGTTGTCACACGCTGACCTGGCGCTGACGCCTAGTGTCGCGGCAAGTGGTTAGGAAAGTTCTAGGAAACTTCTCATGGTATCAGAGCAAACAATCCACAGCTCGTAGTGTTTTGCAGTAGAGACACAACAACAGTGAGTGGCAACAGCGGTAGTCACCCACTGTAGCAGCAGCAGATCCCGGAGGGACCCACCAAGGCTACGTTGTAGCGGAGCAGTGGAGATAGCAAAGACGATAGCGGCTACGGGTAGCAGCCGCTCCAGCAGCAGCACCGGGTGGCAGCAGCAGCACCGGGTAGTAGCAGCAGCACAGGGTGGCAACAGCAGCCGTGTCTGGCTATCGGTGTGTACAAAAAAAAGGAAGCAGCTCGCACCAGCAGCTTGGTGCTGTAGCAGCATTCGCAGCAGCCGCAGGCAGCAACCGCAGCAGCAGTCGTAGCGGCAGCATCATCAGGCGGCTACGAGCAGCAGCACCAGGTGGTAGCAAGAAACAACAGTAGCAGCAAGCAGCGAATCAGTAAGCAACATCAGTAGTAGCAAGCGGCAGCAAGCAGTAGGAGCAGGCGGCTACGAGCAGCAGCAGCAGGCGGCAGCAAGCAGAAGCAGCAGCAACGGCAAGCAGCTGTAGCAACAGCAGCGTGTAGTAGGCGCAGCGACAGTAGCAGCAGCAGCGGCGGCGCCGGCGGGCAGCTGTAGTGTGCAGCTGCACGTGCTCACGCGGGCTGCAACAGTAGCAGCAGCCCGTGCAACAGTGGCAACCACAACAGCAATAGCAACTTCTGCTGCTTGCTCGTCACGCAAGGCTGCACTGCAGCTTCGTGTTGCGAGTAAGCAGTGTGAGGTTGCTTGCTCGCAGCGAGCAAGTTTGCCAAGCGAGCTCGCTTGACGACCTTGCCGAGCAAGCTCGCTCGACGGGCTCGCCGAGCAAGCTCGCTTGACGGGCTCGCTCGAAGCGAGGGTTGAGCCAGACAAGAAGAAAGAAAAGAGAAGAGAGGGGGTGAGGTGTCCTCGGGCTGGGCACCCCTGAACAACCCCAAAAAGGGCACCCGAGAAGGAGGCACATGAAAGAAAAAAGGGTTCCCTTTACTCTTTTCTTTTGTCACCTTTTAAGTGTGGCCTAAGGCCACCACCGTCGGCTGACGACGGGAACCGCAGTAGCAACAGCCGTCGCGAGAGTCGCACTAGCAGCAGCAACAACAAAGGTGGCTTGAGACCACAGC
This sequence comes from Penium margaritaceum, assembly GCA_023375785.1. Classification (NCBI taxonomy): domain Eukaryota; kingdom Viridiplantae; phylum Streptophyta; class Zygnematophyceae; order Desmidiales; family Peniaceae; genus Penium; species Penium margaritaceum. The sequence continues at coordinate 630,650 of SZWC01000104.1, read as the reverse complement.
CGTTGGCTAACGACGGCACCCTGGCAACATCAAAAGCACCGAACGCGAAATGAGGCCGCACAGCAGCCCACCACCAACGTCGTGATGGCTATCCTCGTGACGGCATTGCAGCACATCTGAGAGACTGTGCTTCGATCGCTCACCTCTCCTTGTGGCCTTATGCCAGGGGGAGCGAGTGTCCCAGACACTCACCCACATCACACTCTAGAGATGAGCACATTGGCGTGGCAGGGAGCGCAGCCGGCGCCGTGGCTGGCACCGGCTTTGCATACGTGGCAGATGCCGCGTCCACAGTGGCAGTTCCAGCCGTGGCACACGCGTCAGGCGTCCAACGGCTTTGCCTCCTACTTTTGTTGCGACCGACACCATGGCTGGCGCCAGTGTCGCCGGCGCCCGCCTGGGTGGCGACCGCCCTGGTTACGGTCCCGCCCTACTCCACCATCAGCCTCCGATACATCAGCTCATACAGTTGCGCCCCTCAGTGGAGCTATGGCGGTGGTGTACGCCGAGCTCCAGGGTCTGAAGCGCATGGTGCAACAGCTCATAGACCATGTGATCTCTGAGCGGGTTGTTGCCACCGTGCCGCTTCACAGACCCTTTTCTTCCTTCTCGCCATCGTCACCTCCATCACTGTCATCACCTGACGATGCCACGCCTCCCGACCTTAGCTCTACATCTGATACCCTACGCTCTGTGCTGGAGGCAGTTGGAGTCATCCCGACCAGTGACCCCTCAACTTCTGGGGTAGTCTCTTCGGCTCGCCATCGTCGTTCTCGGACTCGGCACACGAGGCGGCGAAGAGCAAGTTTGGCGAGACGTGTGCAGGAGGCAGCAGCAGACGCAACAGCGGTAGACGTCACCACGGAGCTGACTCCCTCCTCCCCAGTTGCAAAGCTGGTGCGGCACCCCCTCGTAGCTTCTACCGATGCGTTGGTCGAGGGGGGGATGGAGTCTCTGCCAACGACCACCAGCGAGTGCATGAGGGATGCGACAGATGGTGCTTCACGACAGGGCGCTCTCACTGAGGACGAGCCATCCGACGACTGGCCCGACGTGGATTCGAAGACGGACGAGTGGTCTGACGTGCAGTAGGAGGCAGACATGGAGATGGAGACTATAGTTGACGTAGCAGAGACCACATTGGCAGGTGGGGCAGTACCAGTGGATGAGGTAGTAGTAGCAGTAGCGGTGTCAGCCGGCACATGTGGAGCAGACGTCCGTTCCGCTACATTGGTGACCAGTGGAGTGTTGCAAGACATCCAGGTAGTGGGTGTGTCGGCAGCCATCGACGTCGTGACAGTAGCAGTAGTTTCAGTTACTGCTACTGACGGGACGTTGGCAGTAGGCGCGGCTGTGGGAGGAGTCTCAGGTGACGAGATACCCTCGTCTCCTGTCCACGGGTTGGTTTGTCGAGTCCCCACAGCTCTTGCCATGGTGCTAGTCGTGGGGGGGATGGTGTGTCCGCTGACGAATGCGACGGAGCTCGGCGTTGGTGATGCGACTGCTGTATAGCGCCGAATGATTGAGGCGGATGACGCCACACAGCAGACTCAGCTAGCGGAGAGTTCAGCGGGGGGAGACATTCGTTCTGATGGAGAATCTTCATCAGAGTCGGGGATGGAGTTGGTGATCGTTGATGTTTTGGCCGATGACGTGACGACGGCCGATGCCGGAGCTGCGCCCGACGATGCGCACGCTCCTGCATTAGCTGGTGTGGAGATAGCTGCCATGGTGTCAGGAGCAGTAGCAGGAGGAGCAGGTGATACAGATGCTGATGCTCGGCACACAGTAGACGCCCAAGTGGTTCTGGTAGATAGTGTTGGGCAGCAGGAGGAGGTGATAGTCTGCCAGGACGAGGCAGACCTCCTCTATGAGGACCAGTCGTCCATCGTGGAGCGGTCGGACGCAGGGTCGGAGGCAGACATAGAGGCCCAGTGTGCTGCCGTTCTTGCAACAGCCGCGGCTAGAGCACGCGATAGCCTCTCGGTGAGAGCAGACGTCCGCGTGTGCGACATGGAGGATGTAGAGCGAGCTGTAGACATCTGACACCTCGCTACCCTGACCGGTGTCGTTGACACCACGGCGGTTCCAGCCGATGACATAGCTACGCTCGTCTAAGCTACAGTTCCTGTACCCCAGCGCCTACGCTCCACGGTCGACGAGCATGAGGCAGTGGTGGCTCGAGCGGAGGCGCACGTGCAGAGTCTCATGGCCGAGCTCCGGGAGGCCAGCAACCGTTGGTACACTACAAATGCTTCTGCACGACAGGTTGCTGAGATGTGCATGGAGGATGTGCACACCCGTCTCGAGGCTGCGGAGTGGCCCCTACAGGATGCACGTTGGCGACGGGTGGACGCACAGCAGCAGGTGGACGATTGGTTGTGCACTAGGGGCTCGGTGTTTCTGCAGGGTGTATGGGTTCATGATGACTGCGACGACGGTGCAGCGGCAGATACACGGACGGATGACAACGTCTGGCCACCTGACACCCGAGAATCGAGTGTGTCAGCAGCAGCCAGTGACTCCGCAGCACCACCCCCTTCTAGTGCAGCTGCTACGGATACGGACGCGCTGAGTGGTGACGACCCCCTGCCAGCAGCTGGTGATCAGGCAGCAGCAAAGTCCCCTATTGGCGTGGAGAGCTTCCTACGCAACGAGGAGACGAGAATGCATGAGGCAGTGACCCGCGCCGACGCACACATGATGGAGGTACACCATCAGATTCATTCCGCGACTGACCGCCTACACGCCGTTGATGCAGCTGGCCGGCAGGCTGCCGCAGCAGAGCTCGACGAACTGCACACATGTCTCAACGCAGCGCAGTCCATGTGGCTGCATGCAGCCCAGTAGCTGGCATGCATACGAGAGGCGATACAGTTGGAGGCGGCCCTCAGCTCTGCCCTTGTCGCAGCACCGGGTGACAACAACAGTGGCGACTATAGTGGTGACGACGACGACAGCAATGACGACGCCGTAGGGTGAGGCTATGTGCGCGCACATCTCATAAGCATCGCCTTCGCCATTGTTATTGCCGTGCAGGGTTATGTGGCCATGGGGGAGCCGTACTGTTAGCGTGTGCAGCCCAGGGGGAGTGTTGGTGTGTGGGCTTTGGCCTGACAATCTTGTGAGGACAGCGAGTTTGCTTGGAGGTGGCACGATGTTGTGATTGAGGTTATGTTGGTCTAGACCCGCGCACCTGGTGAGTTCCACCGGTGTGATGTGGAGACCCATTGTCCTCATGTGCTATGTGTGATCCATGCATGATGTGGTTGAGACCCGGATACCCAGAGATATTTTCCGGAGTCACGAGGAGACCTTGTTTCTTTGTCTCTCTTGCATGATGTTTGACACGTGTGTGTGATTGCCTTTGTGCATGGTCGAGACCCGGGCACTTGGTGGGATGCACCATTGTCACGAGGAGACACTGTGCTGTGGCATGCTTGATCAGTGCTTGCCATGATTGGTTTCCCGAGCCATCCTGTCCTGTCATTGCTCAGTCATTGTGGCCTTGACGGGTGTGTCAGCCAGGGAGAGTATTGGTATGTGTGGCTTCCACCCGTCATGAGCCACAGCCGTGGCAGCTACGGGTGCACCCGGAGCTGATGGTGATCGCTGGCCGCATTGGAGATCGTGACGACCCCACAGGACTCCGGATCATCCAGGGACTTACCCAGGAGCTATGACACGACAGATCCTTGAAGCGGGCCCTGGTGACATCGGAGGGACGACGTGCGGCACACTGCTAGCTTGGAGCTGGCTGACTACCGTTCCAGAGCCCCGCACACTGCCGAGACTCCCTACTGTTTTTCTGCAGCCTGCAGGGGTTTTTTCGGCGGGCTGGCCATGAGCCCGATTTGCATGTCTTTGCATTGCGTGTCCACCATCTGATGATGGATGCATGCATGTGACCAATCGTAGCGTCTGTTTTTCTATCTTGCACGTCTAGGTTCAGACGGCGTAGCATTCTGATATTTGTGCGCAGAGTTACGGCCAAAACAATGGTTTTGGGCCGTTTTTAGGACAGCTCTTGGACCGCCGCGTGTGACACCCGCTGTGCGCCGCGGCAGGAATTTAGGCCATGGACCTGTCATTTGTTGTCCCTCTCTGCAATTGTATTCAGTTTGAGTTTCCTGACACTTTGTTCGTGTCCCTACCCAGACCCTTGCAGTTTTGTCTCTAACTGGTGACTGTTGTCACACGCTGACCTGGCGCTGACGCCTAGTGTCGCGGCAAGTGGTTAGGAAGGTTCTAGGAAACTTCTCATATGCGTTGGTTTTCCGTACGAGATTGCCATATGCGTTATTTTTTGTGTGGCATTGTCATATACGTTATTTTGTGTGCGATATTGGCAAATCAGTTATATAGTTCCGAAAACTGGGTATATGGTGATCGAACCCCATATTTGTTTACTTGCCCGGGCACCTGCCGGGCCCCACGATAGCGGAGCCCGGCAGATGCCCCTTCGTCTATCACAACGTGCGCCAAATCCGACAACCCTCCCAAACCAACGGCAAACCCCCTACTTTAAATGGGGGGTTTGGCAGAGTCATCGCGAGCTCGCAGGGAGGTTTTCGCCGCGAAGCATAAGCTGCGAGCTCACAATGACCGGCGAAGCTCGAAGTCAAAATCCATGTAAAATGTGTTATACACATGAAACATATATCAGGCGTGCCCGGTTTTGCTAGCAGGACGAAAACATGGGCACCGCTGTCATTTCATTTGCGACTATGGACACCGTCGACGTTTCAGTTTTGACTATGGACTCTACGGTCTTTCCGTTTTCGACTATGGACACCGTTGCTTTATCTAGGGAAACGATGGGTATATTACTACTTTGTCCTTTTCAAAGTGGTGCTTGGATATTATCAGAACCACCAGACTTCTCAGCGGAGTTTGTTGACGCGACTACTCACGGCACGTGAGCCTCATCTATGCACTCAAGAGTTGCAAGACTTGTCATCGAAGTACACTTACTAGTAGTTACAAACGATCCGACTGTCCCAACAGACCAGCACCCCATCTTGTGAACAATCCACGTTTTGCTTGCCGCCACACTATGCTCCCTTTAGTGTAACACCACGTTTTTCTAAGCATACAAGAAAAATAGTGGCATTGATTGCACACATGCGTGCACCGTGGTTACTTAGTAATGCAATCAAGCCGGGTTCAAACATGTTATCTGCCTTGGAAATGAGTTTTGGTCGAACTTCGCCCCCTGTCCAAGGAGAAGTCGTCGGTTGAGTCACGTGCTTCCTTGTGATGCTCGGTATCTACTTCGCAAAAAACCTTGGTTGCTTTTCATATTTTGTCTGATTTTCATGTTTTTCTAAGATTGGGAGTCGCTTTAGAAAGAATAATCACTCAAGGAGAGCCTGTAGTCCTGACACGACAAAATTGGAGAAAAAAATGCTTAGACATACGCGATAAGCTGTTGGTGGACAGTATCGTCGGACGCAGATGGAATTGTCATCGCGGAAGTCATTGTGCAGCGGATTTAATGACGTCATCATAGATTCTTGGCTACCAAACTGATTGCATAGAGTTTTGACTAAACCCCAGAGAGGGTGTAATAGAATCATGAAAGAAATGAGGCCATGGTAGGTATGCTTTGGTGAGAAAGGGATTATGTTTGAAGTTCCGCCAGTCTACTTGTTGAGGCTCAAAGCGGCTCTGTGAGCGGAGCGGAGGTGGACGGGAGGCGACGTTGGGGATGTTAGCGGCACACCCGAGGGAAAAAGCGACAGGTCCATGGGCAGGAGTGCAGCCATCGAGATTCGCGCCGCACATTGCGGGAGCCATCGTGCAGGACGTCACAATGTCCTCCTCCCTTGCTTCACACATAGTCGGACAGATGGATCACAAACTCCTCCTAGATAGTGAAAAAAAGCATTATGTTTCGGACATTGAGACCAAGCCTCGCAAGAGCGGCTGTGCGATCTACCCTAGCCGACTCGGTTAGGTTACTGACCAAGAAAAAAATGTCCGGTATGGAATCACCCCTACGACAAAGGGGCCGAAAAGCATTTCAGGGACAGGGTCAAAATCAATGTTTTATTACGAGTTACGTTTTCCCACTTTCGAAGACATTAGCCACTTGGGCCCCACAATGCCGGGCATGGAGGTAGCGGAACTTTACTAAAACCCACAAATCCGACATGTTTTCAGAAGGTTTTTAGCAGCAGGTTATTAGTTTATCACGCTACAAGATGGTATTCGTCAAGGGCGTTTTTGCGCGACGAATTAGCCGACTCGGGAAAAGTGACCAATTACCCGTTAACTCGTCGTATTCCCTTTGGATATCCTGTCTGGTTTGAGGTTGCAGATAGAACTTATTGCACTTGCGAAATGTTTTAGGACGGCTCTACCCTTGATGAATACCACACATCATAAATGTTACGAGGGGCATTGTCGGCAACTATCTTGACGTTTTCGAGAAAGTTTCCGGGCCATGATATGAATTGACAAAATTTAGGTGGTGGATTGCAATGCGTCATGGGTCAGGTTTATGGGCTTAGTGTTTTGCCGAATGGTTAAACTTTTTATCATAAACCGGTAGACAGAAATCTGCGACGTTGGAGGGGTGCTGAATGTGCGCCATGGGAAATGCATGGCGGCTTAGGAATTTCGCGTCCTGGCAACAAAGGAGGCAGTGCTCGCAGGTGCTTTCCGCCTTCCAGCTTCCACGCTTGCCTCCGTCGTCGCCGCGGTCACATGACCATGCCGCCTCACGACTTGGCATGAACGCCATCCCCGCCGAGCCGAAATGACGGCTGCCGTCTAACGGCGCATGGCGCGACGAACAAGTCAAAACAGTCGTACGCGGCCAACTGCCTGGCAAGTC
>SZWC01000104.1:542279-586836 GCA_023375785.1 Penium margaritaceum | reverse complement strand
ATGGGGAAGCTGCGACGGGGGAGGCAACGGCCACGGAGGCAATGGCAGGGGCGGCGACGGCAGGGGATGCAAGGGCCTCCGCGCGATGGAGCTGGGACTCCTGGCGAGCTTCCTCAATGCGGAGGAAGAGCTCATATGCCCAGGGCATGAGAGTGCCCTGGGCCTCCATGGTCGAGAGTACGTCCTGAGGGTAGTGGACGAAGACGTCCGCGTATGCGCTGGTGGCGCCGCGCTTGATGGTGAGGAGCGCGGACAGAGGGGGCGGAGCATATTTGCCGAGTCGACGGAGGATGTCCTCCGCCCGCTGCATGTAGGCAGTGACCGTCTTGGTCTCCCCCATGTGCAGGGAGTTGAACTCCCAGAGTAGACGGCTGATCTCAGCGTCGCTGGACAGGCGATGGGGTCTGGTGAGGACGTGCCATGCAGCTGCAGGGTCTGGGATGTCACCAGCGGTGAAGTCGCTGAGGAAGGGCTCCAGGGCAAGGCGGGAAGCTGGGGGGGCGACTGGTATGAGGGCGCGGACGACGCGACCAGCGTCATATAGCTGATCAGCCTGGGTGGAGTCATAAGGGAGGGTGTACTAGGTCCACAGACCCTCACCCTACGCCCAGATCCGGAAGCTGAGCTCCTAGCTCTGGAACTGCTCGCCGGCCTGAAGCGGCGGCGGCGGTGTCTCAAAGTCCTTCTGCCTACGGCCGGCACCCAGAGTGGGGCCAAGGACGGAGGTCATTGTCTGCCATTGGCGCTGAGCTTGCTGTTGAGCTAGGTAGTACGTGGCGGCGGACACAACGGAGCTAGCGTGCCCTGGAGGGGTGAACGACGGCAGCGCGCTGGTGGCGGTTTGGGAGGCGACAGGCTATAGCGCTTCAAGCTGCTGTGTCAAGGCGGCGAGTTGTTGTTGAAGAGCAGCAAGTGGGTCAGGGTTGCCGCCAACGTTACCAGTGGGCTGCTGCTGCTGTAGGGGCAGTGGCTGTTGCTGTTGTAACGGCGGTGGCTGTTGCTGTATGGGCAGCGGCTGCTGCTGTTGTAGCGGCGGCGGCTGTTGTTGTAGAGGCGGCAGCTGCTGCTGCTGCAACGGCGGCGACTGCTGCTGCTAAGGCAGCGGCGGCTGCTGTTGCTGCTGATTTGGCTGCTGCTGGTGCGGCGGCGGCAGCTGCTGTTGCCATGGCGGCGACGGCTGCTCCTGCTGCTGCGGCGGTGGCAGCTGCTGCTCCTGTGGCGGCGGCGGCTGCTGCTGCTGCAACGGCAGCGGGTGCTACTGCTGCTGCTGCTAGAGCAGCCGTTGCAAGAAAGGAGGGGTAGGGGTCCTCCCAATAGAGGAGGACCCCTCCTCGCCGGGACTACCAGCCATGTCTTAGTGTCCCTTGTTTTTTTTTTGTGTTTGTGTTGCTGATGTCAGCAAGATATTGGAGCAATGGGGAGTCTAGCGACCCCGTTGGCCTTCCCCCTTTCCCTTTTTCCCCCTCTTCTTTTTTTGTGTGTTTTGATGATGTCAGTAGTGAATCAGTAGTGACGTCAGTAGAGGGGTGTTGATGTCAGTAGCGGCGGATGTTGGGGCCGCCGCTGCTGCTGTTGGTGCTGATGCTGCTGCAGCCGCTGCTGTTGCTGCCATTGTTGCTGCTGCTACTGCTGCTACTGCTGCTGCTTGCTGCTGCTGTTGCTGCTGCTGTTGCTGCTGCAGCAGCTGCTGCTGCTGTCACTGTTGTTGGTGCTGCTGTTGCTACTGCTGCTGCTGTTGTTTCCTGCTGCTGCTGCTGCTGCTGCGGTTGTTGCAGTTGCTGCTGATGTTGCTGTTGGTGCTGCATTTGCAGCTACAATAGCTGTTGCTACGAGCTGCAGCAGCTGCTGTGGCTGTTGTAGCTTGCTGCCGCTGCTGAGCACTGCTGTAGCTGCTACGTGCTGCAGCAGCTGCTCGCTGCAGCTTCGGGCTGCTGCATCGAGGTGCGAGGGTGGGGGATTTTTTGTTGCCTTTTTTTTTCCTTTGTCACAACGGGCAGTAGCCCGCTGTCTGTTGTGAGCAACGGGCTGCTGCTCACCTGGCAGCAACGAGCTGCTGCTCGCTGGCAGCAGCGGGCTGCTGCTCGCTGCTTAGTCGCTGTGAGCAGCGAGCAGCAGCAGCCGCGGCTGGCAGCTGCCAGTTGCTGCTCGCTGCTGCTGCTGCTGTAGCTGGCCGCTGCTGTAGCTTGCTGCAGTAGCTGCTGCAGCCCGCTGCTACTGTTGCACGCTGCTGCAGCTGCTGTGTGCTGCGGCTGCTGCCTGCTGCCGCTGCGGGCTGCTGCTACAGCGGGCTGCTGCTGTAGCTGGCTGCTTCTGCGTGTTGCTGCTGCTGCTGTTGTGCGCTGCTGCTGCTGCTGCTGCGAGCTGATCCTGCTGCGGGCTGCTGCGAGCTGCTGCTTCTGCCTGCTGCTGCTGGTGGTGCCAATCACTGCACCTGGGTGACGTTGCCGCTTGCGTCATCGCCCACAGACGTCAGACGCCGCCTGCCGCTCACCTCCTCGCGTCACGCGTGGGGTTCAGTGCTGCCGAAAAAATTTCGGCAGCATTTTCCCTGGCCCAGTGGCCGTGGGAAAAAATCTGACGCCGCCACTAGGAGGGTCAATGCTGTCGGAAAAAATCCGGCAGCATTTTCCCTGCACTGGCGCCTATGGGGGTCCGCAGTTGTTGTCTGGCACCTGTTCGCCAGTCTTCTGCAGTTGCTGCTACGCTCTGGCTCTGATACCAAAAAGGAAAGTCTATGCAACAGGTTGGGGCAGCAGCGTTATTGATGCAGCGTGCGGGCCTCCATGCTCGTTGCTTAAGTCAGCTGCCCCCTCAATCTGCTGCTCTAGAGTCTAAGTCTGGAAGCTCTGGGTTTGTTACTCAGAAACGCGCGCGCCGGACTTAGCGCCAGAAAGCAGCTGAAAACTGATAGTAACTGATTAGGAATGAATAATGAGACACAATGGGAGACCCCTCCAAGAACTAGCCTCCCCACAGCTGTGTAGAGCTTGTTACTTAGTTCAACAACCAATCAGAAAATAGCTTTATTTTCAGGCTGGCAGGTTTTCTCGGTGAGGCCTGCCAGACGACCGACAGCCCAAAACCCGGGCGTCGTCCGTTTTGCCTGAAAACTGGACCATACCATAATACCGACGCTGCAAACGCAGTCGTGTGGTCAGAATCAGCTAGAAAAATAGTAGCGGAGAGTTATGGTTGCCCGAACCCAGGCAGCGCCTACGGTAGTTCATGATGCCGAACATGGTCATACAGCATGCAACAAGGACCTTAGGCAGGGCATGATGACGCAGGCGCGATGGGACGCGCTGGACGCATGCAGACAACAATTGCGGCGGCAGTGACCGCCGGCAGCACGACCATCGAGGAGGCCTGCCAATGGAGCTGAGCACGTCGCCAGAGAGAGGAGGCTCCAGCAAACCGCGAGTAGACCTCAGCGTGCATTGGCTCCACCGGATGATGCTCCATCAGCGTCGAGTCTCGCCGTTAGTCATCTGCACGCCGATGTACACAAGCCGGGAGGACACAACAAAGCACAATGAGGGATGCGCAAAAAACCAACAGGACCATAATAGACGGAGAGTGAATATGCACACCATAGAGTGTAGAACAACATGAGACAGGTTTCCCAAGGCACCGGAACAGGTCACCAGGTGTACGGGTATCAACCGTCGTCGTTGAGTCTGCTAGCATTATACTATGTTCTAGTTCCCCTCTTGTTAACTTGCTCTGGCATGTGGTTCAATTACTGCAGGTCATGGGGGGATATTAATGTGTGTGATCTCTTTGTTGCCATTCATACCGAGAATGCCCTCTTCTCATCTGATACATGCGCATACACATGTGCAAAAGACTGAGTATCATGGTTGCTGCTGGATGTGTACCCCGCAAGGTCGGGTTCACCCATGATGAATCTCTTGTCTCCAGTCAGCAACAACATGCTCCCAAGATGTGGCTGATGTTTGTATGACATTGCTATGGATTTCTTTTGAGTCTTTGGTTTTGCTCGTGGTGGAGGGCTGGCGTCGGACACTTTAGGATGCCTTGGTCTGTCTCAAGACATGCATGTGGGCTCTTGGGAGGATCCATGTATGCCTCCAGTGCTCATCCTTAGGTGGCCACGATGCCAGATCTATTGTGTGCATCGTTGAGTAGTTGCCCTCTTTACTTACCGAGTTGTTGGGGTTGACCCCCGGGTGGTGACGTGACCTCATCGTGCGTGATGCGCAAGCGAGGCCCAAGCTTACTGGCGTGCCCTATCTTCGCTCTCTCAGGCTCATTGTATTTCAACTCTTGTGCGGGATTCTTGTTCAGATACGACGAGCTTTTCCATGGCGTGTTCACTGTAGGGGTCAATGGCCCCGAATCAATCACACTTTTGCCTACTTCTGGCACTCATGCCCTTGCATCCTTGTGGGTAAGTACACGGTTTAATAATTTCAGACAAAGACCCAATTGGGACATAGTTGACTCGTTCTTTTGTGATAATGGCATCGCGACTCGCATCGCTATGAATGATGATGTTTTTAATGCACGCACAAATCACATTTCGGTTGAATATCCTTTCTGCATGTTCTATGGGAAAAGGGCAACAAAAGCGCTGTGGGTCTGCACATAACGGCAACTTGATAACATTTTGACCAGGGTGTTGGGTCGTGCCCAGTTTGAGTGTGAATTGCCTTTGGCCTACCTCATGTGTGTATAGTATTCCATAATGATTGCTCACCGCTTTGCCTCAATGTGTCTTGCATGTCCTCACCCACCTCGCAATTGTCTTACCGACAAGGTCATGGGGGAGTGCTGTTGGTATGTGTGTCAGTCACGGTGACCTTTGAACTTGTTGCTAAGGCTCGCGGGGATGGTGGGACACCCGACGGCTACCGTGACAGCATCAAAATCAGCCGGCGTGTCCTCACGTGCTTGTCTCAAGAGGTTTCTCAATGACCACCTCACGGGGTCCATTTTCTGAGTGGCGCTGTCCTTGCTCCTTTGTGACTCAGTTGCGCAGAGTTTTCTGTACTTGGTGCTTCTTTTGGTTTGTCATTCGGACATCCGAGGAGCTCATACCCTTGTCGCATTTGCTCCATGTGTTCTTTCAGAGCTTGCTGGGTTAGTCTATTTTCCACCATATGGTTGGATCTGTGTGCTTTGTTGCACGCATGTGGGTGAGACTGTACCTACACACTTGTCTGGTTGTTTTGTAACTACCTTCTACGTTTCAGAGCATATCTTTACCGGCTCTCCACCTTTTAGAGCACCGTCTGTCACGTTGTGTTCTATGCAGCGTGGCCTCTCACACAAGACGTTGCTTAGGTGGTTTCTCCATTCCCTCATGGTATCGCACAGTAGAGAGATGACCAATTTCTCCCACCATACAGCACGCAGCAACGGGAATGGAAGCATCTGGGCTGGGGTGGGCTATGCTATGTGGGGTGTAGAGGTCCTGGCAACGTGGAGGCCCTTAGCCGAGGGCTCATGCCACGTAGTCCTCCGGCAGAGCGAGAGGCAGAATGCTATAAAAACATTTTCGGCACTTTCCCTTGACACGGTGGCCTTCTTGGCAGCGACATGAAGTGGCAGTGGCGGTGTCTTAGGCGGCCACAGCAGCTATAGAACCAATAACAACAGGACCGGCAGAAGCAGCTACGTTACTAGCAGCACCAGCAATAACTGTAACTACAATAGCAACAACAGCAGCATCTGCTGTATCAGCTGCACACACAGCTGCAACAGAGCAGTAGCAGCGGCATCAGTAGCAACAGTAGTAGCAAACGCAGTGTGCACATGTAGCAAGAGTAGGAGTAGCAAACTCATTACGCAAGCAACAGCAGTAGCAGCAGGAGTAGCAGCAGCTACTGAATCAGCCACACTCACAGCTGCAAGGGTGCAGCAACAAGGACATCAGGAGTAGCAGATGGAAATGCATTGTGCTTGTTGTGCACACAACAATAGTAGCAGCAAAAAACTTGCTGCACAAGTAGCAGCAGGTACATTACGGAAGCAGCAGCAGCAACTAAGGCAACTGCGGTTGATGGGAAGGTGCTTCACAACTTCCCACAACCCCTGTTCTGTCGGTCGATGGGCTCGTCAACGGGAGAGCTTGTCCACTGGCGAGCCCATCAATCGACGAGCTTGTCGATCAATGAGCTCACCTACCAGACTCGAGCTCGCTTGCCCAAATCAAACAAAAGTGGGGTTGGCTTAGCCACCCTTGGTGCCTTAACGACCACCCTAGGTAAACTCAAGTGCACCTTCGTCCAACATGAGTTCTTTCCTTGTAATACTGTTTATACTATTCTTTGCTTGTTTTCCTTTGCCTTTTTATTTTTCTCTCATGTTTTCCTGCACTTTGTTGAGACATGGGCATTCACGGACTTGTCCCGTTGCCTCGGGAGACAGTTCATCCTCTTTTCACCCTCCATCTCTTTGGTTGAGATGCTCACACATGGGAGTCTTACCATGTGAAATGGAAGACCACCAACGTCATGTCCTTGATAATTCTGACGCCCTATTGGGCTTCCGTGCCAGCTCCTTTGACAGTGGCTGTACCCTACCCTAGGTGGCGCTAGCTTCCGCCGTCGTATTACTCTTCCACTTATAGGCCGCTTTCTCCATCCTACACCCCTCCATCATGGCTCTAGTCAACAGTGCCATCTTTCTCTACACCGCCAACTCGGTCATTTCACGAGTTGCCATATGCTCCGGACGCATCTGCACCAGCCTCTATCATCCCTTCCAATCCTTGACCTCTATTTGTCCCCTCTAGTGTGAGGTTGGCTGTCAATTCCAGGGATCACCATTGCTCTTTGGATGGAGCCAAACGGTACGCGTCTTGTTTTGGGGGTATGTCACATTTGGATTGGATTGAGCATTGGCAATCGATCACCCTTCTGTGTCTCCTTGCAATGACTTGTGGACATGTTGAACACTCTCATGGACTTGTTGGAAGTGTCACGCAGTGTCATGTGATTGCCTTGTCTCATAAGCCGAGTGGCTTCTGGATCATCGAATCCAGAGCCACTCATCACATGACGTCGTCTCAAACTGTATTTGTCACTTTATGGCCTCTTGGTGATGCACACTTTGTTTGTACTGGCTCTGGCCAAATTTCACTACTTTAGGACATTAGTGTTGTGCATTTTGTTGGTCCATCGGGTGAGATCTTCTTGTCTGATGTCTTATTTGTCCTTGCCTTGAGGTCAGCTTTCTGTCTGCCACTTCCTTGGATGATCAGGACATTGCCTTTGTTTCATCTCGTTGCATAAAAATGTCGTTGGAGTCCTCTGGCCATCTTGTTCTTCGTGGTCTACGTTGTGACAAGTCGTATCGTGTGTCCTTGTCTTCCGTCGTCCGCAGCCACTTCTATAGCACATGTGCATGTTGCTCCCTTGTTTTCCCCTGTGCACACACGTTTGCTCCACTGCCATCTGTGTCATGTGCATACACCTGCCAGCCATGGCCTCCTTCGTGATCAGCTTGCCATTGATCTTGACCTTGGCATATTCCATGCACTCTACACTATTGACTACCTTGATTGCCCAAAAGGCAAGCTTCATTGTCCGTCCTTTCCATTGTCTAAATCACGCACGTTGCATCCCCTCACCCTTGTCCATGCGGACTTCATGGGCCCTCTCCCTAATGAATTTTTCGGGGGTGTCGAACGGTAGGTCTTGTGTCTTATGGATAACTTCTCTCGCTTTCGCTAGATCTTTTCCCTTTGCCAAAAAAATGATGTCGGGCCCACAATCCAGTCTTGGCTTGGCCAGGCTGAGCGTGCGTGCTAGCATCAGCTGTTAACGTCTCACTCCGATCGTGGTGAAGAGTTCATGGGTCCCACATCCCACTCCTTTCATTGTGAAAGAATGCATCTAGAGCTCTCTGCTCCACATACACCACAACAAAATGGAGTGTTGGAATATTGGAGCCACACTCTTACCGACGGTGTTTTCACCTTTTTTGTTGAGTATGGCCTCCCACCGTTTGCCTTTGATGCAATATTCTACATGACATGGGTTTGGAACCATGTACTCCTAGATCCGCTGCGGTGTCATTCCATGCCATTCAAAGGATTGTATGATCGTCATGCTCACCTTCACCTGGCTCGTGTATGGGACAGCATCGCCTGCGTTTGGCTCCTTGAGGGCCAACGTGATGGCAAGCTATGTCCTTGAGGTCATCTTTTCCCTTTCCTCGGTGTCTCCTCTCCGTCCAAGGCCGGAAGCTTTTGGGACCCAAAGCATAGTCAAGTCTCATGGTCTTCTCTTCTTTGAGAATGATTTCTCTCACTACATTGCTAATTCTTTCCCATCGTTTGCGCCCTTCTCTCGTCCAAGGAGAGGTGGTGTCTGTGGAGTCCCTTTTGGCAGTGGTTGCACCCCGTATCCTGAATCTACATTGTCACTTGCATTTCGCCGTTTACATCTACATCTTTACCTATATCATCTCTTGTCGCATCTGCGTTACCTGCGTAATCTCCTGTCCCATCTGTGTTGTTGACTATGTCATGTCCAGTCACATTTACATCGTTTTCTACGTCATCTCCTGTCATATCTACATTGTTTCCTGTATCATCTCCTATCATGTCTGCATCATCGCATGTGTCATCTCTTGTCAGGTCTGCCTCATCACTTGCGTCACATCTTGTTGTGTTTGCGGCGTCGCCTACATAACCACCTATTGCATCCATTCCATCACCTGCATGATCTCCTACCGCATCTGCATCATCTCCTATTGCGTCCTGGATTTCGTCGTCGGTTGTGGTAACATTGGCAGTAGACCTAGCCGTACCCTCGTAACTCCTATTTCATTGCCGTTCATTCGTAGGCCAGGCGGTCATCTGAGACCCTTTCAGTCTGCACCTCACTATGCCCCGACTACTAGTGTACAACCTTGGCTGGTACCTCTGGGCCCGTGCGGTCAGCCTGTCCAGCTCACGGGGATATTGTTAAATCCCACACAGCCTACTCCTGTCTCTAGTCTTCATGCTCTTAGCCTGCCGGCAGCTGTGGAAAAACCAAAGACCACGCTTTGATACTTTCTCATCGCTGATGAGTTCCACCAAGCAATTACTACAGCTGGGTCTACTTAGTCTCTGCAATATCCCTCAGCCGCTACCTCACTCGTTACAAGTGGCACCACGACACATGTGCCTAAACCAAACATAGTGCAACAAGCACACTCCACTGCAGATGCAACAATCTAGGAGAAGGCTATAAGAAAAAAAGTTTGATGCGATAAAGGAACATGTGGTTCATGAGAAGGTCAAGCTCCCGCTTGGTCGTAAGGTCATTTTAGCTTGTTGGGTGTTTCGAGGGAAAGAGCCGCCCATTGACGCAATCGAATGACACAAGGTCCATCTCATGGCCAAAGGATTATGCCAAGTGTCTTGTGTGGAATTTGATATCACCTTTGTCCCTATTGGCAAGTACGCCATGACAAAACCTTATTGAGTCAGGTGGCACGACATGATTGGGACCTCTCCCACATGGATGTGAACAATACCCTTTTGCACGACAATTTCAAGGAAGAGATCCATCTTGTCCAGCCTCCAGAGTTCAAGGATGAGAAAAACAGGGTCTAGTACCTTTGAAAGGCCTTGCATGGCTTCAAGAAATGTCCACATTGTTGGAACATCGAGATCTCTACTACCTTGGAGCGAGGAGGGTATCACCGCAGCACAGTCGACCCGGGTCTGTTCATAATCGATTCCTCTACACCCTTCATCATTTTCCTGGACTATGTGGACGACCTCTTAATCACATCCTCTGATCCTAAGGCTATCCAGGTTTTGAAGGATCTCCTCTAGTCTGTGTTCAGAATTAAGGATCTTGCTCCAGCTCGTGCCTTCTTGCAATTGGAGATTGAGCGTGATTGCTAGCATTGCACAATGCATGTGCATCAGGCTGGTACATGAGGACACTTGAGGAGAGTTTTGCTGATCTGTTGACCACAGTCCCATCTGCATCCAAGTCTATGATGCCCACTTGGCAGAGGCTTCCCACGTCAGCAGACGGAGCTTGTCTTGGGGAGCCTGTCAATTTCACGACATACCTCTGAGTCATTGGCTCCCTAGTTTTCCTCGAGACCACATCACGCGCGGATGATGCCTTTGCTATGAACTTCTTGTCCCACTTCTCTCATCATCCACGTCAGCTCCATCAGGAGGCTTCACTATTCGTCGTTTGGTTTGTCATGTCTATCCCACGCCTGGGCTTGTACTTTCGCACGCAACCGTCTATGGTTGTTAATGGATACAGTGATAATGATTGGGTCCACGATCGTGATGCGCGTAGCGGGTCCGGCTACATGTCCCTTGTTGGAGACACAATTTTCTCGTGGAAGAGTGGCAAGCAGGATTACGTAGCACAGATTTTGAGTGAGGCTAAGTATTTCACGCTTGGGAGTGGGGTTTGTCAGTGCGTCTGGTTGTGCCGTTCATGCAGCAGCTATGTCAACCCATCTGCTACATCGCCATCCGCTGTGACAATGACAGCACACGCCAAACAGCAGAGCATGATAACATGTGTCACACGTGCACAAGGTACATCAACGTTGACCATCACTTTGTACACGAGAAAACTTCACGTGGCAATGTCTATGTTGTGGGTGTTGACACGCAGTATCAGCTTGCAGGCTATCGTGCAAAATCGTGTGTTGCAGCAAGGTCAAGTTTACAGTGCGCAATGTTAAGCTTCTTGTATATGCTTCTGCTCCTATGTGACTCGTGCCCTGCTCTTGCTGCCTCCTCTCTCCGTCTGCAATTCTTGTGTGGTCCTATCTCGTGCCCCTTGCTGTGTGCTGCCCTTGTTATCGTTTTGTGACCCTTGCTTGCTTGTGGTGACTGGCGTCTACGGGTCTTGGTGGAGTGTTGGGTGTGCGTGTGACAGTCACGGTGACCTTTTGACTTGTCGCCATGACTCGCCGGGATGCGGGACATCCAACGCCTACCTTCACAACATCAACACTAAACAAAGTGCCATCACGTGCTCTTCAAAGTTTTCTCGGTGACCACCTCACGGGGTTCAATTTCTTGTTGGTGCTATCCTTGTTTTTTCATGATTCAGTTGCGTAGAGATTATGTTTCTGCACTTGGTGCTTCTTTTGCTTTTTCATTCGGACAGCCGTGGAGCCCGTACGCCTGCCGGGCTCACTCCAGCTGTTGTTTTTTAGCTTGCAGCTGGGTTAGTCTGTTTTCCACCGGTTAGTTGGACTGCTGCACTTTGTTGCACGCATATGGGTGAGATTATACCTACACATTTGTCTCTTTGTTCTATAACTAATTTCTACACTTCATAGCATATCTTTATCGCCTCTTGACCTTTCAGAGCACCGTGTGTCATGTTGTTTCCTATGTACTGCGTCCTCTCACGCAAGCTGTTGCTTTTGGAGTCTCTCTATTCCCTCAAATGCCACTTTGTACTCTATTACAAATGGAGTTTAGTGAGCAACTAGCCAGAGAGAGATAAGTCTAGAAGACCTGATGTAAATGAGATAGGCATTGACAATAGTGGAGGCATGGCAGGAGGTCTGTTTCCAGAGATGAAGCAAGACCGTGCATTCATTTTCAGTGGAATGTGCGTGGCATCTATGTTAACGTCTGGTCAATTGAGTTACAGATAGCTCATCCATATTGCCTTCCTTTACACAGTGCAGCCAGATCTCTGTGGGCAACAAAGCGAGGGCACATTGGAAACTAGAGGGGCTTGGTTTAAGCTTACCAGGTTCATGGGACATGCAAGCTCACTGTGAGCTTGCCTCCTCATCACTTGCCATTGATTGCTTTTTGACCACTGTGGGTCACCCACTCACTACATTTGCCCCCGATAGCCTCTTTTCAAACCTTGTGTGCTACTAGATTAGCCCCTCTTCCTTTAGCACATACGGAGGGCACCAAGTTGGTGGAGGGGTCAGTAGCCACCATCTACGTGACATGCATCTTGGAGGATGAGTGACTGCAATGCCAGTGACCCAACAAGCTAGCAAGGTGGGCAAGCAGGCAGCGACAACAAAGCATGTTGTTGCTTTTTGATATGTGCACTGTCTCACTGAAGGATACCTTGACCTCTCGGCTCGAGTACATGCTCGTGCAGACGACTGTCTGGATGGACGCTGGTGCCAACGGGCGATGTTCGTTGCAGTGGACGTGTCACCGTGAAGACGAGCGTGTGGCTCTCCTCCTCCTCGTGCTTTTAGTACTGCAACCTGGTACGACCAGCTCCATCGGCAGCTACCCTTGCCTGTCACGCCATCAGTATTTGTAGTTGGCTCTCACGAGCAGTGTAGCCGGTGCCTGAGTTCAGGCAGCTGTAACTCTTCGCAGCTGTTTTTCTTGCTGATTCGGACTGCACGACTGTGTTTGCAGCTTGGTTATTCTGGTATGGTCCAGGTTTTAGGAAAAATGGACAACGCCCGGGTTTTGGGTTGTCTGGTGTCTGGCAGGTATCACCTAGGAAGTTTCTGGTGGACAGGATAATGCTAGGATTTTCCTGGTTGGCTAATTTTCTGAATAACAAGCCTCACAGAGCTGAGGTGAGGCTAGAACTGGGATGGGTCTCGGTTGGTTGCTCATTCTTCATTCCTAATCAGTCATTACTTCATTCCACCTGCTTTTGAATGCTAACTCTGGCGCGCAAACTTTTGAGTTACAAACCAGAGCTCTCAGACTTAGACTCTAGTGCAGAAAACTAAGGGGGCAGACCAAGCAATGAGCATGGGTTCCCGCATGCTCCATCAACAACGCCACTGTCCCAACCTGCGCACTAGCTAGTTCCTTTTTGGTATTTGAGTCGTAGCACAAAAGACGTAACAGCAACATCAGTGGCGAACAGGTTCCCGACTACGCCGGCATACCTCATGTATGCGCCAGTGCAGGGGAAATGCTGCCGGATTTCTTCCGGCAGCAGTGACCTGCCCGGTGGCGGCGTAAAATGTTTTCCCACGGCCACTGGGCTAGGGGAAATGCTGCCAGATTTTTTCTGGCAGCTTTGACCCCCACGTTTGACGCAGGGAGGTGAGCGGACAGCGCAGCGATGTCAGGGAACCTGCTGGCAATGACACACGTGGCGACGTCAACAAGGGATGTGAGTGACCTGCGGTAGTAGCAGCAACAGCAGCGACAGCAGCAGCAACAGCAACAGCGGCAGCAGCAGCAGCGGGAGCTGCAGCAGAGACGCAACAACAGCAGCCGTAGTGTCCGACACATCTGCAACAGCAAGGAGCAGCAGCAGCGGCAGCAAAAGGCACCCAAGAGGGAGAGGAAGGAGGCAAGAGTACCATTTGTAGCTACTGCCTCATCCTTGCACCTTCCTAGAAGCCACACGGACAAGGAGGAGACGCAGACGTAAATCGCGTCAGCCACCCACGTCCCCTACGCCCAAATGCACCGGACTGAAACAAACACAAAAAGTTGTGCGCATAGGCTCGTTTGATAGCTTAGGTTAGAAGCTTTCCATAGCCACCATGTTTGGCTCGTTTGGTGGTCTGTAGCTTACAATGTTAATCGTCTTGCGTCGCGGATCTAGATTTTCTTAACATTTCAAGCTGAGCAGGGAATTCGGCCCTTTTGGAACTTGTTTTCATTTTTTCAAGCCAAGACTTCCACCATTGCATTCAGCACAGTCAGACGCACCTGTGGTCCAAACTTCGCTTGATTTGGACAACCTTGAGTTTAAGTGCTAAATTTTTTTTTTTAACTTAAAATCTCTGGACTAGAGATAACTTTTTGCGACCATCCCAAATCAGCAAGAAATGCAGTCAGAGTTGTGATCGGACCACTATCATCCAGCTCATTAGTGAGGGGAGACTGCGTACCAACCCGGCGTGGGGCGGCAGCAGCAACGGTGACAACAACAGCCGCGGCAGCGGTAGTAACGTTAGCGGCAGCAGCAGCAACAGAAACGGCGATGGCAGCAGCAGAAGCGGCATCAGCAGCAGCGGCAGTAGCAGCAGCAGTAGCAGTGGCAGCAGCAGTAGCAACAACAGTAGTAGCCAAAGCGGCAGCAGAGGTGTCAGCAGCCTCAGCAGCAGCGACAATGCCCAGTGAGGACAACGTCGTCGACCCACAAGATAGCTGTGCAGACCCGCCTACTGCAGACCCCATACTGGATCTGCAGCGCGAGGTCGATCAGCTGCACACAATGCTTACGGCAACCAGCACTAGCCAGACTACCCTCCGCGGACAGCCTGGTCCTTCTCTGACTGCCGCAGCGCAGACAGAAGCACAGCAATAGGTGCAGCAACAGTAGCAGACGGTGACTAGAATCCTAGGCGTTGGAGCGGCCGGCCCCTCTCAGCGCAAGGACTTTGCGTCCCCCCCTCCTGCCCTTGTCCAAAATGAGCAGCTCCCGTCTCGGGAACTGCTCTACCGCATCTGGGCATAGGGGGAGGGCCTGTGACTGGATTACAATCTTGTGCATGACGACACCATCCCAGAGTAGGCGCTTGAGGCAGGCTGTGCCGTACGCACACTCATCATCACCGCTCTCAATGCTGACTGCACTACCCCGGAGCCGTTCCTTGGTGACACCGATGAAGACACCAGCACTGACCCCCGGTGGGATTGGGGCACGCTGACACGGCCGTATCGCGCCTCCGGCCACGCAGCTGTCAGCCGCCTCCTGAAGGAGTTTGGTTCCCTTCACATGAGGGAGTCCAATTCCCTAACCACTACTAGTGTCGTGCACAGGATATCCTGCGCCGGCTGAAGACAGCCATGCCTCCCCCGCTTGCTGCCCTCCTCACCATGAAGAATGGTGCCACTCCTGAGTTTGTATACATTTTCGTCCCCTACGGCCTACCCATCCTTGAGGTGCTGGCAGCATAGGGCACTTTGATGACCTGGGCATGCGCCCTCTTCCTCAATGTGGAGGAAGCACACAGGGACACACAGGTTCAGCGCGGTGGCTCTTCCATGACTGTGGCTGCCACCTCCGAGAGCTCCTCCACCCCTTCCCCCGGCACTTCCTCCTCCGGCAGCGCCAATGGTAAGGGAAAGAAGGGCAGGAAGGGCAAAGGCAAGGGGCAGCAGTCATCCTCCAGTCGCACTACCTTGACGTGCCACAAGTGCAGCCAGATGGGGTACAGACGGTACTTGTGCTCCATCCCTACTGACGAGGCCCGCATTGTTGCCGTCGTGCGCCATCAGTGCGAGCGTCGCCTTGACACCTCCATCGTTACCACAGGCGATCCCTTCTCCCCTGGCAACATTGTGGCCACCACCTACTCCACCCCACAGCCAGCTCCTTAGCCTTGACCGCAGCATCAGCCATCCTTTCTCCATTAGCAATAGCAGCAGTCGTATGTCCCGCTGCAGCCATAGCTGTATGCAATAATGCTGCATCAGCTGCAGTACGCTCCGGTGCAGCCGGGGTACTACCCACGACCTTTGTCCCAGTGGAGCGCGTATCCCCCCTCTAGAGCTGTGATCCCGCAGTCCATGGTGCCCGTTGACTCCGCAGCTCGGATCCGCCAGCTACAGAGCTTCATCACCACGCAACTCGGCATCATGCCTCCTCCCCAGGGACATACGACTTGTGTGACTGCTAGCCAAGAGGTCTCCTACTGGCAGACAAAGACCAACCTCCGAGGGGGCCTCTGAGAAGCTGCCAGTAGCCCTTCGGGGCCGGTTGTGGATGATGTCGCATGGTTGGATGAATGGCATGATCGTTTTGTGTCTGTACTGTTTGCACATCTTACGGCACTCGTCTCCCTTCCCGTGTCTTGCTTCCTTATCCACTATAACGTCACGGCCTCGTTTTGCGACCCCGATGGAACCTGGATCATCGACTCCGGTGCCACGCATCACGTGACGTCCTGTTGCCAGGCGTTCAATGTCCTTGATCTCATTGGGAATGTTCACAGCACCCAGACGGGATCCGGGCAGATCTTGCCGGTCCGTGGTGTTGGCGACGCTCGTTTTCGTGGTCTGTGCGGTGACGTATTTGTGACCGATATGCTGTATGTGTCGGGTTTAGAACTCAACCTCATGTTTGTCATGGCTCTCGACCTCACGAGCATGGACGCCCGTCACTCCTGTGGCATTGGAAGTGTCTCCCTTTGCCTGTCCGGTCAGGTCATGTTCTGTGCTATTCGCCGTGACAACCTTTGGCACATCACTCGACTTCCTTCATCTGTGTCCCCTCCCTTGTCGGACACTACACATGTGTTTGTCACCAGTGTTCTTTCTCGTAGGACGCGCACCTACTCCACTGTTGCCTTTGCCACGTACAATCCAGTGCAGTTGAAAGCATGCTTCACACCAAGCCCGCGCTTGGACTTGATCCCTCCACTTTCTAGTGGCCTTGCTGCACCGAGTGCATCGACTACCCCCAGGGCAAGATGCACCAAGCCTCCTGCCCTGCGTCCTCTCCTCCGGCCATGCACCTGTTGGAGGTCGTCCACTCGGACCTCATTGGTCCTCTCCTGGTCGCATATGTTGTCAAGGGTGAACAATATGTGCTGACCCTCACGAATGACTACTTTCACTATCGCTGGGTTTTTTGCCTCCACTAGAAGAGCGACGTGGCCTTCGCCATCCGTGCCTGGTACCTCATGGCTGAGAGCGAGTGCGGTCGCACCTTCCGCCGTTTTTGGTCTGACCGTAGCGGCAAGTACATGGGGAACACTACTGCCTATCTTTCTAATCATGGGATCCGTCATGAGACGTCCGCCTCTAGGACAACACAGCAGAATGGTGTCTCTGAGCGCTGGAGCCACACCGTGGCCGATATTGTCCGCACCATGCGTCTTGAGTCCGGTCTGTCTGAGGGCTTCTTCTTTGAGGCCATGTCCTACATGACCTGGGTGTGGAACTACGTTCCCCATGATCCCCTTCCCCGCCTGACCACGCCGTACACATTGTGGTATGGTGAGCGGGTCGATCCCTGGCTTGCTCATGTCTGGGGGTGCGTTGCCAATGTCTCACTTGCCGAGGACCACCGGGATGGCAAGCTTGCCCCTTGCGGCCGTCTTTGCACCTTCGTCAGTGTCTTGCGATAGTCCAAAGCTTGGCGTTTTTGGGACCCGGTTCGGCATCACGTTGTTGAGTCCCACGATGCCCCGTTCTTTAAGGACCTCTTCCCTTGCAACATCCTTGGTCTACCTCCTCTCTGCTTCCATTGCTTTCATCTCGTGGGGGAGATCCTTGTCACGCCGCCGCTCCGGCTCCAAAGGCACAAGTCGTCTTGCCTACATCCACACGTCCGGAAGCGGATGCCCCAAATGCTCCTCCTTCGCCGTCCACCGCGCCACCCAGTTTCCCTGCCAAGAATGCCGCGCACCCATCACAAACGGAGTCCTCTGATGAGTCCTCAGCCTAGCATGACCCCTTGGCTGACCCCCTTCCGACATCTGATGCACCCACCCCCGTGGATCCGCCCTTGTCTAGCGGTTCCCCGGCATCGGACCTAGCGCCTACTCCCGCCTTGCCACCTCGTCCTTGCCGGGCTCCCTCTGCCGTCATCGGCACCCCGGCGCACCACGTCTACACCCGTGCTCCGGGTGGCATTCTGTGGCCCCGTAAGCCAGTGCCGCCCCCGGTTCCTCGTGCCAGGGCCCCCCATCCAGCCTCCCCTACACCCGTCAACAAATCTTCCTCCCCTCACAATGTTGTGAGCAGTGAGTCTGGTGTCAAGGTTCTTGGCCTAACGGCCCTTGGTCTCGTTGCTCAGGACATTCACCCAGGCTCGGCCTTGGGCTACGCTCTCATCTCCCAAGAGCATCGCTCTATGGTCTCCGCCACTCTGGCCTGGGCTCCTACAGGACTTTGCGCTGTCTGTGTGCTGATGTCCGGCCTTCCCCACTGGCACCCGACCCACGGAGCCTATGTGAGGCCCGTGCTTCTCCCGATGTAGACCACTGGGAGGCTGCCTGTCGAGAGGAGCTCACTGCCATCAACGAGCATGTAGTGTACGAGCTCGAGGAGCTTCCCCCTGGTCATAAGGCCATACGGATGAAGTGGGTGTTTCGCCAAATGTGGAAGCCAGATGGCACCATGGACAAGTACAAGGCCCGGATCACTGCCAAGGGCTTCTCCCAGGTTGCTGG
The DNA here is from genome assembly GCA_023375785.1 of Penium margaritaceum. Taxonomy (NCBI): domain Eukaryota; kingdom Viridiplantae; phylum Streptophyta; class Zygnematophyceae; order Desmidiales; family Peniaceae; genus Penium; species Penium margaritaceum. The sequence goes on along the minus strand of SZWC01000104.1, from coordinate 568,800 downwards.
AGTTGATTACGATTAGGTCTTTACCCCGGTTGGCCGGTTCATTACCAGCCGGGCGCTCTTCAGCTTAGTCGCACAGCATGGTTGGGAGCTCGACTAGATGGACGTGAGCAACACCTTTTTTCACGATGCTCTCGTTGGTGAGGAGCTCTACATGATCCAAGCACCTGGCGTTGAGGATAGGACGGGCCGAGTCTGGCGACTGTGGAATGCCTTGTATGGTCTCAAGCAGTCTCCTTGGTGCTGGACCATCAAGATCAGCCATACCCTTATGAAGGGCAGATTTCTCTGCAGCACTGCAGACCCGACACTCTTCATCACTCCTCCTGGGACTTCCTTCACGGCAATCCTCGTCTACATGGATGACCTACTCATTGCATCTTTGAACCTTGCCGCTATCGAGTAGTTGAATGAGTTGCTAAAGGAGACCTACAAGATGACGGATCTCGGGCTGGCGCAAGAATTTCTCGGCATGGAGATTGAGCCCGATCTCGCCCACGACATCATGCGGGTACATCATGCAAAGTATGTTCAGATGCTTATTGACTGATTTGCCGATCTCCTGACCAATGTCTCGAGTGCCTCCACCCTGATGACCCCAAACAGGCAAGCAAAGCTAAAGGCTACTGACCACAGCACCTTCGGTGCAACGGTGGACATCATGGCGTTCCTACGCGTCATCGGGTCACTCATGTTTCTCGCCACCGCCACACAGGCCGACATCGCCTTTGCTGTGAATGTCCTGGTCCACTTCTCACAGGGCCCACACTAGCTGCACCTTGATGCAGCAGTCCGCGTGTTGCGGTATGTGGTTTCCACCCCACGCTAAAGCCTAACATTCCGTCGGCAGCCGTCCGTGGTGGCCGTAGGCTACACTAACAATGACTGGACATGGAGCCCACATGGGAAGAGTCGCACTGGTTGGATCTTTCTGATCGGAGGTACGTCATGTCAATGTCAGGGCATAGCGGTGTGTCAAGGGTGTGTCGCACACATCACAACAGAGGCAGAGTACAAAGCGTTGGGCACTGGTGCATGTGAGAGTATGTGGCTGCGTCATTTGTTGGGTGAGTTGCATCAGCTTGTGTCGTCCATCACCTTGCATTGTGACAACAAGAGTGCCGCTACGATTGCCGAGGACGATGGCGTCCACCAGGCACGCACAAAGCACATAAATGTTAAGTATCACTACGTACGTTCCTTGTTGCATGAGGACACCATTCACATTGTGTGCGTCGAAACTGTGAAGCAGTTGGCTGAATTCCTTACCAAGGCGCCGAAGCGCAAGTCGTTCTAGAAGGCTGTGAGTATGGTCGGACTGCTACCTTGAATGCATGCGGTGTGATTCTTCCCCTGCATGGGTTCTCGTCGCTCATCCTCGTTACACATGTGATCCATCTCCTCTCGTTCTTGCACCTAGTGTTGGGTCGGGGAGCATGGGGGAGCATTACTTCTGCACGCTCATGTACAATGATGCCTTTGGATCATTGGGGAGTGTCATTGTTTGATTTGTGCACTGCTTCACTGACTCATATTGTGACCTCTTGGCTGGTGTACATGCTTGTGCAGATGAGTGACTGGATGGACGCTGATGCCAACGGGGTGTTGTTCGTTGAAGTGGACGTGTCGTCGTCAAGCCAAGCGTGTTGTTCTCTGCCTCCTTGTGATTCAAATACTGTATTCTTGCACGACCAGCTCCATCGGCACCTACCCTTGCCTATCACGTTAGCAGTAGTTGTACTTGGCTCTCAGGGGCAATGTAGCCGACGCCGGAGTTCGGGCAACCGTAACTCCTCATAGTTGTTTTTCTTGATGATTCTAACTGCAACAGCAGAGCTTGGAGGGATCTCCCATTGTTGTTCATTCTTCACTCCTAATCAGTTACTTCCTAATCTGTTTTCAGCTGCTTTCTGGTGCTAACACTGGCGCGTGCACTTCTGAGTAACAAACTCAAAGCATCCAGACTTAGCCTCCAGAGCGGCGGATTAAGGGGGCAGCACACTAAGCAACGAGTATGGAAGCCCGCACGCCGCATCAACAACGTTGCTGCCCCAACCTGCTCCTTAGTATTTCCACCTTGTTATTAGAGCCAGAGCGTAACAGTAGTAACAGAAGAATGGCGCACAGGTATTAGACAATGCCGACGGACCCTGATACGTGCCAGTGCAGGGAAAAGGCTGCCGAGTTTTTCCGGCAGCATTGACCAGCCTGGTGGCGGCGTCAAAAGTTTCCCCACGGCCACTGTGCCAGGGGAAATGCTGCCAAAAGTTTTTGGCAGCACTGACCCCCACGCGTGACGCGAGGAGGTGAGCATTGAGCGACGTCAGGCATTGTGACGATGACGCACGTTGAGCAGGTGTGATCGCGCTTTAAGCAGCAATAAAAGCAATAGCTTGCAACAGCAACTAGCAGTGGCAGCAACAGCCAGTAGCAGCAATGCTCATCAACTACAGTTGGTAGCAATAGTAACTCGCGACAGCTAGCAGTAGCAGCAGCCCGTAGCGGCTTGCATCAGCAGCAGGGCGTTGCAGCAGCAAGCAGCACCAACAAGGCATAGCAGCAGCAAGCAGCAACAGCAGCCGGCGAGAGCAGCGGCAGCAACCAGCTGCTTGTAGCAGCAAAGCCGTTAGTAGCAGTAGTAATGAGCAACAGCCAGCAGCAGCATGCAACAAGCAGCAGCAGCCAGCCGCAGCCCGCTGTAGCAGCAGTTACAGCTCGCAACAGCAGTGGCTATAGCCGCACTTGCTCGCAGCCTGCTGCTTGCAACAAGCTGCGAGATGCGAGCAGCGCGTTAGTGCCGCTGCTCCCTTTGCATGGGGGAGACCGAGATGGTCACCTCCTATTGGTAGCGCGCATAGGACCTTCTTCGCCGTCCCGGAGACGGCGCGCCACCCCCTCTCTCCGCGCTCTTGACCATCAAGCGTGGCGCCACCGACTCCTTCTCTGACGTCTTCGTCCATTACTCCCAGGACGTTCTTGCCGGTATGGCTGCTCAGGGTACTCTCATGCCTTGGGTGTACGAGCTCTATCTCCGTATTGAGGAAGCTCGTTAGGAGTCGCACATCCATCGCACGGAGTCCCTCGCCTCCCCTGCCAACGCCTCTCCTGCTGTCGCCTCAATGACTGTCGCCGCCCTGGTAGTCGGAGCATCTTTCGGTGGCCCCTCATTTGGCAAGAAGAAGAAAAAGGGAAAGAAGGGCAAAGGAACTCCACAGCAGACCAGCGACTCAGGCAGCACCAACCTTGTCTCCCACAATTGTGGTGAGCTAGGACACGAGTGGTACACGTGTCCACTCCCGACTGACAAGGCTCGTATCATCGCCACCATGCGTCGCCAGTGTTAGCGCCGCCTTGCCACCAGTACCGTGACCATCGCTACTCCTGTCGCATCTGCGCCACCCGTGACAGCCTTACCTCAGCTTCCTCCACAGCCGTTTGCACAGTGCTTCATCCCCGACACCTTCTTTTCCTTTTTCGGACTCAAGAACCATCACACCGCAGTCGGTCTACTCCGCCGGATCCTCCGCTTGCGAGTGCCAGTTGGAGCCCTTCATCACCTTCCAGCTTGGCCTTCCTTGCCCTCCTCCCCAGGGAAGTGTGAGTTGCATAGTCGCTAGTCCCTCCTCATTCTGCATGAAAGAGTGGATGCTGCGATCATGTCCTGTATCTTCATCCGTCCCGTCCTTTGTCGTGCCCTGTCCTCCCGCTCCTCTTTGAGACGATGTCGGCTAGCTAGATGACTGGAACTCGCTGTTAACACCTTTGTCCACTTCGTCAGCGTCGCTCGCCCATCGCCATGTGACTTTCAACGACCTCGCCTCATCGGTCCAGGCTCCGTCAGAGACCAGGATCATCAACTCCGGGGCCACACATCACATGACGGCCTCGCACGAGGCCTTCAGTGTTCTTGGTCCCGTCACCAATGTCACCAGGGCTCAGACGGGATCTGGCCAAGTATTGCCCGTTTGTGGTGTCGACGTTGTTCGTTTCCGTGGTCTGGCGGGTGATGTCTTCTTGACTGATGTTCTCTTTGTCCCGAGCCTTGAGCTCAACCTCCTGTCTATCACCTCCCTTGATCGCATGAGCATGGATGTTCTCCATTCACGTGGGCACTGTGGGTATTGTGATGTTGCGTCCGTCCGGTTGTGTCATTCTGCATGCCACCGCCCGTGGCAACTTGTGGCATGTACCGCGCCTGTCCTCTCCCACCTCTGTCTCCTCCCCGTCGGTCGACATTGGCCATGTTTTTGCCACCAGCACTTTGTCTCCACAGCACACGCGTCTCCTGCATCGCTCTCTCTGTCACGTCCACTCTACCGCTGTTGACAACATGCTTTGCACACAGCGAGCCACCGGTCTTGACTCAGCCTCCTTTCCTCTGCCATGTCCCACTTAGTGCATCGATTGCGCTCAAGGAAAGATGCACCATTCCACCTACCCCCTCTCTGCCTCTCGAGCATCTATCCCACTCGACCTCATTTACTTTGATATTATGGGTCCTCTCCCAACGGAGTCTTTCGGTGAGCACGGTCGTTACAACCTGACCCTTACGGGCGACTAATCTCGCTATCGCTGGGTCTTCTGCCTGAGGTAGAAAAGCGACGTTGCTCCCACCATTTGGGACTGGCTTGTTTGCGCTGAACACGAGTGTGGTCGCCCCCTCCGCCGCTTCTGTTCTGATCGTAGGGGTGAGTTTCCGGGGGAGACCACACCCTTCTTCGCCTCCCGTGGTGTCCATCATGAGACATCGGCGCCTTACACCCTAGCCCAGAACGACGTATTTGAGTGGTGGAATCGCATCATGGCCGCCGCCGTCCGCACCATGCGAGTCAAATCCGGCATCTCTGACAGCTTGTACTTCGAGGTCATCAAACACATGACGTGGGTCTGGAACCAGATTCCCCATGGACCCATTCCTTGTCAATCCACCCCATACGAGCATTGGTGTGGAGAACGCGCCGACCTGCGTCCGGCTCATGTTTGGGGCTGCGTAACCATTGTGAAGTTGCATGCCCCGTACTAGGGTGGCAAACTCGTGCCTCGCGGTCCCCCGTGCACCTTCCTTGGCGTTTCCTATCAGTCGAAGGCATGGCATTTTTGGGATCCCATCCAACATTGCATCATCGAGTCCCATGATGCCCTCTTCTCTGAGAACTTGTTTCTCCGCAAAATCGTTTGCTCCAGCGTGTCAATGTTCCTCTCATCGCGTGGGAGAGTGGTGGGTTCGTCCTCTGTCCTAGCGCGTTCGGGCGTTCCATTGTCTGCGCCCGCGGGCCCACCTCCGCCGGCCGTTCCATCCATGCCCGCTTGCCCCTCAGGGCCGGTTGCCCCGTCCGTGTCCGACGGCCCCTCAAGGCCGGCTGCCCTGTCTGTGTCTTCCAGTCCCTGAGGGCCGGCTTCCCAGCCCGTGTCCGCCAGCCCTGAGGGCCGGCTTCCGCGCCTGTGTCCGCCTGCCCCTCGGAGCTGGCCGCCCTGTCCATGCCCGCCAGCCCCTCAGGGCCGGCTGCCCCGTCCGTGTCTGCCTGTCCCTCAGGGCCGGCTCCCCTGTTTGTCTCTGCCAGCCCCTCAGGGCCGGTTTCCTCCCCTGTGTCTGTCAGCCCCTTGCAGTCGGCTACCTCGTCAGTGTCCGCCAGCCCCTCTGGACCGGCTTCCCCGTCCATGTCCGCTAGCCCCTCGGAGCCGGTTGTCCAGGCCGTGTCGGCCAGCCCCTCAGGACCGGTTGCCCCGCCCGTGTCTGTCAGCCCCTCAGGGCCGGCTCCCCCGTCCGTGTCCACCGGCCCTTCGGTCCCGGCCCTCCCATCTGTGTTTGTTGGCCCCTCAGGGCTGGCTGTCCCATATGTATCGACGCGCTACACACGTGGTCCGGGTAGGAGCCTTAGATCTAGGCTGGCAGTTGGCACTCAGGCCATCTCAGTACCTCCTCTCACCCCACGACCCCCTGTTGTTCCACAAGGATCCTCACCTCATGTCGAATCCACTTCCACGGTCATGAGTGGGGACCGAAGCACCAAGGGACTTGGCTTGGCCACACTGTCAGTCATCCCCGACCTACATCCATGGTCAGCTTTGGGCTACGACCTCCTCCATCAAGAACACCGGTATGCCATTGCGGTCGTACTCACATGGATTCCACCAAGGGCACGGGACACGCATGCTCTTACTTTTTGCCCCACTGAGCGACCAGAGGACCCAGGCACCCTACGTGAGGCTCGGGCGTCTCTCGTTGGGAAGCTGCATGTGCCGACAAGCTAGCCGCCATTCGGCAACATCACGTCTATGAGCTCGTCGACCTTCCCCCGGGCCGCAAGGCCATCGGCGCCAAGTGGGTTCTCCAGCAAAAGTGGAAGTTAGACGGGTCTCTGGACAAGTACAAGGCCCGTCTCATGGCCAAGGGGTTTGCTCAGGTCCGTAGGATTGACTATGACTAGATCTTCACCCCGGTCGGTCGGTTCTCCACCAGCCGGGTGTTGTTCAACCTGGTTGCCTAGCATGGATGGGAACTGCATTAGATGAATGTCAGCATCGCCTTCCTCCATGGCTCACAGGAGGGCAAGGAGTTATGCATGATGCACCCTTGAGGCTTCGACGACGGCTCTGGCAGGGTCTGGAAGCTGTAGAAGGCCCTCTATGGCTTGAAGCAGTCATTGCGCTGCTGGAACCAGGAGATCAGTCGTACGCTTCTTAGCGGCGGCCTCCTTCGTAGCTTTGCCGATCCCACACTATTCATCAACCCACAAGGTCAGATACACATCGTTGTCTTGGTTTATGTCAATGACATGCTCATCGCATCACTGGATGGAGCTGCCATCTAGCGGGTCAAGGACCTACTGCACGCTGCCTACCAAATGAAGGACCCCGGGCGAGCGCGAGTCTTTCCAGGCATGAAGCTTGAGCATAATCACTCCGCGAGCATACTACATGTCCATTAGGCCGCCTACGTCCATACCCTGTCCGGGCGCTTCACTGAGGACCTGTCCCTCGTGCAGAGAGCATCCTCACCCATGTCACTTGACGGTCAGACGATGCTCAAGAGCTCTGATCCAGCAGTGGTGGAAGAGCTATTAGACGTGACCACGTATTTGTGCGGTATGGGTCACTGATGTTCCCGGCCACGACGACGTGCCCAGACATCGCGTTCGCAGTCAACATCCTGGCCCAGTTCTCTCAAGAGCCACGTCACCTACACTTCAAGGTCACGATCCGAGTACTACGCTATGTCGTCTCGACTCCACGGCAAGGTCTCATGTTCCGCCGACAGCCGTCTGTTGTCGCGGTGGGCTACACCAAGATTGACTGGGCCGACAGACCGGACTGTAACAGCCGCACAGGCTGGATCTTTCTGATTGGCGGCACGACAGTGCCCTGGGGCAGTGGCAAGCAGGGATGCATTGCACATAGCACTGCTGAGGCTGAGTACGTAGCCCTTGGTTCAAAGGCATGTGAGAGCGTGTGGCTACGTTGTCTGCTATCCAAGTTGCATCAATCCGTTGCATCCATCACGTTGCATTGTGACAATGAGAGTGCCATGGCCATCGTTGACAATGACGGGATGCATCACACATGCACAAATCACATCAATGTTGAGTATCACTATGTGCGTTTGCTATTACATGACGGAAACATTAGCATTGTGTGGGTTGAGACAGCACGGCAGTTGGCTGACTTCTTGACCAAGGCACTGAAGCGCGAATCATTCAAGAAGGCGATAAGCTCACTCAGTGTGCATCCGTGAGTTGCACTCTTTGTCCTGGCCTACGTCTCTATGTGCATTGGGGGTGTTTGTCTGTTGAATGTGACGCTGCCCACCCATGTGCATTGCACCTGTGAGTCATGGGGGAATCTTGATTTTTCCGCATCTCTCGTTGTGCTCTATTGTGTCCTCCCGGGTTGTGTACATTAGCGTGCAGATGACTGAAGGCGAGACTTGACGATGATGGAGTGTCATCCAATGGAGCCGGCGCATGCTGAGGCCTACACGTAGTTTGCTTGAGCCTCCTCCTTGCGTCAACGTGCTCAGCTCCATCGGCATGCATCCTTGGCGGTCGAGCCGCCGGCGGTCACTGCCATTGCAGAGGTTGTCTGCATAGGTGTAGCGCTGGATCTGACTGTGCTATTGCGTCTACAGCGTCATGCTCTGCCTAAGGTCCATGTTTCATGTTGCGTGGCACTGTTTGGCACCATGGACCTTTGTTGGCACTAACTGGGTTTGGGCAGCCATAACTCTTTGCTACTATTTATCTAGCTGTTTCTTACCGCAAGACTGCGTTTGTAGCGTCAATGTTATGCTATGGTCAAGTTTTCAGGCAACGCCCGGGTTTTGGGCTTTTTGCCGTCTGGCACGGCTCACAAAGAAAACCCTGCTTGCCAGAAAACAAGTCTAGGACTATTCTCCCATTGGCTGATTAGCTGAGCAACAAGCTCTACAGAGGTTGGGGGGAAGCTAAAACTTGGAGGAGTCTCCCATTGTTGTTCATTCTTCACTCCTAATCAGTTACTTCCGGTTTTTAACTGCTTTCTGGCGCTAACAGTGGCGCGCGCACTTCTGAGCAACTAACCCAGAGCATCCAGACATAGCCTCCAGAGTAGCGGGCTAAGGGACAGCAGACTAAGCAACGAGCGTGGAGGCCTGCACGTTGCATCAACAACGTTGCTTCCCCAACCTACTGCTTAGTATTTCCAGCTTAAGAACCCTTCTACCCAATCTACGAGGGGTTTAGGAATGCCCTACCCAGTGACTTTAACGACTGCCCTGCCCACTCCCTTCACCATGCTCGAAGCAAGGTGGGGAATGTTGACCTCAGTTTTTTTGCCCCCAAGCGAGAATCGCAATCGAGCAAAAACGTAAGTTTTTGAGATGAAGCACACTCTCTCGTTTTGTTTTCTTTTCCTTACTCGCAAACCAGAAATGATTAACAGTCAAACCCTTGTCAAACCATTCCTCGAATTACATTCGGGGTTCTAGGGTTTTATCTTTACATTTGCTCTCCGAATTACATGGGGAGTCTCGGAACCCCCATGCGAACCATAGGCAAACCCATCCATGAACATTCACAAAGTCCTCGAATGAGGAACTTGTGAATGTTCAAAGAGATTGATGACGTAAGCATGTCGACGCTGCATCGCATGCATCGTCGACATGCTGCATTTTCTCGCTATTCGTGGATAAAATGTTAATATTCTCAGGTCAGTGGGTAGGGGAGTCTTTTCCTTCCGAATGCCGGATAGGGCATATACACAATCGAATTTCGTGGTTCTTCCATACATGTACCCGATAGGATAATGCTAGGAATTTCCTGGTTAGCTGAGTTTTTAGTAGCAAGCCTCACCGAGCTGAGGTGAGGCGAGAACTGGGAGGGGTCACAGTTGGTTGCTCATTCTTCATTCGTAATAAGACATTGATTTATTCCAGATGCTTTGTGGTGCCAACTATGGCGCACAAAGTTTTGAATAAGGCAAAATGGCTGATATACTCGCGCAAGCGTCAACATAAGCTTGAAATATCCGTGAGTTAAAGATTAGGGCATAACACCCATAATACCCATAAACGTAGGGGGTAAGGAATGCCCTATCCGGCGACTCAAAAAATAAGTCTAACCTGCCCACTCGCTTCACCATGCTCGATCAGCGGCATGCGCCGCTGATCAAGCGAAGCGAGGTGGACCCGCATGTGGACCCCCCTTGCCATTCTCGCTCCCACGCGAGAATCACGATCGAGCGATAAGCTCTTTGTTTATCTTTTTTTGACACACAAACCCCCTAGTTTGATTTAGGGTTTTGTATGTTTTGCGTGGGCGGAGCCCATGCAAAAAATAAATCCCTAAATCAAACTAGGGGGTTTCCGTGTCGGAAAGAAAAAAAGAAAACAAAGAGCTCATCACTCGATCGCGATCGAGCAAAAATGCCCGTTTTCGAGTTCGAGCGGAGACTCTCTTTTTTCTTTTACTTTTCTCACCCGCAAACTGTGAATATTTTCCATTCAAGCCGTAGTCAAACCCTACCCCGAATTACATTCGGGGTTTAGGGTTTTTTTTTTCGCGGGTTGCTGGGCCCCGTGGTAGCGGGGCCCAGCTGGATGTACCTCTGTGTGCTCAGTGTGAATACTGAGGCCTAGGGCCTTTGTGTCAGGATTACCACTCGCGATGTTGCGAGTGGAGCGTCTTGATGCAGGACTAGACACTCACTGGGCTCCGAAGTCCAATGGTCGAAGACGACCACCAGGCTCACGGGAGTAACCTGGGATCGAGGGGCGCACTTCAAGCTCAGGAATAGGCACGATCGCAGCTGGGGAGGGCTGAGGCAAGGGAGCAGGTGATGCCGGGTGAAGAGATGCGTGTGTGGGAGATACGGAACTCGGTGTGATATTAGGAGCAGGTGAGGCAGGGCCACACACAGAGGCAACAGTGCCAGCGGACATAGGTACGGTCACAGAAGTATGCACAGATACAGGATCATGGGTACCTGTGGGGTGGGAGGGAACAAGGGTAGAAGCCGGCAATGCTAGAGAGGTCTCTGGGCCGATAGGGATGATCGTTGGGTCATCAAGAGCCAGAGACCGTGAAGTGGAGGGAGCTCAAATGGACACATCAGCCTCGCGAGAGGTGCACGCAGGCACAGACTCCCCCATCCGTCGAGAAACCTCACACGTAGGAGCGTGCATTACGGACAACGACGTGATGGATGTTAGATTACGGTAGGTGAGGGACTCAAAGAAGAGCACGTCGTGTGACTCAACAATGTGACGAGGAGCAGGGACCCAAAAGCGCCAGGCCTTTGACCGCGGGGAGATGCCTATGAAGGCACACAAGCAACCCGGCAGTGAGACCTTGGACCCCTGCTGGTCCTTAGTGTACCACACAGAAGCCAAGGATCCTGACACGCGAGCGAGGTGCAAGTGAGCACGGTGGCTGAACCACAGCTCATACGGTGTGACATGGTCCGGAAGGGGACCGTGCGGCACGCGGTTCCAAACCCAAGTCATGTAGGCGAATCCTTGAAAAGCGAAGGACTTCGAGAGACCACACTCCGACCGCATAGCGCGAACCACATCCTCCTTGGTGCGGTTACAGTGCTCAGAAACACCATTATGTAGAGTAGCAGGAGCGGAGACGTGGTGAAAAATCCTGAGATCGGCAAAGAAGCTGTCCAAGAAACTCACTGTTGCATTCTGAGCGGAAGGTGTGCAGCGTGTGGTGGGACTCACGCTCAGCCATCACTAGCCAGAGGCAAACCGTGAGAGCGGCGTCACTCTTATGGCGCAGGCTGTAGACCCATCGCATCCGGGTGAAGTTGTCAGTCAGGGTCAGGACGTATCGACCCCGATCGGACAGAGACTCGACAAGAAGAAGACCAAGAAGGTCCAAATGGACTAACTCGTGAGGGCAAAGTGGGCGAGAACGGGAGACAGGGTAGGTGCAACGATGTATCTTACGCTCAGCACAAAAGAGATAGTCGGTCTTGGGCGGCTTCTCGAAAGAAGCCGTGTCAAGACCCAGGGCGGGTTGTGTCCGAACGAGCTTTGACATAGTGTCAGAGCCTACATGACACAGACGGCGATGAAGCAATTGTAGGTGCTTAGGAGACAGAACGCCAATGACAAAAAACATGAGCTGAAGGGGAGGGGAAGCAAGGAGCACAAGTCTGAGAGACACGACATAGGCCATTCACAACAGAGGCACGAAGAACAACGTTATGAGTGTCAATGGCAGTCACAGTTGCGGAGTCTGAAGTGTGCTCCACAGAGAGTCCCATCTGTGTGCAAGCACGGATAGAAAGCAAACTGAGATCAAGGTCAGGCACACACACCACCTCGAAAAGATTCAGGGGGCCAGACAAACCATCAAAACACACAAACCCAATACCCTGGACTGGCAAGGACTGACCAGAGTCTGTACAAACGGAACGAACAAACACAACAGGGTGGAGAACAACGAAGGCACTACGACGACAGGTCATGTGATGAGTGGCACCGGAATCGATGATCCAAGTGCCACCAAAATCATGACTGGAGGATGTCACTATACAATGGGCATTGGAACACTCAACCTTAGACGGACATTGGGCAGCAGGTGGGGAGGAACGACGAAGAGCACAAAGGTGAGAATCATGAATCCAATCGGTACAGTCAGGCCCATCGTCATCACATGCTGACTGTATCCCCTCAAACGAGTTATCCCAAGCCATAAGAACAGACAGAAAGATAGTCTGTGATCCACCCGGCTGTGACAACCTCCCTACGAGCGAAGCGCCAAAAGGTGTCAGAGCTCGGTGATGGTACGGTCATGTGGGTCTCGGTCGCCGCTACTTGCAGGTGGTGAAGCGGGAACTACTGTAGTTGAGTTCACCGCGTGCACGGAGGATGTAGTACTCGACGTAGACCGTAGTGTGTGTGCAGCCTGAAGCCTACGAGCAATCCATGTCTAGTTGAGTGGCTCCTCACACTCGGTGTAACGATGAGTACCTCCACAGTTGTAGCAGTGAATAGAGCGTCTACTATTACTACCCGATGACAGCTGCTGCTGTGATTGCTACTGGCCCGAGCCGTGCCTACGTCGTCCCTTCTTCCCTTGTGCTGCTACTGCGATACCCTGTGTCTGAGTCGGTGTAATCGAGGTGGAGGGGGAAGAGGAGGATGTGGCAGAGGATGGAGAAGGAGACTGCAAGAGGGGCTTCGGTGGTGATGTGACAAATGTTGTAGCAAGAGAAGTCTCCTGATGAGCCACGGCTGCCTCACGAGCGAAAGTCACCTAGAGGAAGAGCTGGTGTGCCCAAGGAAAAAGCTACAGTGAGGCCAAAAAAGGCTCAAACACAGCTTCGCTGTACCTCGTGAAGATGTCTGTGTGCTCAAGGCGATCTCCAAGCATGATCGTACGGAGCGCCCATAACTGTGTACCTCCGGAGGTCCCAAGGCGCGAGTAGATGCGCATGGCACGTCGTGAGTAGTCTGCTGTAGGCTCGGCAGGCCCCTAATGAAGGGACTGGAAGGCATGAATGTGAACGGCGCGGGTGGTGTGCATCTCTGCAGCAAGTAGGGATAATTTCAGGTCCCAGCCTCCGCATGGATCAGCGCCGTTGCCTGTGCCAGCCTCGCCAAAAAACGAGCGGAAGTCGACGACGGTCTCGCGCGGCATGACGTAAAGAAGTCCGTGCATCGCTTTAGCCGCTGTCAGCGCCTATGCTCGGTCCGTAGTCTGATACGGACAGTGGTAGTAGGGCCACACTCCCTCTGAAGTGGCCCAAACCTGGAAAATGATCTCCCAGCAGTCAAAGCTGTCCTCGCTGATATATCGTGGGGGCTATGTCTCGAAGTCCTTGGGTTGCCACTCCGTAGGGAGAGCAACCACAGACGGGTCGCATCCTGATCCTGTCTGTGGTGCTGGAGCTGACTGCTGTGTAGAGGGTGCGACACCGGCAGCTCCCTCAAAGGTCTGCCGTGGGGTCGTGGACTCACCCCGAAGAAGTTCAGTGAGAGTAAGGATGGCATCAGTCTGCTCCAGCTGTAGGTGACGCATCTCGTCCTGTTGGCTCCGCAAGTCCTCAATAGCCCGCGAGCATGGGCTCATGAACCCTGAGGAAGAAGAAGAGGGATCTAGTATCCTCTTTCCCTTATCACCGGACGGAGCCATGTCACCCCTCATTATAGGCCAAGAGCTCAACTTGGCCGGATTGCAGAAACGTTAGCCTTTCTTGTGGAGTTGAATCGCTGGCAACTTTTGATTCTCCGACTAAAAACTTGACCAAGCAAAAGTACTGACATCAGCAGGTGGTTGCTAACAAAAGCATGACCTGACGACATCAGCAAGAAAAATGCTGATGTCAGCTCCCCTCCTTCCCCCCCTTTTTTTGTTGTTGCCCTCCTGCGTAGGGGGTGGGTGATCCGTAGCAGCCACATAAAAGCCGCACGGAAGCTCCACAACAGCTTCCGTTCGGTTGCTGCTATTGCTGCGCTGGAACTAGCAACATGAGCTGTGCGACTGCTTGTGCAGCTATGGCAGCAGCTATGCACTGCTGCTGTGCTTTAGTGCAACTACGCACTACTACTGCAGTTTCTAAGCATAGCGGCTGTTGCATGCTGCTGCCGCCGCGTGCTACTGTTGTATGCTACTGCTGTATGCTATTGCTCAATGCTGTTGCTACTGCACGCTACTGCTGCTAGTCATCGTTGCCACCACTGCACAGCGCTGCTACGCGCTACTTGTACTACGAGCTATTGCTGTTGCGCGTTGCTGCTGCCACGTGCTGCTGTTGCTGCTGCTAGCCAGAACCTGCCGCGCCTTTGGCCTGCTACCGCCGCCGATGGTGCCAATGCCAGCAGCAACTAGCTGCTGCCGCCTGATGCACGTGTCACGTGCTGCTACCAGTGACTGCTGCTGATGCACTCTCACGTGGGTGACGATGCCGGCAGTCGGTGTCTTTGGCAGGTCCCTGTGGATCGTCAACAGTAGTGACAATCACTGCTGGTGAACTGCTCCGTCTCTACTGCGCAGCTCTGCGAGAAGTGTCTCACCGCTCTCATACCATGAGAAGATGCGTGTGAGCTTCCTAGTGATACAACCGCCGACTAGGCGTCAGTGCCTAGTCAGACGGTATTGACAAGTCATGCAGAGAACGGCAAGGGTCTGGCTAGGAGACACAAGGCAAAGTGTCAGAATGCTGTGCATATGCAAAGAGAAAAGACAAATGACAGGTCCATGGCATAAGTACCTGCCGCGGCGCACAGCGGGTATCGCACACGACAGTGCAAGATCTGTTCTAAAACTGGCCCAAAACCATTGTTTTGGCTTTAACTCTGCGCACACATGTCACAACACTACCCCGTTTGAACCTAGACGTGCAGGATCACAAGCCGGACACTACGACGGATCACATGCATGCATCCGCCATCAAACGGTGGATGCACAATGAAAAAACATGTAAATTGGACCCAAGGCGAGTCCACCGATAAAATCCTGCGTGCTGTAGAAAAACTGCAGGTGGTCTCGGGTAGCGTCTAGAGCTCTGGAACGGTTGTCCGTCAGCTCCAAGCTGGTAGTCCGCAACCAGATGCACACCGGTACCACCAGGGTCCGTATTAGGGATTTGCACGAGTATGGACACGGCCGAGTGGTCACTGTAAACTGTGAAAGAATACATGCAAGCATGTGCTAGATAGCGGCGAAAACATAGTTTTGGGCATAACTCCCTGCAGACACATCAGAACGATGAGCCGTCTGAACCAAAACGGCCACATCAAAAAGATCTATATCAAGAAAGGCTGCACGCCAATGTCTTGTCCCACAGCACGAATCCAAATTATAAGAGAGTCTTCTGGACGCCCGTTTGGCCGCCAGCCTTCTGCCACTGTCGCCATCTCGGGGATCTGCACATGAATGGACATGAGCCGAGGGGCCACCGTAAGTCGTGTACGACACACACAACAACACTCCCCCATGATCGGAGGTCGATACACGTCCGTGCACATATAGACATTAATGCTGTACTGAGTAGGAAACACACAGCCGCTGCAGGCAGCAAGCAAATCAGACACAAGGTGGCACATGAGGAATCAACCTGCAATAGGGATGGGGCAGAGTCCCACGGAACGAGTGGCAGCATGAAACTTCGAACGACCGAGAGCCTTGGTCAGAAAATCCGCGTGTTGCCTGTTAGTGCCCACGTGGATGACTCGGATCTCACCACGATCAACCAGATCACGCACAAAGTGGTGCTCAACATCGATGTGCTTATTGCGTGCATGGAACACACCTGAGTTCTTGGCGATGGCCTCCGCCCTCATGTTGTCACATTGAAGGACCACGGGAGAAATGGACTGACGCACTTCACGCATCAGATAGACGAGCCAGACACACTCAGCTGCACCGGCGCCAAGAGCTACATACTCTACCTTAGCAGTGCTACATGCGATATAGCTCTGCTTCCCACTTTTCCAGGACACTACAGTGCCTCCAATGAGAAAGATGTAGCTGGTGTGGCTTTTGCCATCTGGACTTCACACCCAAGCACTGTCTGTGTACCCATCAAGCACAACGGACACCTGCTCGCAAAACCACAGGCCGAAGCGTGCGATGGTCAGGATGTAGCACACACATTGGACTGCTGCCTCCACTGTTCGCTGGCGCGGAGCCTGCGAGAATTGGGTGAGCAGGTTGACAGTCAAGGCAATGTCGGGCCGTGTCGTGGTGGCCAAGTACATGAGCGAGCCGCTGACACGCAGGTAGAAGGTCACATCGACTGGCTCCCCCAGGTCACCTGGGTCATCCACCTTCAGGGCAGCCTGTCCTTCAGGGGTCATGGATGTGGAGGCCTTGCGGACGGCAGCGAGGAGGTGGATAACGTGCTCCCTCACAGCCTTTGTGTAGCATGCCTGATGGACACTGTGTGCTGTGGACACGGTCGCGCACGATTTCCATTCCCAAAAAGACAGAGGCCTTGCCAAGATTTTTCATCTTGTAGGCCAAGGAGAGAACGGCCTCGGCAGCGTTCACTGCTCCTAGGTCGGGCGAGGCGATCAGAATATCATCCACGTAGACGAGGATGGCAGTGAGTGGTGTTGGGGACGGTGAGAGGAACACGGATGGGTCAGCATCACTCTGAACGTACCCAGCACATCTTAGCGTGATGGTGATCTCCTGATTCCAGCAGCGAGGTAACCGTTTCAGGCTGTACAGGGCCTTCCGCAGCCGGTACACGCGACCGGTGCCATCCTCAAAGCCGGGTGGCTGGACCATGTAGATCTCCTCCTCAAGGTCCTCGTTCAGAAACGCGTTGTTGACATCCATTTGATGGAGTTCCCAGTCGTGTTGTGCCACCTGGCTCAACAGCGTGAGCGTGGTCGTCATCCGGTCAACAGGGGCAAAGGTCTCGGTGTAGTCCACACTAGGGGTCTGAGAGAAGCCTTTTGCTATCAGGCAGGCTTTGTAGCGCTCCACCGTACCGTCTGGTTTGGGCTTCTTGCGTAAAATCCAATTGACCTTGATTGCTTGCGGTTCTTTGGCAAGTCTACCATCTCAAAAACGCCGTGCTCTCGGATGGCATCGAGCTCAGCCCGGCAGGCAACGCGCCACTGTTTGGTATCGGGGCTGACAAGGCCTCAAGCGGACTGGTGGGATCGGGAGACAACAGTGGTGCTCTACGTGTGGCCAGGGCATACACAGCAGAGGGAGGGTCGACCGTCACCATGGACTCCACGGCGTCAGGGGCGAGACCGCGCTCATGAGCAAGTAGTGCCATGCCAGTGGCACAGCCAAGGTGAACCTCCGTGAGGCCGTGAGCACTCAGGCCGAGAGCCTTCGTGCCAGGATCACCACTAACGACGCTGAGCGTGGGGCGAGGGCGGAGGCAACTGCCGAGAGCGAGTGTGTAGGGATCCGACAGGGCAGGAGCAGTGGCTGCTGCTGACTCGTATGCCTGAGTGGACTGCACGACAGGTGCGCCACTAGAGGCTGGCGCGGTCTCAGCAGCGGGTGGCAGACTCACAGCAGACGCGGGCACGTCAGCGGCCAGAGGCGGGGACGTCTCAGAGCCAGACACGGACGCAGAAGCTGGATCAGGCAAGGCCTCACTCGCGGATGCAAACTCAAATTTGGGCATGACCTCAGACACGGATGCGGACTTGGACGCAGACTCGGATACGGGTGAGAGCGGAGAGTCGGGTGCGGAGGACCGAGCTACAGATGGGACGGGGCTGGGGATGCCGATGGGCATAGCCTCTGGGGACAGCCCCTCGGGTGTCAGCGACGGAGTGATCGCAATGGTCGGGAGCACTGTGCCAACCGTGATAGGGACCTCCCCTACACTACGGGGCCCGGTACACCCAGGGGCATGAGCAGCACGAAGAGTGTGGATGCGAGCAAGGTTGCGGAAAGCAAGATGCTCGAAGAAGAGAGCGTCATGGGACTCCACGAGGCGGCAGTGATCAGGGTTCCATAATTGCCAGGCCTTCGACTGCGGGGCCACGCCGACAAAGGCGCAGATGCGACCCCACTGTGAGAGCTTGCTCCCCTTCTGCTTTGGTGTGAACATCACGCAAGCAAGGGAGTCCCAGACACGGGCCAGGTATAGACCCGCGTGATGCCCGTACCATAGCTCGTAGGGCGTGCGGTGACCTGGGAGGGGGCCGCGTGGAATGCGGTTCCAGACCCAGGTCATGTACGCCATGCCCTCAAAGGCAAAAGCCTCAGCCATGGCGTTGTCGGTGCACATGGCGCGGACCGCATCCTCCATGGTGCGGTTCCAGTGCTCCGAGACACCGTTTTGATAGGGGGTGGTGGGAGTAAAGAGGTTGTGGAAGACACCAAGCTCCGTGAAGGAGCGGGCCATGTCCCTGAGGTTCTTGCC
Organism: Penium margaritaceum; assembly: GCA_023375785.1. Taxonomy (NCBI): domain Eukaryota; kingdom Viridiplantae; phylum Streptophyta; class Zygnematophyceae; order Desmidiales; family Peniaceae; genus Penium; species Penium margaritaceum. The sequence goes on along the minus strand of SZWC01000104.1, from coordinate 550,470 downwards.
GCCGCGGTCAGAGCGAAAGGTTTGAAGGCGGTGGTGGGACTGGCGTTCGGCCATGACCACCCAAACACGGACAGCGATGGCGACGTTGCTCTTCTGACGCAGACTGTAGACCCATCGCATGCGCGTGAATTCAGCAGTTAACGTCACGACGTAGCGGCCGCGGTCCTCCTCAAACTCGACAAGGATCGGACCCATGACGTTGGAGAAGACAAGCACCAAGGGTCGATAGGCCCCGGAGACAGAGTCGGGGTAAGTGGACCGGTGCATTTTGCCTTCAGCACAGGACAAGCAGTCGGTCGTGGGCGGCGCCTCGAAGGAGGCCATGTCAAGACTGAGAGGAGGGTGAGTGCGGGTCAGCCTGTCGACAGCCCCCAGGTGTACATGACAAAGGCGGCGATGCAAGAGACGGTGGTGCTCGGGGGACAGAGCACAGGCGATAAAGAAACTAGCAGTGGGAGAAGGAGGCAAGGGGGGGCACTCGTAGAGGACCTAGAGATGTGATAGAGATCATCAACGACCATCCCACTGAGGAAGGTCTCCTGGATGTTGCGCACAAAGATGCGAGCATCTGCAGTTGTATGTGTAACACCCAGTCGCATCTTGGTGTAAGCAGGAATAGACAGCAGGCTGAGTTCCAGATCATGGACAAAGAGGACGTCGCAGATGTATACGGGACTAGCAGGCCTAGTGAACTGCACAACCCCAACACCCTGAACAAGGACCTCATGGCCAGCTTTAGTGCGGACAGAGCAAACAGTGCCAACGGGATGCAGGACGATGAAAGCGTCACGACGACATGTCATGTGATGGGTGGCACCAGAGTCAACAACACAGGTGGCATCCGTGACACGCATACACGGGGCAACGTGGCACTCTACGACAGAGCAGGACGCAACAGCAGGGCGCTCGGCGGGTGACACGACAAGGCAGGCAGCAAACAACACATGAGAAGCATGCAGACAAGACACATCATCAGGTCCATCACGCGCACATGACTGGATATGGGGACCATCACAGGCGTCATCACGCAATGACGCAGACAGTCCACTAGGTGTAGGACCCCCCGACTCAATCAACTCACTCGCACCTCCCTGATACGAGCACAAGGCAAGAAGCTGGTGGAGCTTGGCGATCGTCCTGTCCCGGTCGACGTGCGCCTGGTCACGAGGGTCAGCTGAGGAGCTTGATGTAGCGGCGGGTTGCTCTGGGGCGACTGCGGTAGTGGCGGCCGAGCGGGCGGTCGCACCGGACATCTGGCGCACGCGCGCCTCGTGCGCCTGCTACAGTCCACGTGTGATCTTTGCCCAATCCAATGGATGGCCCGTCAAGCGAGTGCACTCGGGGTAGCGATGGTCATCCCCGCACCTGAAACACATGAGCCGGCGGCCTGTCGTGCTCCTGGAGCCGTTGCTGCGGCCACTACTTCTGCTGCTGCTGCTGTTGTCGCTGCTGCTGCTCCCGCCGCCGCTCCTACGATCGACGCTACTCGTGCTGGTGCCGCTGCTAATCCCACCGCTAGAGCTACGGGATGACGATTTGTATCCCTTCTTCCCTCAAGCTGGTGCCACAGTCGTTGTAGACGACGGGGAGGAGGACGAGGCAGCAACTGCAAATGAAGCAGTGCTGTGGCGAGCGCGGTTTGCTGCATCCATACCGGCGACCTCCAGGAAGTGGAGGGTGGCCCAGCGGTGCAGGGTCCTGTGGTTCCCCATGTCGTGCAGCAGGGATTGGTCAAAGTTGCTGAAGACGTGTGCGTAGTCAGGGTGGATGCCGTAGAGGATGATCTGAAGAGCGGAGTATTGCGCAAGGGCATCGTCTCCCAACTCCTCGTGCAGCTGGATTGCCCGGCGCCAGTAGTGAGCTGCGGACTCCTGGGTAGTCTGGCAGAGGGAGCTGAAGTCGACAAGGTGCTCGGACGTCATGGGCAAGGTGGCTCCCTCCAAAAAGGGTGACAACCAGGGCCCACGCCACGCAAGGGTCAGCTCCTGTGCCGGTCAGTGGATCGCCAAGGAAACAACTAAAGTCCTTTGTGAAGTCCGGGATGGCCTTCATCAGGCTGAAAGCGGCGCGGACCGCCATATGTGTCTAGGCGGGGTCGGACGCCTAGTAGGGGGTGAGGTAAAAGGCGAGAATTCCCTCGCTCATGGCCCACATGCGAAAGCACAACTCCCAGGACTTGTAGTCGTTCCCAGTTCGGAAGAAGAGAGGGTCTGACTCAAACCACTTGGGTGGCTTGACCGTTGGCAGAGCAACGGCGAAGGCAATCGCGTGACCGGGCATAAAGGGGGCAACCCCCTTGCCCAGGCGTGCCCGCAGGGCCAGCTCCTCAAAGCTTAGAGGGCGACGAGATGAGCTCAGGCCGGCATCGGCACTGGAGCTCGTGCCCTAGAGGGTGGCATTTGGCTCACGTGCTCTATGGCGCGCCTCCAGGCAGAGGAGGCGTGCTCCCAACAACTTCTCCTCACCTTCCTCGCCAGAGTCGGATAGGGTCTCTAGGACCTCGTCAGCATTGCCGTCATGAGCGAGGTGGTCCTCGATTGGGTCTGCAGACTGATGTTGCTGCTACTGCTGGGGCTGCTGCTGCTGGGGTAGTAAGCCCCTGATCAGGTCCTTTAGCTGAGCGACCTGCTTCGTCAAAGTATGGTGGCTCTCCGCCTGCAGGTCAGCCAACTCGTGAACCTGGCGAGCCAATGTTGTCGGACTGGGTGGCCGTTGCGGCTACTACGGTTGCTGTTGTTGCTGCTGCGGCTGCGACTACTGTTGCTACTGCTGCTGCTGCCACTATGGTGACGATGGCGGCGGCCGGCGTTGGCTGCTGATGGAGCTGCCCTCGGCAGCTGCGTCGGTGGCGGCGCTGGTGGGGGTGAGCTTCGGCATGACGGCCGGTTCCTCCCTTTCCTTTCTTTTTTTTTGTGTTGCGGAACACCTCACTGTGGAACACCTCCACGGAACCCCTCTGCGGAACACCTCGGCAGAACACCTCACCACGGAACACCTCTGCGGAACCACTCCGCGGAACACATCCGCCGGACACCTCTGTGGAACACCTCACTGCGGAATTTCCGCGGACTGCCGCGGAACACCGCGGTCTTGCCGCAAAACAGCCACCGCGGTTACGCTAATGCAGAACACGGCGGGGTGCCACAAACTGCCGGGGTACCTCCGTCAGTGCGTTCCGCGACCACCGCAGAGCTGCCGTAACTAGTGACCGCGGAACTGCCGCGGAACTGGCGCGGACTCGTGACCGCGGAACACCGTGAAGCACCGCCGGCGTGTTCCAGAACGGTCGCGGAGCTGCCGCGGCCATTCATGATGCTCGTGTGTGCCATGCATCACTAGTTTGCGGTTTTCGGCTACCAAGAGACAATTTCTATTTGGCGGATGTAGCATTTCCAGAAGGCTTCAGCCTCATGCCACCATTCCGTGGAAGACGCTACCATCTCATGGAATTCGGTGCTTTCCCACCAACTGACCCACAGGAATTGTTCAATAGGAGATATGCATTGAGAGGGCCTTTGGTGTTCATAAAGGGTGTTTCCACATTCTTAGAGGCATGCCATGCTACAACACCTGGTTTAGATCCGGCCTCATACATTCTTGCTCTATTATGCACAACCTCATCCGGCAACACCAAGCACTTGACAATGAGGAGCAAGATATGAGTGTATCTTTGACGCGAGCGGTACCAAGACAACAACCCGGGAGGGGAAGGCGGTATGGCGATGCCGCAATGGGGGACTTGCGGGGGCGCATTGCAAATGACATGTGGTCAGACTATTTGATATGGAAAAATGAGGATAATGTTCATAGCTCGGATTCGGAGATGTCATTGACAAGCACCCTCAATAATAATCATCAATGGTCTCATTCGCGGCTAACAGCGTGATATCATCTTCCCTGTCTTCCATCGCCTTTGACTCATGTTTCTTGTCCACCTTCGTGGAAGGATCATAGCCGAGCGTGCGTGTTGCAACTTGTGCACGCAAGTCGCCAGCCGAATGGACGTAGTCCTCACATGCGGCGGCATACACCTCAAAAGCATCTAGAAGCCCTAACTTATGATATACATGGACGTTGCTGTTGGCATTGACCATACGCACTGCAATACCATACGTTGTTTTTGGACCGTCTTCCTTAATGAAACACTCCATCTTCACTGCACCCCGCACCATTTTGTCCACCTTCTCAAGGTGCCGCTAGATCCTAGTCCTCTTTACCGTGCGTGCTTCTTCATCGGTGGGAACATCCCCCACGTTGTCCACAGTGTCGGGGGGCACCTGCTCACTTGACAGCATGTTTGTGCCGCATTTCTTGTCCGGCGCAAACAGTTTTGTTGCCAAATCATACCATAGCAGTGTCGTACCCTCCAAACAACATTGCTTAATATTCAACTTCTGAAAATCCTCCCACTTCTCGGATTTGAGTTCAAGCATCCACGTACTCCACGTGCTCAAAGCACTCCCACTGAGAACAACAACGGTTTGCGCATGCTTCCATATGCCCGTCAATATTGACATCCTAGAACGTACCAAGGTCCTCTTCATGACGTCCTTCTTGAACACAAACTCCTCGGCAAGCATGGGCGCGATGTAGCCGTACAAATTTCTGAGCCATCCGACGATGTTTCGGAACATTGGTGCATGGTCCACTGCCATGCGCACGAGCGCTACATCACGCTCGACAATCCACACCATGCGGCCGGGCGGCCAACTTGTGGTGCGTTCAGGACCTATGGCGCATGCTGTAGATGCTTTCGGCTTGTCCACGGTTCCATGAACGAGGTCCGGCAGCTTAGGCGGTGGAGGTTGGTCCCAAGTTGCGGGTGGAGGTGCAATGCCAGCTTGAACATAGCGAGAAGCGTACGGCGACGCTGTCACATGCTCATCACGGTCATAAGGGGCACGGTCATTGCCCACGAGTGGCACCACATTGTACTGTGTGCTTGCGGATGCGGTGAGGTCCACGTACTGTCCATGATACGCGTCACAGATGTTCGGTTGAGTGTTACGAATGCGCGACGTGAGGGGAATGTGGTCGTGGACCTCCGGCATGGTAGCTATCTCCTGTGAGACAGCGGTAAAGGTAGATGGTGTGCCGCGGTCGGCTTGAAGTGCGCGACTATATGGCACAAAAGCTGATTGAGGAGCTGAGCCACCTGGTACAATGGTAGATGAGTTCTGTGATGGGAGGTGTTGTGCAGTCGAGTGTGTAGGGGCTCGCATATGCCTCGTGCAGCTTTAGCACGGTACGCATGGGCGATCCGAGGAGAGGCCGCGGCGAGAGCGGTGCAGATGGGCGACACGAGGAGCCTCCGGACTGTTATTTTGGATTCTTGAATTGAACCTCCAAAATGACGAGTCCGTCGAGTCTTCTCTCTCATTGTGGCAATCGAGAAGACTTCTAGAGTTAAACCGACATAACAAAAAGTGCACAACAACGTCCACTTCACATGCCACAACGACCTCCTTTTCTTGTGGTTTTTGTGAGGTAGTAGTAGTGACGAGCCTATCCGGACCTACATCCACGACAAGCCACTAAAGCGGCAACAAATTTCTTTTCACTTTTTTTTGCCCTCATAACACAAAGCCTGTTGAGGCAACATTTGGCAACACAGAGGGGGCTTCCATCCCTATCTTGAAGCAAAATTGAATTTCGTATAAAGCGCCATCGAGCATTCCCACTTTATTGTGGGTTCAAAAATTTTCTAAGCCCATCTATGAATGTTGTCGAAGATTTCTTGGACGCGTGTAATTACCCTTCTCGCTCCTCCCTCCCTTGTTGCTCCTTCGAAGCCTCTTGCAATGTCTTGGGGAGAGGATCCATTGTAAGGAGAATCCTCTACCAGGAGGAAGAACCAAATCCCAATGAAGGCTGAAGAAAGCCAATATCGCCATGTGTGTAGGGTTGAGCACATTGCTCCATGCTTGGTGCTACGTGGGTGAACCTTGTAAGCGTGTGTAATGGAGGCCAAGAGAGGTCGAGAAGATGAGACAAGAGAAATGAGGCTGGAGTATGGAGGATAGCCGTGTTCTCCTCCCATCCACATCACTTATTGGGAAGTATTCACTCTTGTTGTCCATCACCCCTTTATGGTTTGTTTTCCTAGGGCCATAGGATGTACTTAGAACCATGAGTCATTTATAGGGTTTATTATTTTCAAATCCATGTGACTGCCAACATTCGCGGCCTAGGAAGGTAGGACAATCAACTGTGTAGTTGTGCCATGTACGACCACGTAATGGATTGTGCCACCTTCGTCTTAATGTAAAGAGATAGGAACGTTAGAATTTCTCGTCACCTTCCCAGCTGAAATTAGCGCATCTAATCCATATTCACGACAAAGAGCACCAGAATAGGAATGATATGTTTGAAATATAAGCTTATCCTTGCGGTCTCGACCTCCAAAACTACCGATCGTTCTTAGGAATTTCATGAACATAGAAAATTTGTTAAAATAAAAATTTTCATCCGCATTCAATTCTTGGTGGAAATTTCCAATTTATTACTCTAACCCGCCTCCATCTTATCCATTGTGGGCCGGGCTGGTCACCCAGGCTTGTCTTGGTGCTGAGCTAGTCCCTTCGCCTCAATCGTTTACGAATAGTGGTTTAGAAAACAAGAAAGGTATTGGCATAGGCGTGTTCACGTGCGCTCAGCAACATTTGGTCTGTCGAATGCTGTGCGCGACGCGCCGCCCTAGTGAAGCGGCAGCGGAGGCAAAAATGTTTTCCTTCTTTCGCGCTTGATGTTAAGCGTGGCCACACTGACAAGATGTCTCCCCCATGTTGCCATGATGCGCGACCGCGCACTTACCGGGCCTCGGACGCGCACTCAGCGTTTGTGCGACGGGCCAGGGACTTTGTGGCGCGAAATGTACCTCAGGCTGAGCTCGCCGACAGTCAGTCTGACTCACTCATTGACCGACTGAATGACTGACGCACGCTGCGGTTGACGCTGACGACCACAGCCGCGCAGCTCGCCTTGTCTTGCTTTGTCCTCGTCCCTTGTTTCGCCAGCCAAGAGCGCAGGGCGCTGGTTTTCAAGCAGCCCTCGNGAGATGTCTCCCCCATGTTGCCATGATGCGCGACCGCGCACTAACCGGGCCTCGGACGCTCACTCAGTGTTTGTGCGACGGGCCAGGGACTTTGTGGCGCGAAATGTACCTCAGGCTGAGCTCGCCGACAGTCAGTCTGACTCACTCATTGACCGACTGAATGACTGACGCACGCTGCGGTTGACGCTGACGACCACAGCCGCGCAGCTCGCCTTGTCTTGCTTTGTCCTCGTCCCTTGTTTCGCCAGCCAAGAGCGCAGGGCGCTGGTTTTCAAGCAGCCCTCGAGCTTTGGCCTCGCTCCTGTGCGCCGTCGTGGGTCGTGCTGGCTGGTGCTGCCGCTCGCCGCGCGAGAGTGCGTTCGAGGTGGTTGCGAGCAAGCTGAGAAAAAGCCGACTCACAGAATACGTGAAAGGGAAAAGGGTGGCTAAGGAGTGTGACCCAGAAAGTCGGCGAATCAGGGTCTGCTGCTGCTGGTGCTTCTGCTGATGCAGCAGCAGCTGCCGTTGCTGCTGCTGCTGCTGCTGCTGCTGCTGCTGCTCTCTCTCTCTCTCTCTCTCTCTCTCTCTCTCTCTCTCTCTCTCTCTCTCTCTCTTTCCACCCGTGCCCTGTTCTTTCTCGCTCACTCGCTTGGTCCTCAGCACGTGTTGCCTACCTGCTACTGATCGACCCTGACAATGGCGGCGCCTTCTGCCGCCAAGTTGGCGTTGCACGTCATCAAGGACCACTTCGGCGAACACGTGGAGGTGGGCCTTTCTGTGGGCGTATGCCGCGGGGTCCATGGTAGTAGGGGGAATGGGGGAGCGTTGTGGGAGGGGAAAGTGTGAGGAGGGAAAAGATAAGAGTTAAGAGGGAATAGGAGAAGATGTGGAAGTCTGGAGGAGAAGGGTCAGTGGCAGAGGGGAGGGCGAACAGGGAGTGGGGCGGGGGCGTGGCGTCTGCCGCCGCCACCACTGCGGCGTCCCTGCCCCTCCACCACTCTGCATTCATGCCGCTGCTGCCGCCGCCACCACCGCCCCTGCCTCTGACGTCGTGGTCGTGGTCGTGGTCATCGTCGTCGTCACCGCTGTCATCGTCGTCGTCGCCGCCGCCGCCGCCGCCGTCGTCGTCGTCGTCGTCGTCGTCGTCGTCGTCGTCGT